>JARHVA010003008.1:1717500-1802500 GCA_037957365.1 Torreya grandis
AGTGATCTACCTTATAAATTGGAAAATACCAGTCATGGGAGGATATTTTGATGGTTAAAACCTATTATATGAATAATCTTATAAATAATTTATAAATAGGAAATAATAGGGTAATATAACTCAATTGTGCAAATGATTAAGTGAACTTGATAGGTTTTTAATTAATGATTGCTAGTTATTATGTGATGAATATTGAAAGATCTTTGATTTGTATTTATACTAAAACTTTTAAAATGATCTCATGGGAGGGTTAATTAATAAAAATAATCACCTATACATGTTTAAATATTTTCAAATTTGACTGTTTAGAAGTTTTAGACACTACGTTAGATCTGAGAAACTAGCATCAATGTTAGTGTACTAGCATAGATGCTAGTGCCTAGGACGATAAAAAGTTGCTAAAGATATGTAACTACAAAAATAGGATATAAATAAGGTTTTATATAGACCATGGGGTAAAATTTATCTTAGTAATGAAAATATCAAGGTCAAACTATAGGATAAGAATTTTAGGCATAGTGATATGGCTCGTGAGCCTTTTGGCAGTGGGAAGGTCATTAGCTAAAGGTTTGAGGAATAAGTGATATTTTTCAAGTGTAAAAGATTATTTTATAATATATAATCATATTTTATCATATATAGTTCCTTCCTCATAAGTAATATTTTCTAGGATTTCCATATCATAAGGGCATTTTTGAATATAATTCATGTTAGGGCATTTGGCCCACACATCTCTTGTGTTCTACAATCTATATTTTTTTACATATTATTTAGTGTATTTATAATATTATCTGTGAATTTAAAAAAAATTGGTATTATATATATTTCCAAGGTAAGTGGGATTTTTTTTGAAATATTTCAAAAATATTTTTTGAGAAAAACTCATCTACCTTATATAAGGTTATTCTCCTCATAGAAACATCCAATTCAGAGTATTTTTTGTAGATAGAAACAGAAATTCAAGATATTTATAAAAATTAGTCATACTAAGCATTCTAATTATTATCAAGGGAGATATGGTGATCTCAATTTGACCATGTGAGCTTGATTTTTGATGTGACCATCAAATAAAATTCATTTATTTTATTTCAGGTGAGAAAATTAGGTTTTGTTTTGTGCAATTGAAAGGAAAAAATTAGATACATTTTTATACATGATTTTATTTATATATGTGGCATAAAGGTCTCAAAAATATTTAAAACCCTAGTTTTCATGGCATTTGATCAGTCTAGTATATATCAATTAAAGAAATCAAATAAGGAAATTGAAGACATTTATATTCCTAGGAATTAAATGATGATTTAAAAAAAAATCTTAATTCACATATACAAGTATAATGTGGAAAGGGAATTGATGCATGGATAGATTTGGAGGATAATTGTATAGAATGGTATGAATAAATTTTCTCTTCATTTATATAGGGAAAATGAATATGGAAAGACAATAAATGCATGGATTGATTTGGAGGATAATTACAGATAATGGTATGAGGATTTATTTCACTTGAATGAGAGTGGTTTATTTATTCTTTGCTTCAAAGAGCCTTCCATACATAAGGTATAAAATTCTTTTATTATTACCTTGGATGATTCAAAGTTATCCAAATATGTTATTCCAATTATTGTTAATGATTTTTAACAAGTGTTATTATCTTCATTATACACTTTTAATCACATGTTTAAATTTGATTCTATTTTATTGACTTATCCATATATCTATATCCTATCTTTAAGAATCAATATGAAGCTATAGTGATTGAGTTTATTATATTCATCACAATGTTTTTGTACATGATCATATCCAAGTAAAGGTAGAAGAAGCAAAAGAAGAAGAGGATACATGGATGAGCCTCCATTTGGTCCTCAATATTTGAGGAAAAAATATTTTATAAGCCAAGGAAGAAGAAGAAGATGCATGGGCATGCATCCATTTGGTCATCAAACTTTAAATAAAACATATTTTATTATGTAATGTATTTAATTTTTATTCTTCTCATTTTTTAGGGAAAAAAATGCAAGGGGGTGGGATGTAATGTAGATAAATAAATGATATCATGATGTATATTAGTGGGTATAAATGCCCATACGTAGCACACATTATACTAATGGGTAGATTAAATAAATTCATATGAGTAACATGTTATATTTACTATATTAGGCAATGAGTCAGCCTACATTAGGATTAGTTTTGTACCCATCCATATGGGTAACTTGTGGTATTTATTATATTGGGAAATGAGTCAGCCTATATAGGGAGTAGTGATATACACATTTATTGTTGTTAGAGGATCTATGTAAGGAAGGGTATGCCATTATGTAAGACAATCAAGAATTTTTTTTGTAATTAGAGTGTACACTCTAATAACGAGGTGTCCCCCTCAAATAGGTATGTGATAGTGAAGTGGATCCTTTCCCATAAGGAATATTATATGTTGTTTCCTTAACTTAAGGGTATTTCTAAACATAATTAATTTAATGGAATTTGGCCCAGACATCTCTTATGTTGTGAAATCTATATTTTTATTTATATTATTTAATCTATTCCTAGTATTATTGTGAGGTTAATAACTTTGGAACATCTACAAATCCTAAGATAAGGTTAAGATGAGCTTGGAAAAATAATTCGTCTTTAGTATGGGTCTTTTCCCTAGACTTAAGGAAAGAACACTTTACAATTTTATCCTTGTTTTCAGTAAATTTACATGGATATATTCACCCATACGTGTGATCTATATGAACTTACTTATGCCTATGATTCTACTAGTTCCCAAAATTCAATAACTTAAATCCTTAAAAGATAATATTCACCAAAGAAGGAAGTTTTAAATAAAATAATTAATAACAAGGAAGCTCTAAATTTGGTAGTTTGTAAGATGAAAACTCACATGAGTCACACTTATTCAATTAGAAATCAACTAGTTTAATTTTATATATTTAAGGATAAGCTAGGTGTTATTTTATGAACAATCTTTCTAAATAATATGATCATTTACCTTTTATTCAACATTACCATAAATATCATCATGATGAGTGGGGGTAAAATTATTTTGTAACTATCATTGTATCAATGGGAATAGAGATAATAATTATTATGTGTTTCAAAATAGAATTGAACAACTTATGGATATGATAATTATTACATTTGAAAAATATAAAATCCATCCCATGAGGTTTGCTTCTCCATCTTATTCTAGTTGACAACATAAAAAGGCCAATGCATTCCATGACATTCCTAAGAGGGAACAAATGGTTAATTAGGTTCTTCTATAAAGGAAACATAAAATAAGATCTTATTTTAATTCACAATCTGAAAAGGTAAACTTATCCCAAGAAGTTCTTAAAATGGAACAAAAGGTCATTCAGGATCTTATATAAGGTCAACATAGAAAAGGTATTGTTGTTGATGATAATGTATAATACAATGCATGCACAATTAGTTTTATTAAGGAGTTAGGATATGATGAGCATGTGATATAACATATAAACACTTATTAGGATGTAATAGGTCATATTAATATACTAGTTTCTCTTCACCTAAGAGAATGAAGACATTATTCTATGTGAAGCCTACTATTACACAATTCAATGTGATACTTGGACGAACATGGTTAAGGCAAATGGAAGAAAAATAGATAAGATGAATATTAATGTTAATTTGATTTCCAAGGTGTTTTGCTTACATATTAGAGAGATAACATTTAAAAATAAGACTATTATTAGAAGTACGACTAAATATTTAGGCACATAAGTATGGTACCAAATTAAGGTAAAAAAAGTACAAATTAATGAATTAAGCAAACAAAGAACACTCCATAAAAGGAACAAGAAAAGAAATCATCTGAAGATATTATCATTAGACAAGTACCACCCTATGCATCATCTCAAGAAAGTTTAAAATAAGTATATAATGTGATTTCAAGTGTTCCTAAGAGATTAGTCCCTCATATACATCAATAAGATTCACTCACTCATTAAGGTCATCATAATGCTAAATTATTTTAATCAAATGGTTGGTTAGACCATTCCATTCTAATATTTTTTTAATAATTTTGATGAAATCATTGGTTAGTTGTACTTAATACACATGTTGTGATTCAATGATATATAATTCACACGTCACATCAATACATGATATCATAAAAATATCAAAGTTAAAAATGCTTGTCAAACACATAAATGATAAAAAAAAAAATTAGAGACATAATCACATGTTTCAAATCCATCATATAAACACACATAAAATATAATCACGTATTTCAAATCCATCATATAAACACATAAAGATCATAACCAAATATAATTTACAAAATATGAAACAAATAATTACATTATCAAGTAAATCACTCAATAATTGGCACATGTTTGCCCTCACCCTATCATGATATCCATCATCATCTTTATCCCTTAGTGTAGGGGCCCTAGAAGAAGAAGGCCCACTATCATCTTGTCAGGGCAATGATTGATACCTACTATGTCTCTCACTATCATTGTATATAGCTAACTTATCCTAAAATTAAACATGACTTAATGCTACCTTCACATGATTTCCTTATATACAAACACACTTAGTAAAATGATCTAATGTTGGTCTACACTAGAAATTGGTGGAGGCATCTTGCTCACCTAAAGTAGTAATGTATGTAGTTATGGCATAAGCCATAAGATCAAAAAGTCATGCATGTACTTATGTAATGTTATTTATTCTCTCTATTATCTTATTATATACTACATCGTCAGAGATGCATCAAGTGAGTACATAAATAGACACCTCAATGATCATGGTCAAATAATCTTCATCTATGTAATACATGAAATTTACATAACATTAGTGAGTGATAAGTGAAATATTATATAACTATTAAATACTAAAATTAATGTATACTTACCTCAATCTATAGTAATGGCATCATGTGTTTAGTTGTTTTTCCTTCATCTCCCTATCGACCCATGGAAATAATTGTCTATACATTAGGACGTACATAGGTTTTATTTATGATAATGGGATTTAATAACACTAATCATGAATATTTCCACCACCGAGTCTATTCTACCATACAACTTGCATCTTCAACATTTGTAATAACAACTAGGGGATCCACCTACTATACTAGAATATGAGCTAACTCTGTGCACTAGGCTGACCTATATCTTTTGGATGGTGAATACATTTATGTGTTTCTTTCTATGGAATAAGTGTTTGGGGCACCCCTTGTACAATCCCAAACTATATAATGACACATGCATATTGAAATCACTCATATATCATAGAAAAATGATCATAGCACTTGTAACTAAATTAGATTTACCATAACTGAATGACATACTCTGACTAATTATAAGAATGTTTTATAAAGTTTACATATAATATGATTATCAATCAACTAATCCAAAAAAATCATGTAGTCCATAGTACTTCATCCAATAGAATGTGAACTATTTACCCATCTCTTTATGAGCATCTATAATGGACCCAATTTATTAATGGTCAACCCTATGGGTAAGCTACCGATATATACTCATATGATGAAATACGTAACATGTAGTTGTACCAAGTCCACTATTATACCCCTCTTATGTAAATCAATATAGATCTTGATATAAGTGATCTACCATCATGTGGATATAGAAATACATCATACCGCATATATTAATGTCATCAATAATATTGTGTATGTGATATAATATGGCCACACTTCTACATTAAAAATAATGAATGAAATATTCATCCATTGATGATGACATCCAAGAGTAAAGGCTAGTTGATTGAACACACAAATTTTGTTGAAGACTAAAATCAAGATGAGAGTAGAAATTGAACACTATGAAATTATAAATAACCTTACATTGAATTACATTATGACTAGGTGAATAGGTACATATATTGGTGGAAGATAGGTGTAATCCAACTATACTATTCATGTGGGACTAACTTCCACAAAATAGGTGGAAGAAAGGCATCAAACCAATATCCTCATACATGTGGGATAAACTTCCCCAATGTACACAAGAAGAATAAAAATAATTAAGGTAAATAAAAGTGTAGGAAAACCCTACACACCAAAACCCCACCTTAAATAAAGCTTAGGTGAGTAGAAGAAATGGACCTTGATAACAAGGCCTGATGAGGTACCCAAGTACAAAAAAACTCTCATAAAAAAGAGAAAAGGAGAAAACCTATAGGAAAAACTCCCTCCCCCCCCCAAAAAAAAGAAAAAATAATAAGAGAGGCCCCCCATAGAAGGTGTTGAAGCAATCCACACTTCAAGTAAAGATCATAAGATGACTAATGTCAATAATGATATCCTCTACCTGAAGACCTTAGAAGCTACATCCACATTGAAAAATGTTTATTCCCTTTTCCAAATGAAGAACATGATGTGTGTACTGAAATTATACCCATTCTAAAATGAAAAATGAAGGTAACAATGCAAAACACTTTGAATATGGTCCAATCTGATGTGTGGCATAGGTATAGAAAGATCATGCACAAGAACAAAATTTAATTCCATTAAAGTATTGGGAACAAGAATCTATCCATATAAAAACTTTTTGGAATTCTTTCTTGCCTAAGTTAATCTTATAGAAACTAAATTTTTACATCTTTTTCCATGGTATCATCTACCTTCTTAGGAGCATCTCTAGGTTTGGTGTTGGCATTAGGAATTTGGGCAACATTTTGAGTATCAGTAGATATATTAGGCAATGGAGAAGTGGAAACTTTTGGAGGTAACTTCCTAGCTCAAATGAGGCCATTATAAGCTCTAATGGGTAGGTCATATGCTTCAGGTAGAGTGAAACCACCCATGGATTATAACATGATGGTTATATCATTACCAATGGCCCTCAAGTATGTAGGAAACACAAAGCTAGTAGGTGGTCTCATGGGAGGAGGCAACCTATATCAAGTCTTTTAGATCAGTCTTTAGACTCTTTTTAGAGATCCCATTGAGATTTTTATCATTCCTAATTTTAGCATTTTAGAAGATATCAATGGAAGGAGAAACATATTACATGGTTGGTCAAGCATCTAATTCTCAAGCACCACAAGAGGCCAAAAAATGAGGTACAACTACAAATTAGGCTATTAAGAGGGATAATAAATCAAATAATTCATCCTCTAGTTGGTTAAAAATCAAAAGAAGATGAATCTATTACCAAATTCTATTCAAAGGTTGGTTAAGCATCTAATTCTCAAGCACTAAAATAAAATAAGGGTTTCAAGAAATAATTTCCTTAGACTGTAAAGAAAATTATTGATACTACAGCTGAGCAAAGGCAACTATTATTTTAGCTTAGGGTTACTAGGACTATATGTAATCAAAATTGGAAGAAATAGGTAATTTATTCTCAATTTAGAATTATAATTTTGGTGTTTTTTAGTGTCGAAGAACATGATGTGTGTACTAAATTTTGTTGAAGACTAAAATCAAGATGAGAGTAGAAATTGAACACTATGAAATTATAAATAACCTTACATTGAATTACATTATGACTAGGTGAATAGGTACATATATTGGTGGAAGATAGGTGTAATCCAACTATACTATGGAACATTCACTAAAATAATGTCTATGTGAAGTGTTGAGCATGGATCAACAACTATTTAAACTAAAGAAAAGACTACATATGAAGCACAAAAATCCATATAATGAAATACATAGTAAGAGATGTTTGTAGAATATCTCACCAAGTTTAATCTCAATAAAAATAATAGATTCATTTTAAATATAAATATGTGATGGCTTTTCAAAAGTAATATCCTGACTAGGATTGAATGTAGAATATGTAAAAGGTAGATAAGGTCTAACAAAATATCATTTTTTAATGGTGTCTTGACATAATGAAGAGAATTATCCTTAAATAAAGTGTCATCATAAGAAATAAAATCAAGAGGAAAGAGTACAATATCCTTTTAAGAGATAATAAGAAGAGGAGTGATAAAAATCTCAATGGGATCTGTGAAAAGAGTCTAAAGAATGATCTAAATAGTGGAGGGACACTCTGTATGCTCCACATAGTGGTATAGATCCCATGAAATGTGCATAAATATGTTAACATAAACATAATAAAAAGAGTTGGCCCAATCATTTTATTTAAAAGGCTCAATGGGAACAAGAATCTATCCATATAAAAATGGAATAAGCTCCGGTTACATGAATAGTCCTTTCATGTACATATATCATGAAGCATAATTATTCTTTCTATTAATAACCACTAATGTAGAATCAAATCTCCTTATCCAAGGGTATATCTCAAGTGGATTTTACATGACTAAGAGAAGAAACCAAATAATCATAATGAGAAAACACTACACAAGTGACAATGCACTCAGTGAAAGGACGTCATGCTCAACTGATAATGCATCAAAGAATATAAGGGTAATCAATGTAGTGGTCACAAAAGTAGCATAAAATTCAAGGAAAATATTTACACATAAGAGATAATATAGGGCCCACAAAAAAACCCTCAATATAATCAAAAATGACCCCCTAAAATTTTTAAGTACACAACACACTCAATGTTGGATGTCAAAACTCAACCAAGAATGCATCCATGAGCAATCAGTATTTGTGATGTCAAACCTAAGAAACACACATGATATAAGTGAAATAAGCCAAGGAAGACATCAGGATATGAATATAATTCATCTAAAAGGATAGAATAAGTGCAAAAAATAGAACAATCAAGAAGAATAAGAAATTGATTTTGCTTGTGAAGGGGTTTGACCACCTATCAAATCAAGCCTCACCCTCCGTCTTCGACAAGTGAAAATGTGAGGTATGTAACTAAGTAATAAAAAAAACATCTCTCTTATATCTGATTTTAAAATATATTTTCCCATAATAATATATCTTTATTATAATATTATTTTTATATAAAAACAAATAAACAAATAATAATATTTTTATATAAAAAACAAGTAAAAAATATCTCACTAGATATTGTCTCCTTTTATAATATATTGTTTTTATATTAAAAAAAAATAAAAATCTCCACCATTGTTTTATGAGTCATACCATAATTAGTAAAAATATAATAAATTTTATAATTCTCAATAAAATTTTAAATTTTAAAATGATTTGGAAAGCTAAAAACAAGGTGCACAAAATCTAAAATTGGTTTTGAGTGATTGTTTATATTTTGAGATTAGTTTGAAAAATAACATGTATTTTTATCAAAATAAAAAAGTAATAAGAAACCTTTATTAGAGGCTTGGGGAGAGAAAATCAATTGAGTGGTGGATGGAACAACTATAAAAAAATTTGCTTGGCCTAAGACAAAGCTTAAAAAGATAGAATTCAAACCTAAAAAACTAAACTTGATTGCCCCAATATTAGCACATATAAATGCCAATGCTAAATGAAAATTAGAGGATAAAAACTATATATGAACACACATATCTACAAGTTTTTCTCAAAATTTGAAAGAATACAAAATATTAATCAACTCAATATTTCAAGTATTAACAACAACATAAAAATTGATGTTCATTACTAACTCTCAGAGCTCTGATACTATGAAAGATTCATCCATTAATGAGTATGTCCAAGATCAAAGACTAGTTGATCAAACACACAAATTCTATTAAAGACTGAAATCAAGATGAGATAAAAAATTGAGCATTATGTATTTAGAAATAATCTTACATTACATTACATTATGACTAGGTGAATGGGTACACATATAGGTGGAAGATAGGTGTAATCCAACCATACTATTCATGTGGGATTCACTTCCAAAAAATAGGTGGAATAAAGTAATCAATCCAACATCCTCATACATGTGGGATAAACTTTCCAAATTTACACAAAGAGCACACAAATAATCAAGCTAAATATAAGTGTAGGAAAACCCTACACACCAATAATAATAACTAGGGGATCCACCTCCCATACTAGAGTAGGAACTAACTCTATGGCATAGGCCAACCTATATATTTTTGATGAAAAATATATTTATGTGCTTTTTTCCATGGCATTTGTGTTGGGTCACCCCTTTTATGATCCCAAACTATATACTAATGTATGCATATTGAAAGCACTCATATATCTTAGGAAACTGATCATGGAATTAGTAACTAAATTGGATTTTTTGCAACTAAATGACATAATCTAACCAATTAGAAAAAATATTTTATAATGTTTAAATATAATATAATTAGTAATAAACTCATCTAAAAAAATCATGTAGTCCATAGTACTTCATCCAGTAACATGTGGAATATTTATCCATCTCTTTATGAACATATATAAATGGGCCCACTTTGTTGATGGTCAACCTGATGGGTGAGTTATTGACATATTCTCATATGATGAAATATGTAATAATGTAGCTATACCAAGTCCAATATTATATACCTCTTATGTAAATCAATATATGTCTTGATATAAGTGAGATAACATCATGTGGCCCTAGGAATACATCATACTAAATGCATTAATTCCATCAATAATACCATGAATGTGATACGATATGGCAATACTCCTCCATTAAAAATAATGAATGAAGTAATTAGTACACATATATTTCATAACACATGAAACATTAGACAAATAAATATTAAATATAAGGGTCATAGATTCATTGGGGGCATACTGGGCCCTTTGATCTCACCCATGGATATATATGAGCATACAATTTTAGGCATGGACCCCCTACAAGTTATAATACTACACATATACCTACAACTTATATCCATAATATATGTCATACATATTACAATATCATTTTCATCTCCCTTATAAGGAACCAAAATGTATATGTATTTTCATTATACCATTTAACTAATGTAGTCATAAACTAAATATCATAAGGCATTGTCCATAGCTTTCCCACTAACCTAATCCTACACTATCAACCATGTGTTTCTCAGCATTATTAAGATCAAGACCTAACACTATCTCCATATATCACTCATGATGAAACTCTCTCGTGCACATATCTCCCTAAAAACACATCAAAATAAAAAAAATAGGATCATATCTTTGGTATAATTACTAAAAAATCCATATAAAATGTCAAATTTACATTAAAAAATTTTACATCCTCAACAAACACCTACAATAGAAATGAGACACTTGTAATAAACCTACTGATAGAGTTATTCACAGTGTTAGCAAGAGTTATAAAATACTAACATGTATAGGATTATATCAAAAAACCTCCTAGACATCTAAAAATATTTAAAACCCAATGAAATCATTATTATTTTTTTAAATTACTAAAAGTGGAAGTAAAAATTGAGTTTTAAAAAACTACTAGGGCCACTAACTAATTTACTTATAAGGAACTCTATAGGCACTTGAACCATGTTGGGGTGACATCTCATCACATTGGTATGCTAAAAATCATAGCTAAATATCAATATAAAATGAAAATCAAATGATATATAAAATAAATAAAGCTAGTCTATTTATATTCAATGGATTTTTGTGGTATAAAGTGTGAAAATCAAACTTTATTATTAATCAACCATGAAATAGAACACATGATTTATTGAGATTATTATATTTATTTATCTTTCTATTAGCTATGTTAGAACATGTGGAATGCTCTTTTGTATGATGACACTTTAGAATAAATATATTGCTAGACTGCATTGTGACATCTTATACACCTAATTATAGGGTATACACTTGAGGTTTAACAACTCTCATAAAATCACATCAACACTAATGATTCAAGGAAACTTAATGAATATATTATGAAATGAATTTACATTGATTTTTAGAAATCATTTACCATTAAATAGAATCTTATCTATGGAACAAAATTTCTTTCACTTACCCATTAGGGGAAAACAATACAACTTGAACTAATAATAATGCACCCATTCACATCAAGAATACAAACATATCATTTAAATTACAAATATTCAATGAACATTTCAAAATTAAAGGTTGGTAATAAATATTCAAGGATAATTACATTAGCATGTCTATAAACTAGAATGTACTATTGAATAATGTAATGCTACATTATTTTATCACCATAGATTACATATTCATATGCACTTGCAAAGATAAATGTGTATATGATGACATATTTTCATGTAGGGATATATAATTTACATGATTACATTTTCATCTATGATGTAGGATGTGTATTGTATGAACTAAATTTAGATGTGTATAGAAAATAAACTAATTATAATCTAAGCTAAAATTCAAACTATGATATAGAAATAAATAAAGAAAACAACAATCACAAACTTTATGCTTTCAATTAACAAGCTTTATCCATTGTGATATACATTTGATTTGCTTTTTTAAATATGTGATACTCAATCATTCAATACAAAGAGAGAACATGCAGTGTTTTGGTGAAAAATGAAGTCTTTAATTCTCTTTTATTTTCTTGGATTCATTTTTATTTGATTGTGTGTGGAGCTCTATTTTTACTTATTTTATTTTAGAATTATGTTTGTGATGCTTGAAAATGAATATTTGATATTGTATTTATAAATGTTTGGAGAAGAATCCAATGATGGAGGATAATTTGGACCTTGTCAATGATCCAAATGATCAATGATGGTTAATGAGTCCTCACCCATGAGGATGAATACCATTTTAAATTGGTTGAGAAAAGCATGGGATTGGTTAGCTGACTTAGCAAGACTAAGTCAATTTGCTTGACAACATAGGGGATGAGTCATAAGAGGTTGAGAATTTTGTGTATTTTGTTGGGATGAGGGAGATGTTTTGATGAGGTGGAAAATATAGATTTTATTATTTAAAATAAGGATTTAAGGGTGCATAATTGACATAATCAATATTTGAATTATTCAATTATTTGAATTTGGGAGAAAATGTGATTTATTAATTTAAGAAAAAATATTAAATAGATTTAAGTGAATTTTGACACTAAATGAAATTTATGTGTCTACATTTATCTCTCTTTGAAATATTGTTGTGAAGTACCCTTGAGGGGGAATCATCACATTCATTTTCATTCAATTGGGGTAAATTTTTCCTTTTCTATCATCAAAACTCTACTTCTACTATTATTCAAAATTGATGAAAATAAGAAATGGAAAAATAAATGTGGAGAATGATAAATCAAGTTATCTTATAATTGATATAAAATTTACAAGATGTTAGTGGCATAAAAAGGTTGACCCTAGTTAACAAAAACTTAAGTATAGATTTGAAAAATAATAGTTTAACCATTTAGAGATTGCACACTTACTATTGTTGTTAATGATGTAGGGGTTAATTGAGTGGTTTTGGTAATGATATATCCTAGAAATAATAAACTATGTATCTATAAATAGAAAAAAATATTGAGTTTACAAATGTTTTTGTTGATTTTACACTGAGAGATTATTGCAATATTTTGAATACAAATCTAGAATAAATTGATTTAATGTTTCTTGAATGGTCTAGATGAATGAATTTAATGAGTTGGATGAGAGGATGGGGGTGGGAAATATTTGGTAGGATAGAAAAATATAAGTTGAATAAATGGTGATTAGAAAAAAATCATTTGTGCAAATTAATTTCCAAGGTTAGTAGCTAAGAATTATTTTTGAGATATTTATTGTGAGCCTTGTGAGGAAATGTGGATCATATACTACACCACAAGCACCAAGTGGAGAAAGTGATATGATTTTAGAGCCCTGAGAGGAGTGGGATTCTAGTTAGTTATTTGATTTTTGAAGAATATTATCATTTATGAGCATTTATTAGGGCTTAAAATTAGAGAAAATGAAATCATTGTTATGAAAATAACAATTTCAGCATCAATTGTAATGATTTCATAGGGGTAAATAATGATTTGATAAAATTGGAAGTGAAATAATCAAATAGGGAAGTGATTTAATCATTGTCCAAAGTGATTTTTCTAAGGTTAATAGTTATTTTGTAAAGATAAGGTTACAAGTGAATTTGCAAAAGTTAGGAGTGAATTTGTAATTTTTAGTGGTGATTTTGCATATAATGAGTGAAGATGTTTTGGGTTGATTTTGTTTTGTCTTTTATGGTGAAGTATTTATATGGTAAATAAATTGAAGAACATAATTCTAAATAAAACTAATAAAATGCTAACATTTTTGATTTATAGGAGGTATTAACAGTGATTATGATGTGGGAGTAAAGATCTACAACTATGGTGTGCATGCCTAGCTTCACCGAGTATGAGTTTGGCATTCTATAGGAGAGTGGTTTATTCTACATTACATAGATGCCATAGGTTCAAGATGATATAGATCTAAAAATAATAGTAACAAAGAGGCGGCATAGTGAGATGAACACATTTCACTTACCTACTAGGGAGATGACTATTACACTTGATGATGTGTATCAAATTTTAGGTATCTTGATATGAGGTAGACTTGTTTAATTGGGATAGGGTCCTTAAGAGGTTACTTTATACTAGAATTTTTGTGATGGATTTATGATGGTTGTTATATGCGGGATCAACGTAGACTATTGCACTAATTTAGATATGGATTCTCTAACTATTGTACTTATGGCTATTATAAGTGGCATTTTACTTCCTAACAAGAGTGGGAGACTATGTCCTATTGGTTTGTTAGATGTGATTGGAGATATGATGAATATGAGAGAGATATTCACATGGGGTCCATGAATTTTAGCATATATACCATGATTTACATTATTTTATATATTTAGGTCAGATAAAGATAGGGCCTTCTATATTACTACAGGTTTGGTGCTAGTAGTAGATTGTAATTGAGAATTTTATTAAGAATTTGATCACACAATAGGAAGATGAAACATTATCATATAGTTGGCATGTGATTATTTGGGAACACAAACCATATTTAAGAGATGTATTTTTACAGGAGGGTGATTGATGGGGTAGGTGATGACTAGATCACTTGGAGGCCTTATAGAGAGATTGTGTTTTAGTGGCCTCATGAGTAGCTTCATATGAATTACATGATGTCCCCTTGTTACATCATTAGGAAGCACATCTACATTATATAGAGATATTTCCCATATAAGGTGATGAGATAGTTTGGAGTGAGGTAGCATATACCAGTTGGTCCATTTGTATTTGCTTATTCTATGAGGGAGAGATCATAATGGGGAATGATGATTGATCTAGCTATTGCTGATCATAGCTAGACATAGTTATAGACTATTAGATGGAGGGATAAGAGATATGTCATTAATGCAAGAGTGGTTGATGGGTATGCATATTAGTGGGCTTGATAAAGATCATTGAGATTAATGATGCCATATACACCACCATGAACATGGAGATAGAGGTTAGTGGCTATCTTGAATAGAAAACCATGAGGTATAGGTTTAGGAGCTCATATCAAGAGGGATATTATAGGAGATATAGGATGATCATGAGCATGATTATAAGGTAGAAGACATGCTAGAGATGCTAGTCATCTTCATGATGTGTAGATCATAGATGTGGAGGACATTGAGATTTTATAGGAGGTAGGGGTTGAGATGGATGTTTATATAAAGTAGAGGGTTGGAAGAGATAATACATTGATAGAGGCAGAGAGTGAGGAGGAATATGCAAGATAGGATATTACTATGAGAGAAACATAGGCTACATAGGTAAAAAGAGGGGATATGGTTGGATCTTCACATGATATGAGATCAATATAAGAGTTTATACTTATTGACAAACTCAAAGAGGATATTAGGGATTGAGAAAAAGAGATAGATGGATTTCACCAAGAGGTATCTAGATTACAAGGTGTAGTTGATGGTAGAGGAGATCAAACTATGGAGATCAGGGGATTACAAGCTGAGGTAGGTAGGTTATAGGGTATTAATAATGGGATGGATGGGGATACCATGGATATAAGATTGGTTACCCATGATGAAGAGACATAGATGTTAGATTACACATGAGTCATATAGTGCTATAAATAAAAGAGGGACACATCTCAGACTGAGCTTTTTGAGTCTAGAGTAAAATTAGTTGGAGAGGGATAACTAGATACTTTGGATAGGGTGATGTGATCCATGTAGTAGGCTATGTACTATAAGAGCTTATATGAAGGGGATGTACCATGAAACTAGAGGGTAACATCATTTATAGAGTACTCTATGAGACGATAAGTGTCTACTAGATCTATTCATCTAGTAGATTTAGAGAGTCATTAGGGTAGCTACCATATGTGATGAGTCTTCCATAAGGTACACCATGATTTGTAGATATATTCTTGAGACTAGATACCCCATTTGAGGGACAAGATGAGACATAGATACAGGGGATATTATGATAGATGTATTTCATCGATGTATACATATAATAAGATGCACCTTTTTTTTTATAGACACATTTGATATATATATATATATATATATATATATATATATATATATATATATATATATATATATATATATATATATATGGACATTGGTGGATTACTTATTGGTTTACATGGATTTGATGGATATATGCATGGATAGATGATAACACTAATTATATTTCCTACATTATGATTTACGCTAGCATGTATTAATTCTTTTAGAATATTTATTATGGATGTATGACTGACATATGATTGGATAATGTCTTGAGCTATGTTAGAAAAAGTTCCTTTTAATGGAGAAATAATCCTCGGGGATACACACCCCATTTCTAGATATTACATGTTTTTAAATGTTTTTTGGAGTTTTATAAGGCAATACCAAAGTAATTAAAGTTATTTGAAAGGCATACAATATTCATATTCACACAAAAACATAGTCAATAATACACATTTACCTAATTTAGCATGTGAAATAGATATAGTAAGTACAAGGCAACTGAGGGATAAAGAGAGTGTATCTTTTTTATTACTCTATTTTAGATTATGGTAATAGTCAAGAGTCATCATAGGGTTGTGTTGGAGATATGGATTTTATTCATTATGTATTTTAATTATTTTTGACTTTCACATAATTACATTGATATGGGATAGTAATGTCGATGATTATGTCCATATCAGATGCTACTGTCTAGTGAGAGATATACACAAGAGTTATATACACATAATATTTTTATTAACTTTACCACTTACTAACACTTTCTATTTTTTAGGAACCTGTTAATCTTAAATCTCTCTGAGTTCACACCTTAAAGGGTGCACTAAAAAAGGGGTGGGCAAACCATTGGTGCTTTACAAGATTATTATGGTTTTGTACCATTCCTACCATTTGTAAAAATTATTTATAGTGTCTATCCATTTACCTTCTATGATTCCTCCCTAAAATCCTAGAACCTTAGGATAATAAGTCTGAAATACAATAGTACCCTCTAAAATCTAAAATTTGCATTATAAATCCTAGAGGTCTGAAACTACTCTCAAACATCATGAAAGTATAAATATAAAATATAAATTAAAGTATAAGAAATTATATGTCCATGTCTAAATGTTAACTTAAATTTATATTTATAATACCTACTTTTAGCCCCTATTTGAGCCAAAACCTTCTTTTACCATTTATAGGACTAAGTTGGCCTATGACAACTATGTTATGAGAGTTGAGCATTTTATAAGACTAAGCCTAAGTTGAATATGTTCTGAGAGTTGATAACTTTATAAGACTAAGTCAGCCTAAGCCAACTTAGTTTGGACCAATTATTTTTATTTATAATAGGGTCAATTAGATCAAAATTATCGACCAAACTTTTAGAAAGGTTTAGGGTTAGATCCAATTATATATACACATCTATTTCATAGAGAGAGAATAAGAACATAATATATTGTGCATCTTCTTATCCACCATTCTACTTGAGGATCATTACTTAGGGTTCCAATAATACACTTGGAGATACAAATATTGTCTTATAGAGAAGCCTTTTAGATGCATATGGAAGTTATCTATCCTAAAGTTGACTTATCTTTATTTTCCTTACATACCAAAATAACCTATTGTGAAGCACCTTGGCCAAAGGGAGAGATTGAGGCTTGATAGGTTTGTCTTTAAAGGTAAGTATTCCTAACTTATTTCCTCCTTTGTTAAAGTAGATAGATTTACATTTATTAACTTACACGCTTCTTTCCCATGTATTAATATTTACATACATTAAATTAAGTATAGATCTTCTATGTATGTTTGATTTTTATGTTTATTACCTCTATTTTTATGTCATAAGATTTGGTGAGTACTAGGTTAGATTCTAATTTAATTTACATTTACTTTGTGAATATAGAAAACATAGGACCCAACTAGGATTATCATATGGTGTTACTTTACTAGAGGCTTTGGAACCCTCTCTAGTGATATTATTATAGTAAAAGACCCCTTGGTTAGGTCTAGTGGATCCATCTTAGTCATGACCATGATTGTCTAAATGTACCAAAAAGTAGAAGTGTAAGTGTTATTTATCTTCTCTGAGCTAAAATTTATTTGTAGATTAGCTTTATTTTCCCTTGTATACAAGAGTGACCTCAAATTTAGACTAGACCTACATTTCCCTTAGTGTAATATTTATGTGTTTAAAATTAAATTTGCCTATGTACCATATCTAGATAATAATCAACCCTAGTTCCTTTATATTGTACCTCTTATAATCTAGTAAAAAGGGGCTAGTAATTTGAGTTGAGCTATCCCTAACAACCCTACTATTGCTAAGTGTTATGTACATAGTTAATACTCCTAAGAGGGCCTTAGACTTGCATGTAATTCTCTCTCCTATGCATGTGTGTAGAATTGTAATAGTACAACTATATGATCTTTTTCCTAGTAACCCTTGGTACAAGTGATGTAATAGTATATTTGACCTTTTAAATAATTTAGTGATGTAGTAAAATATGATATCTTGAAATAAATAATAATTTCTTATTATAGAGTTGATTTATTAAATTGGAATGTGTCTTAATTAGACATTAATATTTGTATATATAGGAACCTTTTGAATTTGAATTAGAACCTAGTGACAGATGAAAAAATGACCATAGGATGAAAAAAGAGGGATAAAAAAATGGTCATAAAATTGAAAGATATAGAAAAAGATAAAAAGATAAGTTTATATAGTTGCATCAAGGTTGAACACTAACATAGATGCTACTATTCATAATGAATACAAGTGTCCATAAGATAAACATACAAAAAATGAGAAAAACAACTAGGGGTCTCTTGTATACACTAGATGAGGATAAGCAAACATATCACATAGGTCTAAGGGGCAGATATATCAAGTGAAATAAGATGGAACTGAAGACGTCCATGAGAGATCATGTCAATATATGTCTAATTATTAATAAAAGGTATATACATATAAGAAGACTATAAATATGTGTACCTATACCAAAATGGGTGTCTAAATTTCCCCCCCTTTAATTAAGATTAAAAAATAAAAACTAGAATTACTATTTTAAAGGAAATATATAGTGTATACTATGGTGTGGATAATACAACTTGTCTTTGCTCAAACCGTTCCCTCAATCTTTCATCCTTTAAATATTACCTGCAACCAAGGATGTGATAAAAAAGGAAAACTAACATATATAATATGTATGTAAGAAATACTAAAAATTATCATAAGGAAAGAACATAGATAGAGTATACCTATGTACATGTTGCATAGTAATTGCGTCTGGAGTGCTAGAAATTGAAGAAGTAGATAGGGGAATTGTAACCTCATCTAATTTATAGCTATGAATATGAGAGAATATACAAGTGGTAAAAGTGTGTTACACCATGGTGGTGTTATACCTAGAGTAAGGATATTTGGGGGGTGATCATGCCCCCAACCTAGAATAGGAAAAATGGTGCTTTAACCATTGGGAATATCATTTATTAATGATCACAACTTGAGTGAAAAATATATGTATATGTATAGATAAATATAGGGTGATTGATGTAATAAATATCACCCAATAATTTTGATGAGATCAGATGGATTAATCTCTCCAATCGCACCAAAAAAAAAGAAATAACTTATATAAATGGAATTTGATTGTGTAGAACATGCTTATAAACATGTCCCTACTGAGATGCCTCCCCTTTTGGGAGTTTATAATATAGTTATCATTGGTGGTATCTTCATAAAAGGAATAAAATATAATTTTCTTGATAACATTTGACTTGGTAATATTCTAGTAATGTTGTGGCCAAGAATTTGTAACATTATTTTTGGTAGTATTTGGAATGTAGCAGGATATATGTATAGTAAAATTTTTAGTGATTTTTGCCAATCCATAAAAATTTTAAAATTTGGTATAATATATAAGGGCTCATTATCTAGATCCCAATGTAACTTGTAATTTCAAATTTGGATAATTGGGGCCCAAGATATGGTCATGTGAAGTTGTGCCAAAGTGGTATATTAGTTGGGTTCTAATAGAATTTTGAGATCATTTGCATTTTTAAATTTTGTCAATTTTTATCTTTGAGTATGGAGAATAATAAATCCATGTGAATTATCTCCTCACCCACTATGATTTTATGTGCTCCATAGTAGCTTAATTAGCCAAGATTTTTTTGAGCTGGTAAATAACTTTATGACAATTTATTGGGAATTTTGATTTTTTAAAAATTTGCTTTTTGAGTATCTTTTTTAAAATTTTCATGGGATTTAAATTTATTTCATTAGGATGGTGATGTAACTATCCACTTTTGGATGATACCATTTAAAATTGTTGTCTAACACAAACATTAACATTCAATGTTACTATCCTATGTGGATGTTAGCATTTGACATTAATGTCTTTGTATTTTATGTTCAATTTATTAAGATTTATGATTTTTTATAATAAAATATGATCACTAACAAGTTTTTATTATTAATTTATTAGTTGTATAAGGATTTGCACATTCAAAATTTATGGCATGGTTTACATTATTTGACATTAACAGAGTTAGGTCTAGATGCAACCAACTGGGTTGTTATTGATCAAGCATGATTGGGGCATGTGGCTTGTTTGGGATAGATCCTATATGATATCCACCTCCTAAAAATACTAATGGAGAGGTGGTATTTAGATACATGTATATTATGGATTCCTACTGGTGAGATGACTATCTCCTTAGAGGATGTATATCAAATCTTTCAACTATCGATTGGGGGTGAGAGAGAGAGAACAAGTTGGTGGTGATGGTAGTTGAATCTATATTCAATGGTCACATGCATATTTTAGAAATCAAAGGGATATTGATGTAGAGATGAGTATTATATCTTGGTTTTATGTCATTATTATATTTGACATTTTATGATTGTAGATGTTTATTTGTGTGTTACTACATTATTTATAGCTATTAAGGGTGGGACTATTGGTATCTCTTATCATATGTATCAGTAAGTTCATCACATTGAGATGGAAAAGACTAGATATTCATGGGATCACTCTATATTATCCCATTTTTACATGGATCTCTATATATTTATAATGGAGAGACATGGTGGTGGTATTATAGTGGTGACTTTGTTGCATGTCTAAGTGTATGATCATATCATAGTAGTATGACTAGTTGGTGGTACTCTCCCTAGATGGGCTTACCCATAGGTGTTTATTAAGAAGTAGGTATTACCACATGGGAGACTTCATACCATGATGGATTACTGGACTAATTTGGATAGGTTATCTCTAGATCAAATTGTGTGTCATCTTTATAGGACCTTTGTTGGGTGGCATTAGGATGACCATGAGTTACAGAGAGTTTACATTAGTATGTGATTGATTGATCATTTTCATAGAGTGTATGAGTTATTTTTAATATCATTAAGTGTTATGGTAGTTTGGGATTGATTAGATGATGCCCTCAGCACCATATCCATGGCATCTCATAATATACAGTGGTCATAGGCCACATGATAGGCCAATACCCATTGTTGTAGATTTAGCCCTACACATAGGGATGAGAGATATATGTGGTTCCCCTGATAGTAAGATATGATGTGGGTTGTGATGATGGGTATGTGTAGTGGTGGGTTAGATCTTGATGGATTTTTTTGTTTCTTATTATAGTTATAGCTCTAAGTGTTATTCCTACAACACAAGGTGGTGGTAGAGAGATAGGTGGTGATGTAGGATATGATGCTTTTATAGTACCAGCACTGGTAGATGAGGCATCCATTAGAGACACATGTGGGTGACTTAGTTTTGAATTTTGAATTTTATTTGGTTTTAAAATTGTTTGGTTTTTATATATTTTACTAACTATTGTATTATCTCAAATGTGTGTAGCTAACTAAAAGTTGTCGACCATAATGGATTGGGTGATTCTAGACCTTAATCATAGTTTGCATACAGACATAGCTATGGATGACTTTATTTAGAGAGTTTTTGATATTTTTAGTGCACATAAACCATTTGATCCTATTGTGAAAGTTGTGGTATCATACCATACTATAACCATAGATCATGAGGAATTACATCTGAATCTATATGTTAGCAACATCCCATAATGAAGTTCTATTAATATTATATAAACACTAATTTAGTGATATGGTGCTTTGAGACAAGATCATGAGCATATAGTGTGGTGGCTAAGTGCTTTTTAGGAGAGAGTACATGTGATATCATGTGTATGGGGCCCATAGTTTGATCTTAGCGTGTCTACCTCTAGAGGTGTTGGGTTTATGGATGTTGATAGTGATGAGGAGTCTAACTCAGGGCCTATTACCTAGAATTATTATTGATATGATTATTTTTAAAAACATTTTATCAACTTATATGTATAAGACATTGTTTACATTTATTTTATTTAGTATTGAATATATTTGTATTATTTTATTCTCTATAGGTCATTATATGGTTTGTTAATTCATTTTACTTCCATAACATATGTTGTGTATATGGTAAAAGTTATATAAATATTTCAATTTAATGAAATAATTGTATGGTTTAAGTAATAAAGTGGTCATTGTATGTAATATAACCCTATATGAAACAATAATGATTTACTATAATGATCATGTGGTGAAATAACCGATGAGTTTGCTTATGTATCCAACTCTACTATAACTATAGGTGTAACTAATGAATCTATATGTACCTACTTAGGAAACCAAAAATGTTGTGTAGGTGCACCCCTCCACATATTCCTCTATCCAAGACCTAATCAACCAATGGTTCCTTGGTAGGATCAGTGTGGGAGTGATTAATCCTAATAGAGAGCACACTATGAGGACTTATGCTAATGGGTATCTTTTCTAAAAAGGTTGATGGACCATATATTCCTTAGATGGGATAGTTCAAACCTATTAGAAAAGCCTCTAGGAGAAGTATCTGAATGAGTTTTGGATGCATATTTTTAAAATGTAATGATTCCTTGATCTATTAATTGTGTAAGCATTTTTTCAAGAGAAAAACACTCACTATCTTTATGACCATTAATACCATGATAAGTGTAAAAGTGGTGTCCTTTTTCTTTCTCAAATATATGAGGTGGGTAATTTGAATTAATAGGGAATCTAATAAATCATTTATCCAAAATAGTTTGTAATATATCATGTGGTCTATCTTGGTACCAATCAAACTAAAGAGGTTGATGTCTTATGGTGGAATTTGGTCTAACTATGAGAGGTATTCTAAAAACATATTCCTTTCCTTTTCTCAAGACTTTAATTATTAGTGTTTTGGTAGGTACCAGTGGTTTAGAAGGATATTTTTTAAGTGGTTCATTATCCTTCATAACTTGTTTATGTGCCCTTAAAAAATTATTCTTATCATGCTTATTTTTTGATGGAAAAATAGGTGTCCCAGTTTGTGTATTTTTTAAATCACATGCATATTTATGTACATCCCAATATAAGGTCTCAAATGAAGAAAATGGTTTATGTAATAATATCTCTCTAAGTGGAGAAATAATAAACATACTAAATATAAATTATACTTCCAAATCTAAAGGTGTATATTTTAAGGAATAAAAAGCATCCTTAAATTAAACAACATAGTCTTATATAAACTCATTATCATTTTGGGCCCATGCATGAAAATGTTCCTATGGTAAATTATGTAAGGTAAATTGGTGAAAATTTTATAGGAATACATCCCCAACATTCTTTAAAGTTGATAGGGAACCATTTAAAAGGCTATAAAACCAATAAAGATCCCCTTTTATTAAACTGCAATGGAAAGCTATTAATAACAAGCTTATATTTTGGGTCCAATGTCCAAAAGAGTATATGTATTATTTCATATGAATAGAAGGATCCCCTTGACCATAGAATAAAGATAAATTAGGCATGATAAAATATTAAGGTTAAGGATATTAAAATACATCTCAAGTAATAAGTTATTTTGGTAATATATTCTTCTCAAAAAGAGCCTCATGAGAAGAAACTTGTACCTTAAGAGTGTTGAATTGTTGTTGTATATCTCCCATGGTGGTCATGATAGATAAAATATCACAAGGAGAGTTTGAATTTTTCATTATAGGTTGTAAATACCATTCACATGAAATATGATAATGATAGGATTTTTATCACTCTCAAGAGGAGAATCACCACATGGATTTTCAACATTTGTTAAAGGAGTACCCATGGTTAAAGAGGTAAGTATATAATTTTGGATATAATGAAGGGTAATACCATTATAATTATGAGATGATACTTTAATTTGAATTTGGGTACATTTAGTAGGAATTAGGGAAATAATTTGACTTGTAAACATTTTCTCTTGTTTAACCAGAAATGCAAATGAGGGAGGAAATGATAAATTTGGCACTTCATTTGAAATATCACCAGAGGGGGGAATAAAAATGTCACTTTCATTTTTACTTTGTAAAATAAGAGAGAATGTAATTCTACTTTTGAGTTTCATTTATTTATATGATTTGATCTTTTACACGAGATATATCAAATGAATTTGGGACTTTTGTGTGTCCCCAAAAAATGATTTTTTTTTGAGTGTTTCCTTAGGATGTTCAATGTAACTCTTGTTATGTTATTAAATGATCATAATGGGAGACATAGTACATGTAGTTTTTTCATTACATACTAGAGGGGAAGAATAAATTGGACTAGGTTTACTTGAATCATGCAAAGAAGATAGGAATTTTAACACTAGTATTATTTGGATAAGAAGGTACACACTTGATTTCATCCACATTTTCATTATGATATATATTGGAGGAACATTCAATATCTTTGACTTTTTTATCATTAGAAAAGGGAGACTCACACTCAATTTTTGAAATAAATAAAGAAAATGGAGATGAAATAATTATATTTTCAAAATTAGGAATTGTATAATTTTGCATGTCTATTGGTTATTAAAACTCATCATTATAAATCAAAGGAAAATTAGATTTGTCATAGTCAAGAGGGATACAATTACTTTTAAATTCATAAGCAAAATTTTAATTATCACTAGCTTGCTCATTTAGATTTGCATTTGCATCATTAGTTATTTTGTTATCATAGGTATAAGAAAATTAAGGGGTTTGAGACCATTTTTTATGTTAAATAATATCGTCATATGAAATACATTAATCATTAGGCACATTAAACCAAATATCCAAAGGATGAGGATTTTTTGGCTGAGGGTCCCTTGGATTGCCATAAAGTAGGAATTCCATAAGCAATTGAGACTTTAAGAAAATTATGAAAAACATAACCATGAGGGCCAAAGTCATAAGTAAATTTAACATTCCTAAACTAAACTTACATAAGCACAAATCAGATCTAGAAATAAAATTGTTGAAGCAGAAAACCGTACATGCAAACTAGGGTTTCGGTTCAACAAATAAAGGATGAGTTCACCAAATGGTTTAATGCTTTTGGAATTTTATAAGATAATACCAAAGAAATTAAATCTATTTTAAAGAAATGAAAGTATTTATATTTACACAAAAACATAGATAATAATATCAATTTACCTAATCTAGCATGTGAAACAAATATAGTAAGTACAAGGTAAATGAGGGATAAAGAGAATTTATCTTATTTATTATTTTATTTTGGATTTTGTAGTGGTCATGAATTATCACAATGTTGTGTTGGATATATGTAATTTTTTTGTTTTTTATTGTGACTATTTTTGACATTTGAATAGTTATGTTGATATAGGATAATAATTTCAATGCTTATGTCTATATCTGATGCTAGTATCTAGTGAGAGATATACAGAGGAGTGACCTCAAATTTGGACCAAACCTATACTACCTCCTATGTGATCATTTTATGTTTAAACTTATGTTTGAATTTGTGATAGATCTAGATAATAATCAACCCTAGTTTATTTTCATTATACCTTTTACAACTTGGTAAAAAAGGGTTACTAATGTGAGTCAAGCTAGCGATATCTACCCTACTATTTCTAAGTTCTACCTATATAGCCAATACTCCTAAGAGGGTCTCAGAATCACATGTAGTTATCCCTCATATACATGTGTGTGGAATTATAATAGTATGGCTATATTTTCTTTCTCCTAATAACCCTAAATACAAGTGATGTAATAGTATATTTGACCTTTTGAATGCTTTAGATATTTAATTTAGTGTTGTAGGGCAATTTTATAGCTTGAAATAGATAGTAATTTCTTATTACAAAGTTTCCTTATCAAATTGGAGGGTGCATTAATTAGACCATAGCCTTTGTATATATAAGAAACTTTTGACTTTGAATTATAAACTAGTTGCACAAAAAAATATGACCATATAATGTGCAAAGAGGGCTAATAAAATGGTCACAAAAATGAAAGCTATGGAAAAAGATAAAAATATAAGTCTGGATAGTTGCATCAAACATGGGCATTAATGTTGACACTAGTGTCCAATATAGATGAAAGTTTATAGGGGATAAAACATATAGAAAATTATAAAAATAGGTAGGGGTATCTAGTATACACTAGATGTAGATAAACAAACATAACACACATGCCCAAAGGTTAGGTAAATCAATTAAAATAAGATGGAACCGAAGAGGTCCATGAGAGACTACATCACTAGATGTTTAATTCTTAGTAAAAAGGTATATACATACAAGAAGACAATAAATATGTGTACTTATACCAAAATGATTGTGTTCACATGAAAGACTAATTTCTTTTAGATTTTCTAGATGTAAATGGGATTACAAAATGTTAAATGATTTTCAATGCAGAAGAATATGAACAATAATTTCTTTTTCTATTTTTATATCTTTTCTATTATTCAAACTAAACTAATTAAAATAAATAATCTAATTTAATTAAAAATATAAATAAACAAGAAAGAAAAATAAATCCCCAAACTTAACCAAATTAGAAGACATATAGAGAATAAAATCTTGATTTATAACCAAAATTGATTGATACTCATGCATATGTATCCTTTTTTTTTACTTAATGATGACCCAAGAATTATCTAGCAAGAGGAAAAAATGAGGTAATGGAAACACAAAGACAAAATTAAGAGAAGTTGTAGTTAGACTATGGCTAATTATCATAAAAAACAAAGTGTTGTATTGCAAGTTCATGAGATTATTCCTTCAATTCATATGAATACATAAAATGTTGTTATGGGATTTGTGTTGATCTATCAAATAATCTATAGAAGGTAGACTATATCTCTCTTAAAAATTATATGCTCAAATCTCAATGCAATTTTAGAATATTAAATTCAAATTCAAATGAGTTATTGGTAAGAGAATAAGATGTTACGTGTGTGGGTTAAGATTAAATGGCTATGAACTTGTTGGAGTTAACTTAGAGTTAGCTAAAATTGGCTTATACATGATTAGGAGTGAAACAGGACATTGGGGAGTCAATTTTATAAAATAGAAATAAAAACACAAGGTTGAACATCCAAAATATATAAAAATTTAAAGGTGGAAAAACTATCATTATATGTAGGCATTGGTTATGCAATTACTATGTTAATAGATGAAACCATCAGGGTAGTATCACAACTACCTCGACGGTTTAGATGTGCCACCTAAAAATCCTAGGTTTAGAAGGGTCAAGTTTAAGGTTTAAAAATATGATACTCTGATTAGGCCCAAAGAAAGGCAAATGAGGAAAAGGAGGGATAAGACTAAGTCTGATCATATTATTATTTATGGAAGTCCTTGAATCATCATTGGATACCATAAATATTTGACCATGAAAAATTTAGGTGCATACATATTGAAAACTTGAGATTTGCCTTATCATGAGTTGGTGAGGGTGTTTTTATTGAATAATGGATCACTAAAAGGAAAAGGAGGGTTATAAAACTTACCTCACTTACTTATGTGACATGGTGAATCCAATTGAGACACTTCTATATCCAACAAGTAAAAAATAGGAATCAATTGAAAATTTACAACTAATGTGATAATTAATTAAAAAAATGGATAAGAATTAATGTTCACACATGGATGAATCTAATATTTCAACCATCCCATTAGGTGACTAAGCTTGGTTTTGTGTGAGGATATGACAACCTATAAGACTAAAACAAGAAAATAACATGTTTTGAAATAAAACTATAAGAAATAAAACAAAATGATGTTTACCATCCAAGTTGTGTTGTGTTAGTTTAGCCTTGAAAACTCTCAAATTTTATAAAATATATGAAAAGTACAGCTTGTATGAAATATTTCCCAAAAATTATTTTTATGAAATAAAATAATAATAAACTAAACTATAAATTGAAAAACTTTCCTAATTTATAAATCATTTGTGCAGTGTGATTTTAATGGATTTGAGTTCTAGATTTCCTATGACATAATTGTGTGAGAATATTATCAATTTGATGAGTGCAAAGAGAGGATGGTAGGAGTTCTAGTTTCAACAAGTGGGGTGTAAACACAAGTGATTTTTCTCAAATTTTACATCAAAGACCTAGGTTTAGGTTTTTTATTGAAAAACTACACAAGGTTAGTGAAATCTGAAATTTTAAGAATTAGTTTGTTTATGGTAGTGTAAATGTTAGGAAAATGTTATTATTTTTGAATTTGTAATGAGTTTTTGAATTTTTTAAGAATTTTTTATGTTTTGGGCCATGATGGATGGAACCTCTAATTGCATAGTGAACTTAACAATATTTTCAAAATGGTAGTGACACTTTTGCATTACCAGTTGCATAGTCATTGCAATAATTACATAGCAACTATGGTAGTTTGGCAACCACCACTTACACATAGAGGTGGTTTTACTATGGTAGCGGATATAATTAATTTAAAGGCATTTTAGCTAATCTAGATCCCATTTTTTTCATTACAAGTGGAATAGATACACTATAACCAAGATCAAGAGCAAGAATGGTTACCTATGGTCATTATAATATTAATAACATAGGAGGTTTACATTTATAATAGATTATGAGTTTGGAGGGTTGTGTAGGTGAGGATATAGACCCTATATAGTAGGTTAATATGTGACCTAATCACATAATAAGATGTTGGTTAGAACATTTTCTAGGTCCCACATGTCTTCAGAGAGTGGACCATTACTTTAGTTAATGTCTATAATATTTTTAGTTTACTAATTATGAGGAAAATTACACTTAGAGGGGATATGGACATAATGGAGGCCCAGGGGTGGGTTGAGTACTTTGGTGATGTGTACACACCTAATGTGGATATGAAGAAGGGTGTGATATTGATAGACATTAAGAGGGAGGTGATCCAAAACCTATGCAAGGAAATCATTGGGATCTTGGGCTCATATCTATAATGAGACAAGGGATCATCCATATCCATTATAATTAGGACCCAACTATGAGGAGTATTGCAGAATTAAATCATATGTTTGATTAGGCATAAGATGTGATTTCTTACACCTATATATACTTGTAGTGTATTTTGATATTAAAATTTTTATCTACCAATAACTTGACTCTCATTATGTGTTGGGTGTATGATCACATGATACCCTAGTAGAGGGGTGTTATAATTGGAGACATAGGGGCCATACAAGGATTCTATATCAATAGACATGGTACCATTCCAAGATATACCACATGTTTTTGTAACTTTGACAGAGGGAGACATGATTTCCATATTATATGTGGGCATTTCAAGATAATGGGGGAGACATGATTACCCTAATGATTGGACTTTGACTTTGATTTCCTATGAGAGCACATATTAGGTTCATGATAGATGAGGGAATCCAAGTTATATATGATAGATTTAGGTGTCATAAATATTTTAGCTATTTTATGTAACCAATATCATTATCTCATAGGTTTTCAATAGGGGAGAGAGGAAGGTTCAAGTTGCGAGGATTGAAAGACTAGGTTGGTATCCATTGACACTGGGTACTCCTATCATCAAACTAGTTGGTGATAGGGGAAGAGGAGGAGGAGGACATGACATAGTATTTATAGTAATAAATATTAAATAACCAATATTAGGAGTGGGGAGGTGTATGATAGGTCCCTACAATGGTAGTCTGAGTGGCACATGGGCTACTGGGTGGATACCAACCCCAACAATCCTAAAAATGATAACCATAATGATAATAAAAACAATTAGTAGTGGTTACTAGAGAGGGAGAGAAAGGAGGACCTGAAAGAGAGGGAGGATAGGATACCATAAGAGATAATCCTACCATAATAGAGGAGGAGGTGAAGAAGATCTCTGATGAGGACTAAAACCCTAATTGGCATAAGGGGGATCTAGGTAAGTCAATGTCTTATTTAAGTTTTTATTATAATTTCAACTACTTTACTTAATTTATTTAATCTATGACTAAATTATAATATTTTTCATGTGTGATTCTATTATAAACTCCATAATGGAGTGGTGAAGATTTATCTGATATTATTTGGTGGAATTATTCCACAACTCTTCTTGCCTTAGAAGGGAGTAACTTCTTAAGGACTTGGGTATACTTGTCAGTATGGCTCATCAATATGACATGTTTTACCCTACCTATCATGGATCACATGATCTTATTCACCATACGATATAGATTATTATCTTGTAGGAAAAGGTAGATAGTTTAGAGGTTCATGTGAATATCCTCAGTGACTTATTAGAACTAAGAGGAGGACATACCTCTTCAAGAATATATTATAAGAGGGGAGACCTACTAGGATAGGACTAGTTTTAAGAGGCACTAGAGTATGATCATGAGCCTTTACCACTCTTCATCCAAAGGTTTTTAGAGGAATATGAGTAGGACCACTAGACACTCCACTTTAGGAGGTGTCTAGAGCTGCACAAGGATGATTAGGCTTATATGTTTGCTATTTTTTTAATATTTTTTTGAGGTTTTAGCCACACTTTACATTTTGGTGTGGAGACAATTTACAAAAAACTTGATGTATCTAAAAAATATGATATTTATACATGACACATTTTTGGATTTGTCATTTTATCATCTTTCTCAATTGTTATAAATTATTCTTTTTAATTGATGCACCATGGATGGTTAGGAAAGTAATGAAATGTTATGAATATTTATTTATGATAAAATGTTATTGATATTCTTATATTTTATGTAATATGTAATGGTTTAAAAAATATGAATGTACTATCAATTATTTTTTTAGGAAACGATGAATCTAGTTCATCTACGTGATGTGTGACATTTAGCTTGCACAAGGGGGTGAAGGGAGGATATGATAAGCAAAGTGGTGGGATAATAAATATACTCATCAAAAAATTCATAACGAATAAGAGAATAAATTAATTTATATGGGCTGTAGGATATTACACTTATTATTAAGATTTTAAAACACTATTTTTCTAGGATTTATCTAGACTTAGATCAACAAATGGCCAACCAAGTAAAAATTGATAAAGGGGAGGGCTATCCATTTAAAATAATCATATAATCAAGATTCATAGGGATGTTATTAATTTTAATTTTTAGAAAATTTGCATGGATTTTTATTTTGCTTTTATAACTTCCTATACTTATTATCATGCAACTAGGAAGATGCATGGAATCATCATGAAATAATAAATGTAGGTGAGTGAGGGAATATCCCACCAATTATAACCCTAAAAAACCAATAAAATGGAAGGGCTCAAAACCAAGGATCAACAAAGGGTGAGATATACAAGGTTACTTCTTGATTTACTAAGATTGGCTTTATATAGTGTATTTATTTTTAAGAAGGCTCTTATTCCCTAACTTTGGTTATATGAAACTAGTAAGATTAAAGGGATCATAACTAAAGACTAAATTATGTATATAATATTACCTAACTAGAGCATTCTAGTGGATTTTTTAGAGGGAATCCAAAAGGGGATTTTTCCATGGATACACTTCTAGACTAGGTTGTAGGATATAATATCTAATAATGTAGGAATATGTATGGGAATGAGGTTTATAGTACCCATAATAATTAAGGTAAAACTCATATTTTATGTTTATTTTGAGAGTGTTTTAATAAATGGGAAAAATAGTAATGGAAAAATATAAGATGATATGTTGCATATAATGTTTTGTCATGTAAACTCATAACTACATAATCATCATGTATAAATAAATGAAATATAAAAATAAGAAAAAATATAATGAGAGTTTTATTAATGCAAAGAGGGTAATGTGATATGTGAAATATATATGAAGTAACATTTGAGGTGTAAATATTTCAAATAATTATTTAAAACCCTACCCTCCAAGGTACATAAATGAAAAGATCCATTCTAAAAATATTATATTACCAAAAATGCTCCTAACCAATCAGGTATAAACTTTCAAACTTCTCCTTTATTTTTAGCATATCTTTTGTCGAGTCTTAAGACAAGGTTTCCAACTTGGATAGGGAACTCAAGAAAATTATTATGGTATTGATAATACTATTCATAAGGCATAATAATTTTCATAGGTATTATCATATATGAGCAAAGGAAAGTAATATCTTGTGAAAACTGGGTGATAAAGTTTGTATGGTTTTTTAATTGTCTACACCCTTACTGTATAGTGTGTATAGGGATATGTGTGGATGACTTGTGGCTTACACACCTTCATATTAACTTGTTGAATTTATCTATGTTCATAGTATGGTTATACCTTGTATAAATAGAGTATATATAGGAGGTAGTGGTTAGTTTTTTATCACCATATTGAAAATTCTATTCTTATTGCATGATTATTGAGGTTTCCCCCTCTAAGTAGCATAGTAATAATATTAAAGTATTATGATATTTCACAAATTTTTATCTTAGATCTATTTATTCTTCTCTTAATTATGTGATATATAATTCTATTATTTTGAATCATATAAGTAATTTAATTACAAGTGGTATCATAAATTCGATTTGGGCAAGTTTCTATGATGTGTTTTTTCAAGTCTGGCATCCTAAGCACTCAAAGGCTATAAAACATAACTTTTGGTCTAGGAGGAATTGATTTTTTTCACCATAATTTTTTTCACATTAAAATTCATTAGATTCATCTCTATGAGATGATCTCAATGGTGTATTCTACCAGTACACTTTTTTAGGTTAAATATTTTCACCCTTGTGCACATTAATAGCCATTAGATTTGTCTTGGAAAAATGTTCACAACCATATCCTCTATTGATACATTGTTTTTTAATCATGACCCTCCTAGGGTTTTTGCATGGTAGGTACTAACACATGTGGTCACAAGAAAGGGAAAGAAATGCCTAAAAATCCTCATAAAGATGACATGGAGTCAAAAACTTCTAATCAAAGTATTTCATAGATTGTTTAATAATTTAAGATAGAGTTACAAGGCATCATGCATAAAGATGATTTTGATGTAATTAAAGGGGAACTCATAGGGTTGAGAGGGTACTTGAATATCTTTTAGGATTAATTGTAACAAATCACTAGGTAATTGGCCAACTTTTCAACTCAACAATTATAAAATCACCCTCCACCACTTTAATTTGGTTTTTTTCCTCCAAAAAAATCACAATGCCAACCATCGTATGAAGCCATTATTGCCAAAAGTGAACCTATGCAAATTTTATGGTAATGATACACTCACACAGATTAATAAATTATAGAATTTATTTTATATATATTAGAGTCCTTGTTTACAAAATGTGGTCATGGCCTCTCTCTATCTATAACTTGAGAAGTTTATCTAGTATCACTAGTTGTGTGCTTAATAGAAAAATAAGGGCCTCTTGGTTTCCTGGTCTATACTTTCTAAAGAGTTATAGTTTTACTATCATAATAATATCTCAAAAAATTGCTTCATCCAACTATCTAATTTTTAGCAAAATGGGATGGGAAAGGATTACATTCATTAATTTTAGAATCTTTCCTTATGTGTGGCAAGCATCACAAAGGAAAATATGATTGACCTATTTTTAGATGGCATCAAAAATAACATCCACTTGGAAGTTCAAATTTTAAATCCTAATAATGTATCTGAAGCCATACCAAGGGCATATATGGATGGATAAAAAAGTTGATCAAACAAATAACCTTCACTAATGTGCATGAATGCACTTTCTCAACAGCATCATTTCCACAACCTACCAGATTGATACCTCAACAAGTTGAATAAAAACATGTAAAAGGTTTTTATTTTAGATGTGATATCAAATAGAGCAAAGGACATTTATGTGATTAAAATAATTTATTTTACATTGAAGGTGACAATGATGAGGAATAAGATGATGAGGCTTCAAGAGTAGATTTAGAATAACCTGAGGATGAATTTGAAGATTCTCAACCTACTATTTACTATCATGCACTTTTAGGCATTGATATGCCTCAAAATCTTAAGGTGGTGGGTTTGTTGATGAAATAAAAGGTGACTATGTTAATTTACTCTAGGAGTACACATAACTTTATCAACAATAAGTTGGATACTCATTTGAACTACTTGATTTACCTAACTCTAGAATTTTAGGTCATGATTGTAAATGGTGGTACAATCAACTATTAAAGAAAATGCCATAACATTAAGCTTACTATGGGATACTAATTACTATATTCCCATATGTTTTTATTTCCATAAGAGGAGCTAACATTATTTTGGGATTATAGTGGCTCACTACTTTGGGCAATATTGAGATGAATATCTAGGAACTATTCATGAGGTTCTATTTAAAAGGAAAGACCTTTGGAATGGATTTACAAAGGATGTTGGATGACCATTATGCTATTTTTGGTGACATGCCAACAGGACATCCTTGAATTCATGTACATGGTAATGCCATTAGGCTCATTCCAAGAAGTACACCACTCAATATCAGACCCTATAGGTATCCCTATGCCTAGAAGAGTGAAATTTAAAATAGGGAACATGAGATGTTGGAGGAAGGAATCATAAAACATATCCAAAGTGAATATTCCTCCATGGTGGTCATGGTGTGGAAGAAGGATGATAGTTTGAGGATGTGCCTAGAATATAAAGAACTCAACAATTACACCATCAAATAAACCTATAGTAATTAATGATCAGTAGATTAATTGCATAGTGTTATTTATTTTACCAGGTTAGACCTTCACTCTAGGTATCATCAAATTCACATCCACGATTAGGACATACCTATAAAAAATTTTAGAACTCATGAAGGCCATTATGAATATATGGTCATTCCATTTAGTCTCATAAATATACCATATACATTTTAGATTTTGATGAATACTATTTTTAGGTCATTTTGAGAAAGTTTGTATTAGTGTTTTTTGATGATATCCTCATCTATAAAAAAATTTAGGAAGACCATTTGAAGCATGTGAAATAAATACTTTTAGTTTTAAACAACATCAAATTTAAGCCAAACATTTAAAATGTGCTTTTGGTGTCCAAGAGGTGGAGTACTTGAGTCATATTTTTTCACATGAAGGAGTGAAATTTGATCATAAAAAATTCAAGTGATGATGGAGTGACAGGTTCTAAAGACTCTAAAAAACCTTTGAGTATTTCTAGGGTTGACTAGTTACTATTGTGTGTTTATCAAAAATTATGGTAGCATTAAAATGCCACTCACATTTTTTTTGAATAAACAATCCTTCAAGTGGACCAATTAAGCTACCAAGAAATTTTAATAGTTGAAAATGGCCATGTGCACAACTCTAGTTCTGGCCACTCCTAATTTTTCAAAAACTTTTGTTGTGAATTGTGATGCATCAAGATATGTCATGGGGGCTATACTCATATAATAAGGTAGACCAATAGAATTTGAAAGTTTCCAACTAAAGGAAAAAATAGGCTTAAACCAATCTATTATAAAGAGATGATGGTTATTTTTCATTTAGTGAAATAATGGAGACCTTATCTGATGGGTCCTCACTTTTAGGTAAATACTGATGAACATAGCCTTAAATATTTTATGGAGTAATGATTATCATCTGAAGAACAACAAAAATGGGTGACTATAAAGATAGGATATGATTTTTAAATAGTGTATAATAAAGGAAAAGAGAATGTGGTGATATATTCCCTCTCCTAATGGTATGAATCAATTGAGGCATTAATATGTGCCATGACCATATGGTAGGAAGATTGGTTAGAGGAATCAAGATTTGAAAGGGAGAATGAAAATGCTACCAAGGATTTGATTCAAAATATTCATCAAGGTTATAATAAATCTAAAAAATTTACATGGAAAGGTAACACATTATGGTATACATATAGATTATACCTATGTAAGCATTCTCTCCTCAAACATAAAATTCTTTAAGAACTTCATGCCTTTCCATTGGGAGGTCACTCTAGATTTTTAAAAACATATCATAGAATTAAGCAAGATTTATTTTGGGAAGGACTCAAGGGGTATGCCAAGAAATATGTGGCTAAATGCATGGTATGTCAATAAAACAAAGGTAAAACCATTAATATCTTAGGTATTTTACAACCTTTATCTATCCTTAGCCAATGTTGGGAGGAGGTTTCCATAGATTTCATTATGGGGTTATAACAATGTGAGGGTAAATTTTTTATCATGGTAGTTGTGGATCAACTCACCAAGTATGCTCATTTTTGTTCCTTATAATAGCCATTTGTTGCTAGTATAGTATCTTCTATTTTTATCAATACATCTCAAAAATTTCATGGTAATCCAAAGATCATTGTAAGTGGTTGAGATCCCATATTTACTAGTAATTGTTGGACTAAATTATTTACATGTTTGGGCACCTAATTAGCTAATATATCATCCTATCATCATTAATATGATGGAAAAATAGAGGTAGTCAATAAATTTCAAGAATGGTATCTTCATTTTTTATTTCTAACAAACATGATAAAGGTTTCATTGGCTACCACTTGTTTAATGGTGGTATAAAACTTCTTTTTTCACTTCTTCTATGAATGTCTCCCTTTGTGGCATTGTATGGGTATCACTCCCTATCCATCAATTTAGATTTGACATTGAATCCTAAGGTTTGATCTATTGAGGAACACATTCGTCATCAATAGGAGGTGATAGTCAGTATGTGAGAGAATTTAGCAATGGCACAAAATAGAATGAAGCAACAAATAGATCAACACCATAGTGAGTGGCATTTTGACATAAGTGATTAGGTCTTTGTGCATTTAAAACATATTTATAGATGTATTTTTAGTGAAAAAAATATAAAAATATATCACCTAAGTATTACTCCCCTTATCATATCTTACATAAAATTGATACTATGGCGTACAAGATAGAATTACCTCCATCTACTTGTATACATATGGTATTCCATATATTTTTCCTAAATAAGGTAATTAGACATAGAGTTTTCACTCAAATCAAGTTACTTGAATTTAATGAATAAGTACAAGTCATTATAGAGCCTAAAGAGATCCTTCACATGTGTACTAAAAAATTATAGACCAAATCCATTAAATATTATTTGATTAAATGGAATAAATTGCATTCTGAAGATGTAACATAAGAGGATAAAACATTTTTGCAAAAACATCTTGGTTTGATTCAACATTGAGGACAATGTTGTTTTGAAGGGTAGGGACAAGCTATGCCCTTTAACTATAGTGTATCTAGGGATATGTGTGGCTAACTTATGGTGTACACACCTTCATATTATCTTGTTGCATTTCTCTATGTTCTTAGTATGGTTAGCCTATGAAATAACCTTGGATATGTAAAGTATATATAGGAGGTAGTGGTTAGTATTTTATCATCATATTATGAACTATGTTCTTATTGCATATTTGTAGAGGTTTCCCCCTCAAAGTGGCTTAGTCATAATATTCAATTATACTTCTCTTTCACTTATTATTATTATGGATCTATTTATTTTTCTCTTAATTCTATGCTATATAATTCTATTTTTGTGAATCATCTAAGTAATTTCATTGCATAATTACTTAAGGGAGAGAGAAGATCCAAGATTGAATATTTTTTGTTGTTATTTGGAACCATTATTAATATATCTAATATTTTCAATCAAAGAGATACATATTTCATCAAGTAATTGAGGGGAAGGACAAAGTTCAATACTTTCATTATCTAACTCAATGTTTGAATAAGTCCCCCCAATGGGGCATGGGTTGTTTTCATGGAGGGGGTAGATATTTAGGTTATTTATGAGGTTTTTATTCATACCCCAAGACTTATAACGTTATAATATGATATATTTAAGAATTTTAATTAAGGGATTCTAAAACAAGGGGATAATTGGAACTATAAGTCCCAACCAATTGTACCCAAAATTTTAATTCATGAAAATTTTAAATCCCACATAAAAAAATGAAATTTCGAGACTGGATCAACTAGTCCTCATGGTCACATAAAGTCTTTTTCATGTTTCACTTGAATAAGTTTAATTTTGGAAAATTTAAAGAAATCAAGTACCATTTTCACCTCAAGTACACAATCATGTAAAAATTCTCTATTTTAGCATAATTTTCACATACAAACTCAATTATATTTCTTTTTTGATGTATTTTACATATATTTTCTAAGGATCATATTTAATTTAGACATTAGAGTCTAAAATCATATGTATTTATCACATCATAGATCTAGAACTTCAGATCTAGTAGGGATGAAGGGCCAATTAGGTGTCAATTTTCCATTTTGGCATATATTTCACATATGATCTCCAATTTTTTTATCATTTGATGAAATGGATAGATATTTTATAGTGGATCATATTTGATACAAACATTAGATACCTAATATGCATATATTTTCATACCAGAGATCTAAAATTTCATGGCCAATAGAAATGAAGGGCCAAATAGGTGTAAATTCTCTATATCAAAATAAATTTCACATCTAGTCTCCATTTTGGTTATAATTTGATGAGTTTGATATATATTATCTAGGGTATCATATTTTATTTATACATTTAAGTCCCAAAGTGCATGTATTTTTCACACCAACGATCCAAAACTTTAGATCCAATATGGACGAAGGGCCAATCATGTGTCAATTCACATTTTAGCATATATTTTACATACAATATTTATTTTTATTATCATTTGATGAATTTTATATATATTTTATAATGTATCATCATTTATTCAAACATTAAAGACCCAACCTTCATATATTTTTCATACTAGAGATTTAGAACTTCAAAGCCAATAGGGATAAGGGCCAACTAGTACAAATTGTTTTCTGGAATATATTTCACATGTGGTATATATTTTATTTCCTGTTTGATGTTTTGGATATATATTATTTATGGGATAATATTTTATTTATAAATTTACATTCCAAAGTGCATGTATTTTTAACTTAAGGGATATAAAACTTTAGAGCCAGCAGGGATGAAGGCCCAATTACATGTTGATTTTCCACTTTGGCATATATTTCACAAGAAGTATCCAATTTTTTTCTATATTGATGCATTAGATAAATATTTATAGACGATCATCTTTTATTTAGACATCAGAGACCCAACCTTCATATATTTTTCATACTATAAATCTAGAACTTTATATCCAATAGGTACGAAGGGCTAATTAGTTAAAAATTCTCCATTTCAGCATACATTCCACACCCAATATCTATTTTGGTTCTCATTTGATGTGTTGAATGTATATTTTCCAATGGATCATCTTTGCTTCACACATTAGAGTCTAAAAGGGCATTTATTTTTCACACTAGAGATCCATAAATTTAGGTCTAATAGGGATGAAGGGCCATACGAGTAAAAGTTACCCATTTTAGCATAACTTACACATATAGACTTAGTTTTGAGTCTCATTTGATTATTTATAAATATATTATCCTATTTATCATCTTTGATTTAAAATGAAGGACCCAAACTTCATAGTTTTTACACAAAATTAAACAAGAGATCTAGATCTCTCAAGGATGAAGAACTAAAACTTACAAGGCCATTAAAATGGACCTCATGTATATGCTAGACATGCATGTACACTAAATACATCTAGATGGACCTCATAGACATGACAAATGTGTTGTGTGCATCAAGGTTGTCTAGATAGACCTTATTTCTACATAATATGCATGTGCATTCTAAGGCCATCTAGATGGAGCTCATGGATGCACCAAATATCTTTAACATGTGCCAATGATGTCTAGATAGACCTCATTGACATGTTGATCAAGCAAAGGAAAAATTCAACATCTTATTTTAGCCATAATGTTTGTTTCTAAATTTGTTTTAGATCTCATTTGAAACATTAGAAAGGTATTGAGATGATCTATCCAATGATGTCAAATATTTGATATTTTGATGAAATTTTTTGTTATAAAATAAAGAGAGAGAAATGTTGTTTTGATAATGCATCATAGGTTCACTAATCACATATTATTCATTTTCTTATATCTTTCATGTATGGAATCCATTGTGGTTCCCATTTGAAGTATTAGAAAGATTTAAAATTATAAATATAATGATGTAATGTATTTTATAATCAAATAAAGTTTTGTGTTCAATTATTATTTTTTGGCCAAATTCCTCTTGGTAGGACCTAGTTTCATAGGTTAGGGTTGGCACATACTATTTCTAGACTCTATCATTTAATGAAAAAAGTTCAATGGGTCTACTTGGTGATTTGATATTGAAAATTAAATGTAAAATAGAATAAAATAAAAATGAGAATGTTAAAGGTCAAATTCAGAATATGAAAGATCATTCCATCCACCTATGTGTTATAAATAGGAGAAATGAAAATTGTAAACATGTTATTTCTTTTAGTTACTTGGGGAAGAGCTAGTTGTAACTTTTTGTGTAACTATGTGAGTTTGTATATTTAAGAAATGAAATGAAAGTAAGTAGGTAATATAAGTATCTATATTCATTAGTTTTGATGCTCTTTATTTGTGAATTCTATACTTCTATTCATAGATAGAGAATCCATTAAAATTCTACACTTTTCTTAGTTGTGTGAAACTTACAATGTTTCCAAACTTTGTGTTGAAAAACTTGTGCATGAGATTTGAACCAGATTTACCTAATCTAAGTTTTGAGGAGAATTTGTGATTTATAGTAAACCATTTTTGTTTATTATGTTTGTTATTCATATTTCTATTTTGTGTGAGAAGAATAATTTTTACCCACTTTATTCAAATCTAAGTTACTATGATGGTTATCTATGTTCATTCTATTATGGGTTTCTCACCTCCATCCTTATCCATTATTATCATCATCCACTATTTCTCAATTTTGTTTCTTTTTAGTATTTTCTAGTTAAAATTAAACAAAAACCCCAAAAAATACACATATCCTATGAGGAAAATACCCCTCTCAAACATAGAGTAAAATCACCATCTCAATAATGATTTATTTATATATTGGGAAATTTATGTAACTTCTCATTGGGTGAGTAATAAAACCAAGAAATATAAAAGTGACCTAAATTTCCACCAACATGACCCCATGTGGATTAAATGGAAGCATTATGAGTTTATCTTTCTCCAAGATACTAATGATTTTAGTTGTTAAATTTGTCAAGATGATTGGTATTATTACAAGTTTTTCTTCACTCACTTTCTCCATAATTCTCATGCCATTTTAAATAGTCATTTAATTTGTCAATCCCTTAGGACCTTCAGAACTTGATTTTAGAATGCATAAAGTGTTTATAATGGGATATTTTTTGTTAACAAGTGGAGAAGGCTTTGTTGTTTCATTTATAATAAAATGGAATGGTAGTCAATATGGAGTACCATATTTTTGTTAAGGATTTCATGATGGATGTCAACTAGTTTTAGATCACTTGGGCACAAAAAACCTTTCCTAGATGCAATAATCTAATTTATTGAAACAAATTAGAGGGGATTGATTTCATCTCATGTATCTAAGACCTCCATAGAATCATGTTATAATTATTGTCCTTATCTATGACATAAAATTTTGTAAACTTTATTTTAGGTCCCAAAGTGATGGGTAGCACTATGGTCCTAATCGAAATAGATTTTAGGCTATCATAGCCTCTCAAGGTGTTCCTAGGCATGAAATAATTGGTTTATTCATAACCAAGATTTTGAAGAAATGAGAAAGGAAATATATTAACTACAACCCCATAATTGACCTTTAATATTTAAAAAAACATATTATATATCCAAACCTATATGTATAAGGAAATATCTCCTATTTTATCCATGTAATCATCATGAGGTAGGTGCCTAAGTTCAAATAAATAATCAACATCCCTAGAATCTTTCCCAAGAGGGTATATATCTATATATATATGATTGATCTAGGTTTATATAGGTGGGGTAATACTATCCAAATGATCAATACCTAAGGCATCAAGTAATTTTATATGATGGGTAAGAGATTTAATAAGTATATTCATAAAATAAATATGGGAAAGGGTCTTTATGAGATTGGTGACAAGGTTCTAATTACCCATTGGGTTGGGATTATATTAAACATTAGTATCTAAGGCATTTGTGAGATGGGAAGTCTTTCATTAATACTCCCTTTTATGAGTGATGATGTTAGTAAATTCATTTAATTCTAACTCAATGACACCTAACATCCTAATCTTTCCCTAAGGAATTAGGCAAGGGGCAACATCAAGGTTTTTCAATGTAAAGGTTGAGGCTTCAACATTATGAGTTCTAGATGGCATGGGTTGGTCAAATAGATTATTTTATTATATAATATTTTTTTTTCATTATTTATGGTTAGGGAATAAATTTTGGTAGATTTTAAAATTTGTATTATGAGGAACCAAAGGACCTATTTGGGAATCTTGATAATTTACATTCACACTTCCCAAAACCATGTGTACAAATATATGTTTTTGGTCCTTAAGGAGTCATTTGATGAACTAGTTATACTCTGTATTGGTGTGAGTGTCATGTATGATGATCCTATGAAAGATAAAATACACATTGGGGTCATAATCCCTATGTGTTATATTCTATTTTTATGACCAAACCATTATTGGTTATTATTTGGATAGAAAAATTAGTTTTGAAATTAAGCATTTTAGTTTTAGTCAGGATTTTTATATTGATTCTAGTGTTGATTCTAAAATTGGTTGTCACAAAGTGGTAGATAGTTAAAATATATTGCTTGAATAATAGGTGGAGGGTTAGGATTTATTACAACTACATTGTTATTATTATAAATGTTTTATTTTTATTTTATTGTTTACAACATTTATCTTCTTAGGTTGATCTATCACATTGTTCATGATAGCATTGTGATTTTGATTTAGGATATTATGTCCTTAGTTATTTTTGATATTTTTGTTATTATTATGATAACCACCACTATTTTATTGGGAGTAATGATTTACCTATTTTATATGAAGGTTATACAACCATTATCTATGGATACTTGGTCTATTCTAAGAACACTCTGTAGTGATTCTTTGTATGATCTATAAGGGAATTTTGAACATCTTCCCTAGTTTCTATGTTAAGAGAGTGAAGGAAAATATCACAAAACTTTGTTTGATTCATGTGTGGGGCACTGATATAGGAATATATTATTCGATGCTACTTTGAAATAAAGTGGGGAATAGACTCATTAATTTTTTTAATGTTTAGAAACTCTCATATGCTAGTTTGAAGTAACTTGTTCATATCAAACACTTTTAAAAATAATACCATAAATTGGTGAAAATAATGAATGAAATCCTTGGGAAGGTGATAATACCAATTTAATGTAATTCCATTAAGAGTTTTGGGGAAAATTTTGGCCACTACTCCATCCCAGGTTAATATATCTCTAATGGTCATAACATAGGCCTTGACATGCATGTTTGGGTCCGATTCCAATTTATGTTAATGAAGTTTAAGCAAGGGGCACATTAAGATGACACATTAAATGGTGTGATTAAGTGGTTCCTTTAGATATTTAACATATGTCTCCATGGTGCCAAAATACACTAGAAGAGTGTTGTGATAAGCTTGGGGAAGAGGTGTTAGATATGAAGTGGGTATAAAACCATTAGAGGAAAAAACCATTGTTTGAGGGTGGAATATAATATGTAAAAAATATTTATTTAGTTGGGTAAACTTGAATAACATGTGATAATATGATGTTAGAGAGTTTGAAAGGGCTACACCAATTAGTGTTTACATAGTTGGAGTGCTTTATAGTGGCATACTAACATGTACATAGTTAAGAGGAATGATGGGTGGTATTGTGTTATCTTCCATATTATTTGGAGTAGTATATGAGAAATAATCACCGAAGAGAATGTGAATGGAAGGTTGACTAGGTGGGGGCATCTTTACTGCCACCATCTTTTGGTTTGGTGTAAATCTAGCTAGAAGAGAAGTGGGTTAATATTGTGGTAATTTGTAAGATGCCACTAGAGTATAAATGGGAGAGAAATGAACTTGATTATTAAAGTTTGGGGTCTTTCCTTATGTAAGAGGACCAATTTTAAGTGGAGATTTCTTTCTTTCCAAGTCTTGAATGTGTCCCACCAAGGTAGACATGAGATCATTCAAAGTAGCATTTGTAATGGGTTTGGGGGCCTCTCTCATAAGAGGCTCTGAAGGGAGATATTAGTAACCCATGATAAATTGATTTGTGTTTAATGTCTCTACAGGATTCATTATGGGTTGTTTATGTGGTGTGAAAATAGATTGATTAGTATTGGAAGGAGGTGGAGATAGTATTTTCCTACTTAATCCATATAAAATATGTATTCTCTTAGTACTTTAAATGTTAGTACTTTGTATGCTGATGTGGGGTCTAGTAATAACATGTGGGTATAATATACATTTAGTATTTAGAGTTATGTAATTAAAGTCATGGTAGTTATAGTAGTCTATGAAGGATCCCATAACTCTTTAATTACTACACAGAGTTACATTTTTAGTGTGGAAGGAGAAGGGTTGTAAGGTAGATATTGGTTTTCCATGTTTTGATTTGGTATGTTGGTGCAATTAAATAAAGGTTAAATTTGAGGTGAAACACCTATTTTATAAGACTTAAGGCTAAAATACGTATATAATTCCTATCCAAACATATTTAGGGACTGTGTAAATAATCACAATAATAAATGGAAGAGGAGTAAATATGGAAGAAATGAAATATAAGGATAAACACAAAAGGAAACTTTTACATTGGTCTCACTAGATTTGTACATGTGTAAAGTAACACACTAACCTTGTGTAATTGACCTCTCTAGGTTGGGTCAGGATTATTGAATAAAAATGATATGATGGATGCTATATTGATTTGGTTGGTTTGGTTAAGGTGGATAAATAGGCTGAGCTAGAAAGGTTGTTTGGTTTAGATGAGCTAATCATACAAGGTTTTGGGAAATGGGTGGTAATGTATGCTATTGTATATAAAAAAATAGTTAGGTTGAATTAAAATTTTCATTGAAGGATTTTAAATCTATTTTAAGAAAAATCCAAAGAATATCTTGAATTCAAAATAACTAGGTAACACAACTCTTGGTTTATATTGAGTTCTCTGAATGAATTAAAGTGAGGTTGGATTAATCTAAGTATTGATTGGATATATTAAGTTGGGATTGAATAAATAATGTCATATATGAAGTGAATGAAATTAAATAAGGCTAAAACTAAGGATGAAATTTGAATATAAATTTGGAGGTTTTAGGCTTCATAGGTTAAGAGGTAAATTTGTCTAGCTAACTAGGCCTTAGAAAGCCTAGTTTTCTTGTCTAGAGTGTTTAACTAGCTAATGAAAAGGTTGGGTAAAAGTGTGGAGAAAAATACCTAAAATTTGAGATCAAAGTCTATATCACTCCATATATTATGTTCTAGAATGGGAGGCTATTACTCAAGGAAATGTTCTTGATTTGTGTTATACCCAACATCTCCCTTTTCTTCTTGAAGAAATGAGGACCCACTTTTATAGATTATAGCCTTGTTTGTTGAGCCTTTATTCTATATGTTTGTGCAAATGCTTGAAAGGATTGATCCCTAATATTTATACTTAGAAGAAAGAAGCATGGTATTATGTATTTTATGGAGTAAATCTATTAATGCCTTTTTGGGAGTTTTAAAACTATGTAGGTTTTCTAGGACTTAGTTTATTCGAAGAAATTTATTCAAAAACTTATTCATCAGGCCTTTTGTTTAGGATTTTTTCATTAGACATTTTCTCTGATGGATTTTTGGTCTTCAATGTTTTTGTATCAAGTTTTATATCCAAGAACTTCTTTGGGTTTTTTGTATCAGGATTTATATAGAAGACTTATTCAACATTTGTGCATTGGGCCTTTTCTCAGGACTTCTTTGGTATTCAGAACTTTTTTTCAATAGATTTGGTCATTGGAGTTTTTTTAGTGGACATTTTATATGAAATAATTATTCTGAAATGACTTATCTTTTATCAAAAAATAGATCTTTGGATTTTTTTTGTTCAGACATTTTGTCTAATGGATTTTTGGTCTTCAAGTTTTTTACATTAGAAATTTTATTTGATGTATCATAAGCTTTATTTACTTCAGGCATTTTGTATGACAGAATTTAGTTTTCAAGCTTTTTGTTTAGGTATTTTTGTAAAGCCTAGTCCTAACATAAAACTCGATTCCCAACTCTCAAATGTTGAAAGCTTACTATAATTAGTCGATAAAGCCAAAATACTTCCTAATACTTTCTAATGCTACCTACCAACTAAAACTAATGAAAGATTTGAACTATGCAGAAAATACAAAATAGGTGAGCATTGGGAATTTATAATGCATGAATTAGAATTCAATGCTAAATCTATATACGTGACTTACAACCATTGAAGCCTTCATTGCTTGAAAATAAACAAACTCAAGCTTCACTACTATCTTGCACAAGAAAATCCCTAGCTACCTATGAAATTATTATAAGTGAACCAGTAACTAATGTAAAGGATAATTTTTTACCGAGCACAAAAGAAGATGGTATGCACTTCCAATTCTATGTAATAGCAATGACATATTCATCCAAGCCATTTAGGGGAGCACTACCACCATCACCATTTTCTATTAAGGATTCTATACAATTCACAGATATAATCTTTCATGTCACCACTTTTAACATGTATGTGAATTAATTTGAATTATGAGATGCTATAAATTCTATCGATATATTTTCATCGGATTGAAATCTACCTCCCTCAGAGTAACTATTCATCATAGACTTTCTAGCACTTAAGAGATAAGGATTACATTTGGTTTTAGCCAAACATGAGGTGATGCCATGCATCGACCTCCTTTGAGACCTATTTTTTAGTCAAAGATATGCAAGATTCTTTTATAAACCATATGGTTAATCAAATGGTCATCACGTGCATCTCTAGAGTAGATTTTTAGAGGTATTTGTCCTTACCAGCACTAGATGCTCATTTTGACAAACACATGTTGGTTTCATGAAATCAAGATGATACAATGGAAAAGGTATTAACTTCATGGCTTCTCCCCAAGGAAAACATGACATACAAAGGAAATAATCCCACTCAAATCAATAAGATTAGGATTGGAGTGCAGATTTTCATGGCATTACTTAATAGACTCTATGGAATTCCTAACATCCACTTCATCAATTTGGAATGGGTGACATTATTATATATGATGCTGACCAGTGATGTAGTGTTTAACTTGGGTGAGATTACAAGCTACTAGCTAAGAGAACAAATCATTTGTAAGGATAAGTAGCCTAATCTAATAGGCCATTTATATATGATGTCTCATCTTCTAGATATTGTTATGGGAATAATGTATGAAGTCCTTGGTGAGCTATGGAGCTTGGCCATCGACTGTATCAAGAATTGAATTTATGATCATTTTTAATTTTTGCATATCTATGCTTATACCAAGAACATGGTGATGATTTTTGAAGATGTTTAATCTCAAATTTGGCAAGTAATCCATGGTTCTCCAATGCCTAGGGTTAGAACAAGCATTGTGAAGATGCTATCTTCAACAGGTGATTATTTTTTGTATCTTGATTACATTGTTATCATGATCTATGGATACAAGATTCATCCCTTATGTCTCCCAAAATATGTGCCTAATAAATTAGTTGAGTAAGAAATTGCTTTCCATCTATGGTAGAGCATAGAGGAAGACCTACTCAAAAATAAGAAGAGCACGTTCTATAGCCTCCACATGATTACTGGTAGAATGGTTTACGTAATGAGGAAACACTTTGAAAACATGTGTAGTAAAAGGAAGAGTTACCATTTTACCATAGTACCACATAGGGATTAGGATCCCCATGGCACCATCCAAAAGAATATTCAATGCCTTAATATCCCTTATTAGCATGTCCATTATGATTATGATTTATTATTTATGAATGCACATAATGATGATAAAGTTTTGGAGAGGGCAAGGCATACTGGTTTGAAGGAGGATCACTTAAGGATGATTCAATAGGAAACTTCAATCACTATGAAGGAATTACATAACAAAATGCCACTCTTTTTAGTGTAGAGACACTCAAACTTTTAGAAAGGCCAGACAACATAGTAATCTAAGGAGCAAAGATATCCTTCATAGGAGCTTCCTTTCAAGCTAAACACTATTAAAAATGAACTAAGGGTGAGTGAACCTGACCCTAGGGTAGCTCTAGGATATCCCATCAATTTAGATTCCTATGATGAGGAAGAAAAATGGCAAGAGCTCTCATCTACTAGTATCATTAAAATGCCTACAACTACCCCCCAAGTACAAGATTCTACATCTTTAGGGGTATCCATATATGAAGCAGTTACCTCAATATAGCAAGGCTCCTCATCATAGCCTAAGACTACTATTTGTTACAATAAGAAGCCTAATAATCCTCCTACAAGCAATCATATAATTGAGAAATCACACATCTTACCTACCATTCCTCAATAAGCAAAAGTGGAAGAGGAAGAGGAAGAGGAAGAGGAAGAAGATTCTGATAAAGAAAAAAAATTAGAGAAAGCCAAGATCTAAGCCTTAAGGGTGACAAGTTAAAAGTATCAGTTTTGAAGGACACCATAGGTATAAAGGTTTTAGAGAACACTCCCCTACTCTCTTCTTATGTTCCCATTTTTGGTTCTATGTTAATTTCATCTATCTTGAAAACCCATAAGGTGGAAGTTGTCACTTCCACCTCTATTGATCCATTTCCTCCTCTTTGTTGCATTTTCCCTTATTCACCCCAAAGGTTAAGAAGCATGCTTCCACTACTACTCCATCTTCCACCCCCATGTCATCCACTTCTATCATGTCCACTACTACTATTCCTTCTATAACTACCACATTTATATCATTGAAGAGAAAAAAGGAATCTAGGAAGGTTAAGACTGCCATGGCCACTCCCCAGCTCCATGTCCAATCCACCCAAATCACTCTCCCCATGCCATCCACCACTCCATCCAATGAGATCATTATCACTAGCTTAAGGAAGGGAAAGAATCAAAAGACACAAATGATCACAATCCATCCACTCCCCTAATGTGGAGGTTTGGATTTGTATAAAATTATTTGGCCTTCCTTTCCTGACATAATTGTCACAAAAATAAAGAAACATCAAATAGCTGAAGAAGTTGAAGAAGAGGAAGTTATGGTCAAAACAACAAAGGAAATGGAATTAAACTAGTTAAAAATTCCTCTATAGGCCATAGACTTGAGAGCCAAGACCTTTTAATTACCCAAGTTTAAAATAACAAATCTCTCCTTTATAACAACCTTATTTGACAAACCATCTAGAAGTATTTAGATGGTGAGGAAGAGGAATATTGAAGATGATGCTAGTAGGGAATTAATTTTTGAAGAAAGGCAAGAGGTCTTCTCTTTGACCAATAGACAGAATAGATAATTAGGGAAATCCCCTTATAATGAAAAATTCATATCTCTGGCTGAAACATAAAAGGATGCCATGGTGGCAATACATGAAGGCACACAGTTGGCTAGATAGGAATTGGAGGCAGAATTAGAAAAATTAAAAGAGCAATAAAATATGGTGCATATACTAGCTAGAATTGATGTTGAGGTGTAAAAATCAACATCTAAGTGTTATAATTCTTTGGAAGCATTAGAATTTATGTGGACTAAATTCTCCTCCCATGTTACTATTACTCATGAATTATTTAATTCTTTGAAATATGATAGCAATAAATTTAAAATGTTGATTGTTTATACAATTAATAAGTCTAATGGTCATTTAAATCTCATGACACCACTAGAGGCATTCAATGCACTCAAACTAGTGGTCATCATGATGGAAGAGGCTAGGGAATGAATGCAAGTAGCTGGGACTTTAATCCCCAAGTATCAAGAGCATGAGGAAATCATCCTTCAAAATTTAAATGATTTGAAATTGTCCAAGGTAAAAGATGCTATAGGGAAGCTGATAAATAAGATGAACATTGATCAGCTCATTTATAAGACCATAAACTGTTGGGAGGGGTGGAGGATAAATCCAAGAACAAACACACCTGTTCTAATTCCACCTGTTAGGATCTTGCTCCTCAGAAAGAGCACAGTATGATTACCAAATATAAGCAATTGAATATGCGGAAATAACCAGAAACACAAGTAACTAGAATTCACCAATAGCACAAAATATGAGAGACAATACACTATCTTGTATTAACACTATACAGAAAAGAATACAACAAAGAGCCACCACACTCTTTCACCTTACAGAGGATTGCCACACCTCAAGTGTATAGTAATTCTTCTCACACACACTCTCCTACACAAAAAATGGTCCCAACAACCAACTCACACACAGAATTGGTGTTCACCTCACCAACCAGTCAGTAATAACCCTGCCGGTACATCAAGCACTCTATAGCACTTCAAGCTGATCTCTCATGAACCTGCAACCTGCAATTCAAAGACCAAACTTACATGTAGATCCCCAATGAGCTTGCAACAACCTGCAACTCACAGATCTTACAACTAGAAGGAACTCTTCCTTTCTATCTCATACATTAACAATACATGCCAATGGGTCTATAAATAGATCCCTAACTCAAACAATAACTTAGACTCTTAATTTAGACAATTGTCCTCACAGCCCAAGACTCTAACTGGTCTCAACATGCAAACTCTTCATTCACTTAACTAACTGTCCATGAAACGAGCAGTTCTGGAACACACACAGGCGACCAACGTCAGTCCCTGCTTGTTTGGTTCTGCCGACGTCGGCCGACTTCCTACCGTCGCCAGTGGCCTTCTGCACTGGTCTCTGTCGACGTCGGTCCTGCTGTCGACGCTAGTTCTCCTAGATCTCAGCAACCATTGTTCCATAGTTTGCAAAGGGTTGAAGCTTTTAGCTCCACAACCTAACAATCTCCCACTTGGAGATAAACAGCTGCAACTTGTACCTGTACACCGTCTAGTTTGTTCCCTTGGCTATGTATCCATCTTCAAAATCACCCTTGAAGACCAACCACCACAAAATCCATGGTGCAAAACCTGTCATCCAAATTACCTGCCACATCCACATCTACAACCATGTAGAAATAAACTTATACTTGCATAGCATGTGCACCTGCTACTAGTCCCTATAAGAATCCACTGAACTGCCCTCCAATGGTTCTCTCCCGGATTGGCTCCTAACTTGTGACAACTCCCACTGCTTGGGAAAACTCAGGTTTAGTACATACCATGCACTCAACCTCATTATGTGAATCAAGACACCTATTCATAGAACTGTCCAACCATCGGCGTGCTAACCGATTTCACACAATCATCCTAAAACAAAGTCAACACATGACCTTCCATGTCTCTAAAACACACTCTTGCCAAAGAATCTTGCTGCTCCCAGATTCTCCATGACATCCACCTGAACTAGCTTTACCTTTAGTTCAGCAATACCTGTATATGTAACCCTGCAACAAGCACATCATACAGAAATAGGATAGTGTAGCTAATACTATCCAACCTGGTAAAGAGAAACACAATGAACAAACCTCCATTGCCCTGCAGCTAATACAAGATCATATACCCTGATCTTCCATCTCACGTATCCATTTCCGCTCTTCTTTATCCTTAACATCCATTCGTCTCTCAGTGCTTACTTCCAGCTAGCAACACTACCCAAAACCCCTGTTTGGTTCTCCTCCAAGGAATCACATCCTCATTCATGCCTAGCTCCCACTGTTTCCTGGATCTACCTGTTCTGCTTCTTCAATAACTTCCTAGTCCTTACCATAAGTGAGCAACAAGTAGTGTAAAGAAGGGAAATGATGAATTTAAGAACTTACTTACACCTTCAGTCCTCCATATGGGTGATTGAGACTCCATGACAGCTTGCTGTCCACCCAAAATTCATCTCAATGACCGATGCCGGTCACATCTCAGTCTACAGCCGACCGATGTCGGTTCCCTATGACTGCCTCCCTGCCGACGTCAATTTCCCCTGGCCGACGCCGGTCTCTCTCTACCCCGAGTCACCGACGTCGGGCTACACATAGCTGACGTCGGTCCTTGTCTGGACACCGATGCCAATTTTCCTACTGACGTCGGTCTCTGTGTTTTTCTTGTGAGACCTAACTTTTTCCCGTGAGCTCCTTTTGGATCAAAACCTTGTCCAAATCACCCTTGCTCTACTCAGAATTCCTCTACACCTTGTGCTGAACTCTGTCCATCACTTTCTCCTTGAAAACCAAGGCTTTCCTGTTCTTGTCACTATCATCAGATTCCTCAAGAAACCTCACCTTCTTCTTCTGCATACAGAAACCACGATCTATGCCTTCCAAATCTGAAAGCATACTCTTTGACTCAAGAACTAGCATCTCCTTCTTATTTATGTGACCAAGCCTATCAAGCCACATCTCTGAATTTACAGCTGAAGTAGATAACCCAAAAAGAGAATCAGTAAAACAAGTAGATAGATAAAGTGTACCTACTTTCTTACCTCTAGCTACAACAAGTGTACCCTTGGTAACCTTCCAAGAGTCCGCTGTGAGAGTTACTGTGCAACCCTCTTCACCCAAACTTCTAACAGAAATCAGATTCCGCTTCAGAACTGGGACGTGCATGACCTCCTTTAACACCCATGTGTTACCTGTCTGCAATTTCAGCTTCACCTTGCCTTTGCCAACAATCTGACAAGGCTTACCATCCCCTACACAAATTTCTCCAAAATCTCCCTGGACATACTCATGAAAAAATTCCCTATGTGGGGATGCATGAAAAGAGGCACTAGAATCTAATACCCAAGATTCTACTTTATCCAAAGAACATACCAGAGCATCCTGTGCAATGTAACCTTTAACATCTGCTTCTTCTTCATGTTCTTCATGCTGATCTGTACCTGATCTGTAATCTCTCTTTAAGTGTCCTTGCTTTCCACATTTCCAACAGGTTATTCTGCCATACCTGGACTTGGATCTCTTGCCCATCTTCGACCTTGATCTCCCACGCTCTATCTTCTCTCTTGGCCTTCCTCTTCCTTCAACACTCAAAGCATCTCCAGATGATTCACCTGTGCTTTTCCTGCGTATCTCTTCGTTCAAGATCACACTCACAATATCATCCACTTTTAAGACTTTTGAAGGAGACACAGTATTAGAAACTGCCATTACCAAACCTTCCCAACTTTCAGGTAATGAACACAAGATTAAGAGAGCTCTAATTTCATCATCAAATACAATATTGACTGAACTTAACTGGTTTACTAAACCATGGAAATCACTAAGATGGCTATGAAAAGATCCACCTTCCAACATTTGCAAATTAAATAAACGCTTCATAAGAAATACCTTATTCAAAGCTGAGGGTTTTTCATATAAATTTTCCAAAGATTCCATCAACTCCACCGTTGTCTTACACTGTGATAAGCTGGAAATCACAGATGATTCAAGACTCAATCTAACAGATCCCAGAGCCTTCCAATCAAGAACCTCCCATTCTTCATCTTTCATATCCAAGGGTTTGCTAGCAACCCCACCCAACGGTAAGTACAAATCTTTCTGATACAGATAGTCCTCAATCTGCATCCTCCATAATTGGTAGTTCTTGCCATTAAACTTTTCCATTCGTAGTTGACTACTTTCTGCCATTGCTCAACTCCCACTCAAACAGAAACCCTATGAGTAACCTGTAATCAAAACACACTACCCAGATCTACACCAATCTGTTAGTATCCCAACCTAAAGCTCTGATACCACTTGTTGGTATCAAGCTCAAGAACCTACAACCAAGGCTCTGATACCACTTGTTGGGAGGGGTGGAGGATAAATCCAAGAACAAACACACCTGTTCTAATTCCACCTGTTAGGATCTTGCTCCTCAGAAAGAGCATAATATGATTACCAAATATAAGCAATTGAATATGCGGAAATAACCAGAAACACAAGTAACTAGAATTCACCAATAGCACAAAATATGAGAGACAATACACTATCTTGTATTAACACTATACAGAAAAGAATACAACAAAGAGCCGCCATACTCTTTCACCTTACAGAGGATCGCCACACCTCAAGTGTATAGTAATTCTTCTCACACACACTCTCCTACACAAAAAATGGTCCCAACAACCAACTCACACACAGAATTGGTGTTCACCTCACCAACCAGTCAGTAATAACCCTGCTGGTACATCAAGCACTCTATAGCACTTCAAGCTGATCTCTCATGAACCTGCAACCTGCAATTCAAAGACCAAACTTACATGTAGATCCCCAATGAGCTTGCAACAACCTGCAACTCACAGATCTTACAACTAGAAGGAACTCTTCCTTTCTATCTCATGCATTAACAATACATGCCAATGGGTCTATAAATAGATCCCTAACTCAAACAATAACTTAGACTCTTAATTTAGACAATTGTCCTCGCAGCCCAAGACTCTAACTGGTCTCAACATGCAAACTCTTCATTCACTTAACTAACTGTCCATGAAACGAGCAGTTCTGGAACACACACAGGCGACCGACATCGGTCCCTGCTTGTCTGGTTCTACCGACGTTGGCCGACTTCTTGCCATCGCTGGTGGCCTTCTGCACTGGTCTCTGCCGACGCCGGTTCTCCTGGATCTCAGCAACCATTGTTCCACAGTTTGCAAAGGGTTGAAGCTTTTAGCTCCACAACCTAACATAAACAACTTCAAATGAAGTCTACAAGGACTAATCTTGGAGGACATAGAGTCCAAGTTAAGATTTATTAGAAAGAAAGTGATTGAGGTTGAAATCTTCAAGATTAAATTCAAGATGACTAAAGTAGAACATGAAAATCTCCTGAGCTAAGTTAATAGGGTATACAAACTATCTATTTTGAATTTGAACATAATTAGATAAAATCATGATGTGTCACATAAGTACTAGCTCAAGATAGAGGCAAAGAAGAAGCATACTCAAGCTTCTACTTCCAGCTCCACATCAACAACCATAACTACTAAGCCAACTCAAGTCCATGCAGCCATCCAAATGTCAACACAACCATAAAAGGGCCTAATTTTTGCATGTACATTTATATAGTAGTGAATATTTCTATATTTATAGTTTTTTTATAGTTCAAACCATATTGTAAAGTTACATAATTGATTGTGTACACATACACACATTGCATGATTTTTGTAAAGGTTGAATTAAGTTATTAACAACTATAAGTTAACTCTATATGGTTTTGACCATTGTTAGAACTAAAATTCTAACTATGACATGTAATGTATCTTGCATGTACTTAGAAGATGAGGTAACCCCTTATCAAAGTTTATTTAAACATTTGTAACCCATAGTTCTAAATTGTCATATAATTTTCAATATACAGGAGTAGAAGTAATTCCAATTGTCAACTCATGGGTTTGTGCATTTTATTTCCAATGTTTGTGTAATTAGGCTCATTTCTTTGGTTGTATGATTCAATAAATCATAGTGTGCAAAATCTATAAATGGGTTATTTTTTATCTTGATTGATATGTTAGTCTTAGATGTGCAACAACTATTGAAGGGTTAGTAAATTACATTAATTTTTTGAAATTAAGTTGATTGATTCATATTCTTAAGTTTCTAGAGGTGTTTTCATTTGATATAGTTTTTTTATGTATGTGAAATAGCTATCTTAGATACCTCATTAAGCCTAAACCATAATCTCTTGATTAAGAGTGTGAAATAGATACTCTAAAAGGAGAAACCTTTAATTGAGGCCTATGATTTTTCTATATCAATATCATCATAGACTGCTTGACCATGTTTGACTATGTGTGTGAAATAGCTACTAACAAAAAACATAGGTTTTGAGAGCACTTATCCACTTAGAAACCAACTAGGGAAGTGATTTTTTAAGTCACAAAACCTTTCTTTTATACTCTACCCTTCTCTCCATTTTAAGTTTATTTTGACCTAACCACTCTATATTAGTAACCATCCATACACACACACACAAATATATATATATATATATATATATATATATATATATATATATATATATATATATATATATAAAATTCATTTTTAGATACCACCCCTCCATCAAAAAAACCTTGTTAACATCCCACATACTTGCTTTCTATTCCATCAATTGGCTATCAAGACCACATACCTACAACTCATGCCCTAGAGTGGAGTTGACCTCCATTGAGATCCTAAAATGTTAGAGGCTACCTCATTATGAGATTTGTGTGGTTAAAACCATCATCGACATACCCTTTTTGTAACTATAAGGAGGGTTAGTACCTCTAATAAAAGAGTTTTGTTTCTATATAGAGTTTTACCAGAGTCACCCAAGAGAGTGATTAGATTTAATTCGCAGGTTGGTCTTCTAGTCTCACCGTTGTCAAATCATAGTAGACCTAGAGTTGTACCAACTATCCCTAATAGACCATGGACTCCTCCAAAAAAAATACCTTACCCTATTAATCATCCAATGTCTCAACCACCATGGTTAGTTATATCTTATATTATCTTCCCAAGAGATGTGCATGATCTACCTAGGAACCTTGAAAAGTACCTATCATCTTTCTCTCTTTTAGGAGCATGAATGATAGAGGAACACATAAAATCCTTTAAATATGATTTAATATTAATGAATGTTATCAATACTGATTTTGCATGTAGGTTATTCCATTTTACACTAATGGATGTTTCTCATTGATTGGTATCTGAATCTAATGGAAAATTACATCACTTCTTGGGATGCATATCAAGTAGCCTTTATGGCAAAATTTGGACATATCACCAACCCTAATTTTATATATTAGTAATTAACCATCATGAAGAGGGAGCCTAATGAGCCTATTCATGCTTTTAATGGAAGATTTCAAAAATATATATACATGGTCAACTCCAAAGTATAAACTAAAAGAAACATTAGCATTATAGATGTATAAGAACACTCTGGATCCAATCACTATGGTATTCTTGAGAAGAGAAGCTAATACCACCAACCTAGCATTAACATATAAAGAGGCCATCAACATTGATAGACAACTCAATCCCTAGGTGACTAGCATTGATAATATAAACAATGGTTTCCTAGTATTAAATCTAGTATCACATGCGAAGAAGAACATTTTGAAGTTCAATCAGAACCAGTTATACACACTGCCTCCTATGACACAAACAACATAACCAAATTATAGTTTATTAAATAACCATGCATAAAGCAATGGTTACCAATAGAACCAATAATTGGCCACATCTTTTATTGTTATTCTCTATGGTATTCACTCTACAAAGGTAGAGCTAGATGCTATTCAGAAGAAGGTTTAAAAGTTAAGTAAAGACTTTCTTGACATGCAAAGAAAGATGGGAAATACTAACGCCCCAAGTGGTAATCATAATTTTGGATTCCAGAGATATAATAGACCATTCAATAAGCCTACAAATAACATAGATTAGTCTAAGAAGCTTCCAAAAATTATCTTGGCAAAGATGACTCTACCTAATTGGTGTAGAATCCATAATACTTCTTAGCATGGTGAGCTTGATTGTGTTGAATTTTATGCAACATTTGAAATATTTCAAAGATAAGTGGTAAGGTAGGACAAGATGCATAATATACCATAATTCCACTAGGATCATATCCCTTTAAGCACTACCATGTTCTTTAAGACTCAAAAGTTTCCCTTTTCAAGTGAAGATGATAATGTGTCAAAAGACAACACTAAAGAATTAATGCTTTCCAACAGTTCCAGAAAGGTGGTTATAATCTAAGGAATATGAAACCATTCAAAACATGTATTCCTCTAAATAACACAACAATTCCACCCAATCCTAAAGTTAAAAATAATCCACCTCCCCCAAGAGGGAATGATCAACCTCAGAATAAGAAAGAATAGAGCAAAGGAGGATATAATATCATTAAAGACATGAAGAAAATCAAAGAAAATATTACTCTTTATGAATTATCTTGGATTGTTCAACAAAATGAGCTACTATGGAAGTATATCATAAGGGAGACCCATGTGGAAAGGACCAAAGCATCAATAGATAAGGTAAAAGACGTTGATACCAATGTCATCTATAAAATTAGGCCAAAAGTTCCATCTTTTTTTCTAACTATTAGAGAATTTCATAAGAATATTCATAAATATTTATTTAATTCTAGATCCTTAAGAACTATTATGCCTATTTACATATGTCAAAATCTTGGTCTAAATCCAATCCCTTTAAAGATAATTTTTTCAAAATTAGATAAAATGGTAGTGCCAATAGTTGGAGAATTGACTAATGTATATATTCAAATAGTATTTAAACCATGGGTCTAGATGACTATTGATATCATTATAGTAGACATACCTAAAGGCTATAAACTATTGTTAATTAGGGACTAGTCTAAATGCTCAATGAATAGATCTCTACAAACTTCTCTCACATTTGGCTACCATGGAGAGGCATTGTAAATCAAATCTAGATTGACAAAGAACAAAGGATGAAATATCCTATCATGGATTATAATGTTAATAATGAATATGTAAAGTATTAATCTCCTATACTTGGTATTTAAACATTCACTATGCAAAATCAAGTATGAGAACTAGGTTATGAAGGCTCCAATTAGCTATGTACTTTATACTTTGATGGTGCCAGCTCCAAATAAGGATTATGAATAGGAATCAAACTAACTGATCCATAGGGAAAGAAGTTCCTAATAGCATATAAGCTGTATTTCCCTTTTACTAATAATAGGGTTGAGTATGAAGATTTAATTCTAGGATTACAATTTACACTCAAGAATAATGTAAACTAGGTGCTAGTATTTGGTGACTTAGAATTGGTAGTCAACTAGCTTAGAAATAAATACCAATACAAGTTATCTTATTTTATAAGGTAAAAACATAGATCATGGGACTTGATTGAGAGATTTGAAGCTTTCAACATAGTAACAATTCCTAAAGAGCAGAATAAGGATTTAGATTTACTAGCTACTATTGCTACTAATTTGGAGCCTCTCCAAGAATATAAAGTAAAGAGATTATCTATTTAATTAGTACCTTGTCCTTTTATTCTTGACAATATAAAAAAATTCTAAGTCTTTGATGATGATCAATAGATCATTTAGTTTATAACTAATTTAGGGGAATTTGAGTACCAAATCATCATTGATAAAGAAGTCAATCATCTCTGTCAAGAAAATTAAGACAAGGAAGTTATTCTCTAGCTTAAATATAATCATATCCCAACTAGATTGGTTTCCTTAGAAAGACCATTTGACATAAATCCTTAAGCTCAATAGCTAAGGTAACCTAAGATTAATGAATCTAACTTCAAAATGGAAAATTTAGTAGATGAACATAGACCACACTATGTTAACATTGGCCTCAATTGTACCCTAGAAGAAAGACAATGAGTGAAGGAGTTAATCATTCGATATAGAGATGCATTTGATAGGACTTATGAATACTTGAAGGTTTATGACCCTCAGGTCATCACTCATACAATTCCTCTAAAACCAAACCATATACCATTAAAATAGAGGTAGAGAATAGTGAATCCTATCTTGAATCCTCTCATTCAAAGAGAAGTAGAAAAAATACTAAGTGAAAGGATCATCTTCCTAATTAGATAATATACTTAGGTGACCAATTTGGTCCCAGTTAGAAATAAGAATGGTGGGATTAGGTTATGTGTTGATTTCAAGAACTTGAATAAATCTTCTAAAAAAGATGACTATCCCTTGCCTTCCTTAGATGAGGTGATACAAATTAGGTCTAAACTGATACCCTTCTTGGATGGATTTTCATGCTATAATCAAGTACTGGTACAATCATAAGATAGAAATAATTTGGCATATACTATGAAGTTGGGGACTTATGCATATAAAAGGATGTCATTTGGCCTAATAAATGTAGGAGCCACCTTTTAGAGAGCCATGGATAATGCATTTAAAGGATTAATAGGTAAGTGTATAATCATCTATATGGATGATCTTACTATGTTATCCAAGAACAAGAATGACCACATAGGCCACATCTAGTGAATCTTTGAGAGATGTAGAAGGTTTGGTATCTCATTAAACCCAAATAAAAACATATTTTGAGTAAATAAAGGGAAGATCTTAGGACAGATTATTACCATAGAAGGGATCATCATTGATCCAGATAGAATTTATGGAATTTTGAAGATTGAACCACCAAACAACAAGAAGGAGCTCAAATAATTCTTTGGGAAGATTAATTTTGTAAGTAAGTTTATCTTAGGATTTGTAAAGATTGTTATAACCTTGAATGCAATGATTAAGTAGGATGTTAAAATAAAATGTATAACTGAGGCATGAAAGTCTTTTCAAGACATTAAAGATATAATATCTCAATCCCTAGTATTAATTAGTCCAGATTTTATAAAGGATTTTTACTTGTACTCATTTCCTTTAGACCATACAATTACTACTATTCTAACATAGAATAAATATGAGACTAAGCATCCAATTGCATTCATAAGCACAAATCTTAGGGATGCATAAATCAAGTACTACATGATTGATAAATAGAATTTCACTCTTGTCAAAGTAGTGAATAAATTTTGACACTATTTATTGAAGAATAAGACTACTACCATCTTGTTTGATCCTGATGTCAAGCTTACCTTATCATAGAATGAATTGGGAGAATTCAAAGGCAAGTGGATGGAAAATCTATAGGAGTTTGACATAGAAATCAAGCCTACCAAGATCATTTGAGGTCAAGGCATCATTCAACTCATGATTGAATGAGATCCATGTATCATTGTTCAAGAGGCTTGTGAAGCTCAGTTATCTAAAGGAAAATGATATACTGATATAAAAAAATATCTGCTTATAGGTACTTATTCCCTAGAACTCAACAGAGAACAAAAGAAAGCTTTGTGTATACATATAATATTTTCAAACTTTTATCAAATACTAATGCTTTACATCTTTAAAAAACCCATAGAGACTCAATCTCTTTGAGTGCACACACTAAGAGGTGAACTAAGAAAGGGGTGGCATACCATTGGTGTTTCACAGGATTGTTGTCCCTTATTTCCACATATTACCAATCCAACTAGCTCCTAAAAATCCATTCCCTAAGCTATTACTTCTCCTTTGCATAGTCCTCTAGTCTTTTCCACTTTCCATACCACGTTTTACCACCTTAAGTCCCATTTGTTAATAGACTGTACTAGGTCAATTGGGCCAAACCTATATAGTTTTGAGTTATTTTCACTTAGGAACTAGTTTGGCCTTTGGCTGACCTAGCTCATGACCTAGTGAATAATTATTTGAAATTGTACTAGGTTAACTGGGTCGACCCTATTGGCCAATATTTTTAGAAGGGTTTAGGGTAAAATTTTCATATATATACAAGATCATTTCATCATTATTTTAATATGAAATCAAGAGTTATTATTTTCTTGTGCTTATTTACAATCTGCTCTTCTACCATTCTACTTGAGGATTGTTAGCTTAGGGTTTATACTTAGAGAATCTATTCTTATGGATAAGTATTAGATGATTTATCCTTTCTTAGTGATCTTTAAAAACCAAAACAACCTCTTATAAAACCCATTTGGTCAAGGGAGAGATTGAGTCTCAATAGGTTCATCATTCAGGTAAGTATTCTCTAACTTTACTCCTCTCTTTAGTAGATAGAAGTAGCATAAGTATTAGATTTGAATAATATTACTCTTAATATTACATATATTAGGGTCTTACTAATACATAGTTTAATTAAGATTCTCCTATAAATGTTTTGATTGTTTACTAACCCCTCATATTGTGCCACAAGCTTTGGTTAGCACTAGATTAGATTTACTTTACTTGTTATTAGTTTAGATGAAATATCAAAATTCAAGACTCCCTTAGGGTTATTTCATGGTTGTGATTATCTAGAGGATTCAGAACCCTGTCTAGCATAGTGTATTTTGGTAAGATATCCCCTAATAGGGTCTAGAAAATCCCCATATTAATCATGTTCCAACCTAACAAATATGCCCCCAATTGGAAATGTATGGTATGATCTATTTTTTTTGAGTTAGGATTGATTAATATACATGATGTATTAATGATTGCATACATTATAGTGAACCTAACATGAATCTAACCCTTACAAGGTTTTGCTTCACTTATTTCATTATTTTATCATTTTATTTTTCATATATTTATGATGTTGGGTCGACTGTATTGACACAGTACTAACTTTTGTGTGTAGTTTTAACATAGTCATATCAATATGACTATGTTGTATCTATGTAATATTTTTACCAAGTTTAGGCTAATAAGTCAACCTAGTAAACCCTATACATTTTCAAGCATCCATTTCAACATACTAGATCAACCCAATCAACCCTATACATTTTTAGGCTATCAAAAATAGGTTTTTTCAAAGTTAGTTCGACCTTATTGACATAATTATCATAATTTACAAGTACTAATCTAGGTCATTGAACAAAAATATCACTTATCTACATCCTTGAACCCACCAAGGTTCCTTTCTATCCTTCTCTCTATTTTCTTACAATCTATTTTTCATAATTTGTAATCTTTAAAACTGCCCCTATATAGTCAACTAGGTAAAACCTATTGATGTAGTTCTATATTTTATATTCTATCTAGTAAGTTAGGTCAACCCTATCAATGTTGTTCATTTCTATACCTTTTATTTTATAGTAAAAAGGCAACACTATCAACCCTATTCTATATTCTCTGCATACACTATAAACTACAACGACACTATATTGTGTTTCAAAGTTGGAATTAACCTTTATATGCTAGTAATTAGCTCACACTTTTATTTCTTATTGCTTACATGTTTAGAATAGATCACATATTATAATTATGTGGTTTTCAATATACCATTTAGTTTCACTATTTTATCTTTTATGCACACACTACTAAATCATAAAATCTAAAATGTATTTTAACAATTGTCTATCCAAGGCCTACCTACTTGGATTTCACCACCAAGGGGGAAGACAACTTCATTTTCTATCCAAGCATAAACACATGGTTAATGGTATATTTTGGCTAAGCCCCCAACACCTTTATCACTATGGTATGTGAAGTGAGGGGGTAGGCCCCAATACCAAGCCAATACATATCCATTTTAGACCAAACTTCTTGAAACCATCCTTATATTACTTTATAATTCCTTGATTTCAATCAACTTCCTAACATCTAAAATTATATTCTAATAATCTAAAAAAATTCAGGTTGACTACTTAGATATATTTTAATTTCCAAGTTGATTACTTGTTCTTTGATTAATTATATGTTGTATTGCAAAAACTTGCATTAGCTAGTGTTAGTGCAAGGTTTTGTGTTGTGTGCCTCAATTGGATCAACCTCATTGATTTAATTGATTATGTGTTTCCTTTCATTTCTTGCCTTAATAAGTACTTGAAAAATTATTCTTATTTTAGTATATAGTCAACCTTGTCAACACAATATTATATTCTATCCCTTAGATATAGAATTAGGTCAACCCAGTCAACTCTATATCTTTTCCTACTTACCCCTTGTCTAGGATATATAACTAGGTTGACCCAATCGACCCTATATTATCATTTCATTAGATTTTAGACCCTATTTTATGTACTAGGTCAAACTAGTTGACTTTGTACCTTTTTCTACCTTCCTTGTCTATAAATTCAGTTCTTAGTTTATCATTCTTAGCATTTTTTTAATCTCTCTCAAGTCATCATGAATTATCTTATCATAATCTTCTTGGATTGTTTTAATCCATTGAGATATTATATGGGATGTTAATTTATCCCTCTCTTTCCCTCCCAAGAGAACCATCACTCTTGGGGCACCTCTTCCCTTCCTTCATCCATGACCTGTAACATGGTGTAAATTAGACATTAAGATGAAGTTGATGGGTATGATACTTTCTATACCTACCAGGATACTTATCATATTCAAAACCTTCAAACTAATGTGGGAGAAAATGACACAAGTTTAAACAATAATCCCACTCATAATCCATCTTCTAACAACCCTCCCCCTAATACCAATTTGGGGAGTGCTCCTACAAACACCAACCCACCACCTAATACAACTCAACTTCTTTCCCAAGTTATCCAAAAAATGAACATAATGAAAAACTCTAACAACCATAAAATGATGCTACTTCAACATCATTTGATTAATATGGCTAATCAACCTCTAACAATTCATCCTTAAACTAATCCTAATTACATTCTTCAACCTCTTATAGATGCCTGAGGTAATGTTATTCTTCAACCTATAATGAATAACAAGAGGTTTCAAACTATTCAAAATGATCCTTTAGCTCCCTTAATTCTATCCATTTATATTGGTAACATATCTATAGCTATCAAGTATGATGGGACTAAAGACCTCACTTCATTTCTCAAAGCCTTTAGCAATCTTTACAAAGAGTGGATCTAGACTAATACCTTCGTTGAAACTAAACTCTTAGTTAAAACCTTCACTAGTGATGTATTATAATGGTACAACCAATTACCCAACATTCTATTTGGAAACTTGAATTTAGGTTAATCTCTTAGTTAAAGAGTTTCAACACAATGATCTTCTCAAAAATTATCTTAGCCACTTCATCAATGCTAAGCAATCTTCCACTGAATCAACTCATGATTTTATCAAAAAATGGAAATCATTAACTTATAAATCCAACCATAACATGATTGATGATAACTTGTTCAAAATATTTATCACTTCTTTGAATCCTTCTCTCTAATATAAGGTTCAAACTTTTGTTCCCCAAACACTTAATAAAGCTCTTGACCAAACTAAACATCAATAATTTCTCATGAAGCAATTCAAACCTAATCCTAAAATTTTAAAAGGATATTTTAAAAAATATACTAATGCTATCACTAGTAATACTATGAAAACTAAACTAGGAGTTGCCAAAGTTGATATTCTTTCACCTTCTCACATGCCTCTTTTGGTGCAACAAATGAAACAATTCTTACCACCCTCTAAACCTTTCACTTATCCTAATAATACTCCTAAGTGATATGAACCTAATCTATTTTGTTGTTCCATACCGATGTTGGTCACTCCCATAAATCTTGTAGAGGGATCACTAAATTTGTTGTCTCTTATATGCTTAGTGATTCATTTAATCATGAAGCCATGATCAACCTTCATCGTCAAGAGTACATCATTAATTATAGAAAATGATTGGTTTATAAAGCTTCTACCTCAAATAAACAAAAATATTTTTCAAATAATCAACTATATACCAAGGATGTTTATGCCATTGATGCTGATTATGGACAATATTATAACAATTCTTAATAGGTTAACACTGTTAAGGTCAATTATTAGTGTAAATTGGCTCACAAATATCCTATTACCAAAACTAAAAATCCATATTTAGAAGAACATCTCAAAGATACTATAACTACTAATTTTATTCAGAAGCCCATGAGGAACCCCTTCTTCTTTTTAAACCTCCAACTACATCTATTTTTTCAAAATCTACTTTATCTCCTAAAATCCATGCTGGTTTTTTTTTCTTTCTAAAACTCATTGAAACTTTCTTGAAGAGCTTAACTTTATTACTTGTAAGATTTGACTTATGGAGTTGGTTTTTACTTCACCCTATCATCATAAGTTCTTTATATAGTAACTCCAATAAATTAAAGATCCATCCTCTATAGATGAAGAACCACTATCTATTGAAACTCGACCTAACAATGTAAATACCATTGAAACTATGTGTCCTTCTTCTAATCCTTATATTTAATTTCTTGAGGAAGACATGATAAATGATTAAATTAGTTTTTGTGTTGATGATCCACCACTTTTTATTAAAATATCCATTAATACTACCCTTATCCATAAAGTTCTAGTTGATGAAGGATCTGGTATTAAAGTGACATCTTTGTGTCTTATCAAATAACTTGGTTATAATAAGGATCATCTCAAGCAAACCCATATTACTTGTCATGGTTTTGATAAGACTAATCAAAATCTACTTGGTTGCATTTGGCTTCCATTAACCATTGAACCTAAGATCATTTGAACTAAGCTTATGGTCTTTGACTTACCTTTATCTTATAATATACTCCTTGGTCACCCTTGGACTCATCGAATGAGGTTTATTTCTTCTTATAATATAATGGGAAACAATACAAGAATTAAGTCAATCCCAACTCATGGAGTATTCAACTTCCTAATCCCAAATCTTAGTATTGTATTCCTACTATTCCTAAGGTCAATAGTGATCCTTTACCCAAGTTTATTAACATCAATCTTGATTTATAAGTTACTCTTACCGATTTTGAACATGATAAACCTAATGATTTTCAACATACTTACACTATTACCAAAATATATCCCTACATTTTAGAGTGGCTTCCTCCTTATTTATTACCTAGGGACTGTACTATTCTTCTTATTGATGAAATTACTAATTCCCCCCTCCATGAAATACTCAAGAGCCTTCTTTACTAGAAGATGCCTTTACTTACAATGAATTTGGAGTGGCCAAAATATTTCAAGATCCTCTCATCATGTCTCCTCATACATTCAGTAATATCAAGATTTCACCTTCTGAAACTCCCCCTGATTCTCAAGCATGTACAATTTCTCCAACATATGATAGTAATTACATAATGGTCCAATCTCAATCTCAAGACTTAGATGTCTAACATTATCCAAAAAACTTAGCTCAAATTCATGCTTTTAACTACGATGTCCATACCATTTCTATGGATTGTAACTTAAATCTTAAGGGTCATGTGCCTCCTACCAATTTTCTTCTTCTTAATACTCCTTAGGTGATAGAGCAAATTATACCTTTTGAATCTATGGAAATTCTTATATCTATTTTACCACCTTTATATCCAATCATTACCTCTAATCCTTCTACCATCACTAAAATAGGGTAAACTTAAGAGCCCATATTCCAAACCCCATTAGATTCATTTAGGTAAATTTGATTTATAGCCTTGGTGAATCAGTAGGTCCATAATTTCCTCCAATTCACTCAACTATATTTTTATGTTAATAGGTTCAATGTAGGTGGTAAAAATTTTAAGGTTTATTTCTATGTAATGGTCTCATAAAGACATTACACAACATAGTAGGCTCTGATCAAAGAGCATAAATTTTAGTTTAGCTACGGGGGTATTTGATCCATTTGGCTCTACCATAGATTGAGCCATTCAGCTCTACCAGTGGCTGAGCCATTTAGATCTACTTTCTACCTATGGCTAAGACATTGGACTCTACCCATGGCTAATCCATTTAGCTCTACTTATCGCTGATTTGTTAATCTCTACCCATAATTGATCCACTCAATTTTATCGATGGCAAAGCCACTCAGTTTTATTGATGATGCAATCATTTGGCTCTACCAAATGGATCTACTAAATGGCTAGAGTGAATGGCTCTATAGAATAACCTAGTTGAATGGTTGTGCCATCATTAGTGCTAGAAGTTTCTACTAAGCACCTATGTCTAGACCAAAAAAGTTATAAGTGCAACCAGTCTAATGTCAAGTTGCCTAATCACTTTTAGGTGGTCCTATAAATTATGCCCTAAGTGCTCTAGAATCCATTTGGAGCATATAGGTTGGTTATAAAATGGTCAAGAATGTTATAGTTGAACAATGATCAATCAATAAAAAATATAAAACCCTTGTTGATATAAATATTAAATTATTGCATAAAATTTATTATTAGACTAATCCTAATCATGAATTTCATGTAATAGTTAAATATTTATATCACCAAGGGTTTCATATTTTTAATTATGGACCATTTTTGGCTAGTTCATATGATTTTGTATGTATTTAAAAGCTATCCTATGAATCCATAACATGGTTTCCATAGACAACTTCATCAAATATTGATTTAAAGGTGCACATGCTAGGTTTTGTTTGTACATTCCATTGAAATTCACTTCAGTATCATTCAATAGGTGAGGTACATTTAATGGTTATATTTCAATGTTTCAATTTTTGGTTTCCTTATTCTTTTCCACCTAGTCCTAGTAGGACTTGGGAATACAATAGTTGATTTTTTATTTTCCATGCCCTTAAGCTTTAACCCTAGTGAAGCTTTTTCATAGTCTATTTGGCACTAGTGCTAGTCTACCATTTTACAATGTTATTCAACAACATCATTCAATACTATCATCCATCACTATTATTTGGTAATATCATTTGACCCTATCATTTAACAATGTTATTTGGCATAACTATTCAGTTAATTAGGATTTGGAGGTGTTTTGTTGTTTGATATCGATATTGAGGGGTATACATATATTATGTGTGTGTGTGTGTGTGTGTGTGTGTGTCGGGAAAATTAAATTATTTTCAAAGATAATGCTATAAAGGTTTATGATCTAACTCCCAAAATAATACATATCACTAAAAATAGGGTAATCTGATCCCATCTTCCAACCCTAAAAAATCACCAAAACCAAAATCCAAAAATTGGAATATTCATGAATTAACAAATATTCACCACTAAATTTTACCCTACATCAAACCCAATAACACACCAATAATTTTTTATCTATCTACTTCTCATACTCATGATATTACACTTGATGCCAAGGCAATTGATGTCTATTATATATATTCTTAGTATGATCACTATGGTAATAAAATTCTAGATCATGAAGTAGATGTTGATTATTATGGTCCTCTTCCCACTTTACCTAATGACAAATCTATTCTTGAAATATTTCATGCCTGAGAACCTCAACTTCCTTGGAAACACCATAAACTTGAGAATTTTAAAACCAAAGCCCCTTGTTTCAACAACTTCATTTCTAGCATTGATCCCAAAGATAATCCAATTTCTTCTTTACCTAATGCATCATACCATTTATAAGATGATAATGTCATGTTTATCAAAGAAATGACTCATATTGAGTATGGTAATCCATCTTGTCATCAACCAATTATAATTTCTCATCAACTCTCACTTACCAAGAATGATAATTTTAGCTTATTCTTTGATAAGTATTATGAGGTTTTTGTCTGGTCTTATGAAGACATGCCTAGTTTGAACCCTAGCATTATGGTGCATAACATTATTACTTATCCTGATGTAAGGCTTATACATCAAAAATAAAGTAAATTTCCACCCAAGGTTTCCACCTTATATCACAAGGAAATCATCAAATTAATTGATGCTAAATTTATCAAATAGATGGATTATTTTGAATGGGTTTCTAACATTGTTCCCATTCATAAAAAGGTCACTATGGTCATTCACATTTGTATTGATTTACATAATCTTAACATTGCTTATCCCAAGGATAACTTCCCTTTACCTTAGATAGATGCCATCATTGATTCCATGGTTGGTTACAAAATGTTATCTCTTATGGATGGCTTCTCATGTTATAACTAGATTTACATTTCCCCTAAGGATCAACATAAGACAACTTTCACCATGGAATGGGGAACCTATTTCTATGTCAACATGTCCTTCAGCCTCATAAATCTTTGAGCCAATTACCAAAAAATGATGAATCACATCTTTCATGATCTTATCCACAAAATTGTTGAAACCTACATGGATGATCTCATTGCAAAATCCAAAAGTTTTAAGACTCATCTATTAGATCTTGATATCATTTTTGATAGCCTTCTTAAATATCAGGTTATACTTAATCCTTAAAAATTTATCTTTGTTGTCACATCTAAATTTTTTTTAGGATTCCTAGTATCTCTTTATGGCATCAATGTTGACCTAGTTAAGATTAGTACTATCGTCAACATGCCCATTCCTCATTCCATTCTTGATATTTTTACTTACTTAGGAAAACTTAGGGAAATTATATGATTCATCCCCAAAATGCCTTATCACATCCACTCCATTAATTATCTTCTTAAGGAAAATAATGCTTTATAATGGATAAACCCTTGTCAAAAAGCCTTTGATAACATGAAAGAGTCATTGCTTCACTCAATTACACTTCATCTTCCTTCTAATGATTGACCTTTAATATTATATACTTATTCCACACCCATATTAGTTGGGGCAATGCTTTCCCAACAAGATGATACTAGAATAGAGTATGGTGTCTACTACATTAGTCAAGGTCTCATTGATTATGAAACATGTTATACCAAAATTGAATGTGATTACCTCATCATCTATTTTATATCTAAAAATATTCACCACTACATGCTTTACCAGACTACTTATATCATCATTCATTCTGACCCCCTTCATCACTTCTTATCCAAGGATTTTCTTTCTTGAGATAGAATTGGCAAATGGATGGTCCTTATGGAATTTTATCTTTGCATTATAACTCAAAAATTTATTAAAGGACAAGTCATATCTAATCAAATTTCCATATCTCCTATGCTAGCTACCAATCACCTTCAATATAGCCTTCTAGATGACAATATATTTTACATTCAAGGTCTTAATAAATATATTTATCTTAAATATTATTTTCATAACTTTACTAGTGATCTTACAGTAAATAATATTGATGAATCCACTATTCATTCTGATAATACTACACCAAAATTAGTTATCAAAGAGCTTCTTAAAATTAATGTCAACCTACATGAGGATACTTAGACCATTCACTTTAATGGTGCTAGATGCCTTCAAGGAGTCAGGACAGGTTACATTCTCACAAGTCCTCTTGGAAAAATCATACCTTTAGCTTTTCACTTCAAATTTGATTTCACCAATAATATGGCCTAGTACAAAGCTCTAATATTAGACATGAGAGCTTATCTTAACTTAGACATTCAATACCTACATGTTTTAGGTGATTCTCAACTTATTTACTGATAAATCAATGGTGATTATCAATACAAAAGTGAGAACCTCATTACCTATCATCAAATTAAAACCACTCTTATTAAGTATTTCATCTCTTTCAATATTGAGCCTATCCATAGAGATCAAAATTCCATTGTTGGTTACCTCACTTATTCAACATCTCTATTTCATCCCCATCAAGTTTTTATTGATCCCACCTTTCTTATACAAATAAGAATTTTTTTGACCTCTACTCAACCACCGAATTCAGTCATCTACCACATCAAGGGTGTTACCATTTGACAAAGCCCATGGTATAAATACATTATTCAATTCTTAGAACACCAAAATTATCCTCCTAACTTAGTCTCTCATGAAAAGATACATGTTCATAAATAAGATTTCAAATATGTATTTTGATATGACATCCTTTATTATTGCAATGATGAAGGTACCTTGCTCTATTGTGTTATAAAAAATGAGGTCCCTCCTATTATTGAACAATCACATTGGGGAATTTACAATGGCCATTGTAGAGGACATGATATAGCTCATAAATGCCTACGTATGGGTTACTTTTGGCCTACTATTGAAAATGATGCAATCAAATTTGCTAAAAAGTGTACTCCTTATGAAATTCATGATGATCTAATTCATTCACCTCTAATAGAGATTTAAACTATCAAATATACTTGGCCATTATTCATGTGGGGATTATATCTAATTATAAAATTAACTCACTCCCAAGATGGACATGTTTTTATCGTCACAGCTATCAAATGTTTTACCAAATAGGTTGAAGCCATGCCCCTTGTTAATTTCACTAGTAACACCATTTCCAAATTTAATCTCAATCGTATCATTTTCTTATTTATTGTTCCCCATACCATCATTTTAGATAATGGTGGTAATTTCAAAAATAAGTATGTTAAATAACTTTATGCTAAATTCAAGATCAATCATAAATTTTCTACACCTTATCATTCATAATGCAATGGTCAAATTGATGCCACTAATAAAAATTTCAAAAAAATTCTCCAAAAGACAATTCATGAAACCCACAAGGATTAACATATTCATATTTACCCTACTCTTTGGGCCTATCAGAATAGCATACATACTACCACTGGGGTAATGCCATGCTCTCTAGTATATGGTTATGAATCAGTCCTTCCATTAAGAATTGAGCTTCCCTCTCTCTATATATCTCTTTATGGTATCATTCTTGATGAATAATTACATGAATCACACCTTCATTCCCTTAATATCATTAATTAACACTACCTTCTACTTTGCAACATAACTACCAATACAAGGCTCATATTACCAAATGACATAAAAAACATGTTAAAATCGGCACATTTAATGTTGGATATCTTGTCCTTAAATTAGACTACACTCATAATAAATAAGGTAAATATGCCTAAAAATGGTGGGACCCTTATTTATTTAAATATATTCTTGGTCCAAGTCATACCACCTTCAAACTAATAAAGGTCATGTTTTTAAACATCCCACCAACACATAATTCCTTAAGAAATAATTTGCATAAACATTTCCTTCTTTTTCTAATTTTTATCTACATCTATCTAAAAATTTTCACATGTTACTTACATGGGTCTCTCCATCTCTAGTATCTCTCTCTTGTTACAAACCTTTAGTCCTTCCTTTTTGGTCTTTTGTTTTTCCCCTTTCTCTCATGAGTTGCATTGTAAAACCGTGGATAGGACCCAATCTTTTTCATGATGTACCATAGTCTGATTTATTTTCATACTCTTTTTACACACTATTTAGCATCCCTTAGAATTTTATTTTATGATTTTCATTGTAAAACCATAGATAAGACCCAGTCTTCCTCATAAATACCATCTTTTTCTTACCTCATTTATTTTTCACATGATTTTTGGCACCATCATGGGTTTCTCTTTTATGAGCTATAGTGTAAGATCATGGATAGGACCTGACCCTACTTATAAAATCACCATCTTATCATTCCTTTTCTAGAATGTCTTTTGCAATGGTTATGAGTTCTTGATCTTTGTTCTCTACTTTAGCTTTTGCTTATTTTTATATATGAAAGTTGCACAATAATCTATGTTAGCATGTTTTCCTCCAGTTTTCTCATTTTATTTCCCCTTCCTTTCACTCCACATTGGATAAAAAAGGTCAAATTCAAGATAGAAATTTTATTTAACCTATATTTATGAGACTCTTAGACCCCATGATCTTTAAAGTTATCTATCTTAGCAATCAAGTCCCAAGTATTCAAATGAAAGTCATATTTAACACCCATGTTTGGTTTTCCAAATTCGTATGGAGGAGGAATAAGAAAAATATATCGATAAATTTAAAAACCAAATCATTTTGAAAAAAAAGACAACGATATACAAAAGAGAACATACAAATCTCAAAAGTTAAAATCACACCAAAAGACATGATTCCAAGCATATATCTTATCTCTAATCGAAACTCAAACTCCATAGTTTCCCTCACATAGAGCCAAGGTCTATTGGGGTATGGTAGGCCATTATATTTGAATAGGGGAATTCAAAAAACTCTATGGTGCTACCTACTTTATTATGCAAGTACCCAATATTCATATTAGATCGATAGCTCTATAAGGGGTCCTACAAAATAGGGAACATGTTGTGGGAAGGTAGGCCCATTTTAATTTTCATTCATATAGCCTTAATGAGATGATATATATACTTCATTTGTTGACCTAAGACTTTTGTGGCTAAGATAAGTTATTTAGAGTCCTTAAGGTCGACAGTCCTCTTATTTTGATAAACCTAATTTGAGTGTTTTGACTTCGATAAAGAGTTCCTCTACCTTGGTTTTTTCATCATTTTCCCCTCCACCCATTGTATTTTCCCCCTTAATAGATATATTATGATTCTAAATCTATTTTCCCTCTTCTCTACTCCCTTCTTCTTCACATCTTAAACACATGTTAGCACTACTTTGTTTCAGTTTTATCTATCCTTAGAGGAAAAAAAATGTTTGAATAACTATGGATTACTCTCTTGTTACCATAGCTCTTCCTTTATATACTTGTTTTACTTTACTTTTACCATTTTTCATTTATTTTAATACCCTTTTGTTATGGGAACCTAAGTCTATACCCTATTTTTCCATTGTTGAGTGAGTTTGGTTTTTTAATTCTCACTCCTCACTGTTGTTTTCTATTTTATGCACCTTTTTTCCATTATTGAATGAGATAAAGATTGTTACTGCTCATTCATCAATGTTATTTTACCATTTTAATTCAGATTTTACATTTATGTTTGATTTCCATCCTTTTTGACATATATCTTTGGTTTGATTTGGTGAGTTTGCCTTTCTTACTTAAGGTTTACTTGTTTGATTTTTTTGATCTTTATTATCCTTGGATTTTTTGGTTACTTGATTCACTCTTGTTTTTGACTTGGTCATTTGGTCTAACATAGCACTTATCACCCTAGCTTGCCAAATTCCCAAGTACATCCCATCTACATAGAACTAGTTATCTTGGCTTTCTTTCTCTTGTTTATTTTTGCTCTTTAGTTTTGTATTCTTGGGTTTGTCAAAATTAGTCTCTATGCCCTACAAAATCATAACTAACAACACAATATACAACCATCTTTAGATAAAGGTAAGTCAAAGTACGCATCACATTTAATTTTTGGTTATTTCCCTTTTCATCATTTGCTTTCAGTTACTTTTGCTTTAAAATACTCAAACTTTTTTTATCATCAATGTTATGCACCCTTATATTCTTTCTCAAAGCACCATCCCATATTTACCTTAGTGACATGTGATGAGCTTCGAGTGGGGCATATGTATACACATAATATTTTCAAACTTTTATCAAATACTAATGCTTTACATCTTGTAAGAACCCATAGAGACTCAATCTCTCTGAGTGCACACCCTAAGGGGTACAATGGGAAAGGGGATGGTATACCATTAGTGATTACAAAGTTAATTTTCCCTTGTTGACACATTATCAATCCAAACATCTCCTACAAACCATTCCCAAAGCTATTACTCCTCCTTTTCACACTCTTCTAGTCTTTTCCACTTATTATTCTTCCATTCCTCACCTTAAGTCCTTTTTGTCAGTCGGTTGTACTAGGTCAACTGGGTCGATCCTATACTATTTTGGGTGATTTTCACTTAGAAACTAGTTTGGCATTTGGCTGACCTAGCTCATGACCTAGTGAATAATTATCTAATATTGTACTAGGTTGACTAGGTTGACCCTGTTGACTAAGATTTTAAGAAAGGTTTAGGGTTAAATCTACCTATATATACAAGATCAATTTATATACACATAATATTTTACAACTTTTATTAATTATTAACACTTCATATCTTCCAAGAACCTATCGAGTTTCAATCTACTTGAGTGCATGCTTTAAGGGGTGCACTGGGAAAGGGGTAGGTAGACCATTGGTGGTTTGTAAGATTATTGTTCCTTTTTCCACTTTCCATCCAAACACTAGCCTCCTAAAACCATTGAACCCAAGTTTATTCTTCTTAGTTCTACCTATTCCTATCACTTACAATGTTTTATCCTTCATTTCTTGCCTTAACACCCTTTTGACTTGTCAGTTATGCTAGGTTGACCAAGCCAACCTAGCATAGTTTAGGGAAATTTTCTCTCTTTTGGTTTATTGGCATCTCAGCTGACCTAACACAAACCTAGTGAGTTAGACTTGAAAACATGCTAGGTCAACCAGGTTGATCTAGCACAACTGATGTTCTTAAATGATTTTAGGGTAGGATACTACTATATATATAAGGTAATTTACCACCATTTCATAAGAGAAAATAATTAAGCAAAGAAGTATAAATAAACATCTTCCTAATTGACTATTTTACTTAGGGGATGAATATTTAAGGTTTAATACTTTCTTTGGAGCTCTGATCTCATCTTGTGGATACATCTTTTGGATATTTGGATAGGTTGTGTAACCTAGATCTAATTTATCTTAGTTATCCTTACATACTAGAATAATCTCTTGCAAATCACTTTGGCCAAAGCGGAGATTGAGGATCGATGGATTCATCTTCAAAGGTAAGTATTCTTAACTTTATTCCTCATTTGTAAGAGTAGATAGATAGTGCATTTGTATTGTTATCTTCCATGTATTAGTATTTTGTATACATTGATGTGAATATATGTTTTCTATACATGTTTATTTTAGATATTTATTTATTTTTTCTAACCCCTATTTTGTGCCACAAGCTTTAGTGTGCACTAGATTAGTGAAATATTGAATCATAGGACTCTTGTAGGGTTGTTGTAAGATTATGTTAGACTGTAGGATTTATAAACCTACCTCACATGGTGTGTTGTGATAAGTGATCCTATAATCATGTCTAGTAGATCCTCACATTGGTCATGCTCTTGCTTCATAATTATATGCCCCTAATCGAAAGTGTAGGTGTGCTTTATCCCATCTAATCCATAATTGATTTATGGATATGATGTATTTCCAATTGCATACATATTGGTGAACCTAACATGAATTGAACCCTTGAAGTATTTATTTATCTTTCTTTCATTTTATTTTGATCATCATTTTGATCATATATTTTGGCATACTATATTAAATCTATCGACCTAGTTTTTTTCTATGTGTGTAGGTTTATAAGAATAGATAACTAGATCGACCAACTCAACCCAATATAGGTTTCCAAAACTTTCATATTTCTATTCAAACAACTAGATTGACCAACTCAACATAGTATAATTTTTTAGGTTTTTATACTTCTTATTCAACCTACAAGGTCAACCAGGTTGACCTAGTGCATTTTTAGCACTTTTTTAGCAAGTTCTCGTATAGCTTGATTGACCAGCTTGACCCAATTTGTATGTTTTTACCAATTTTATCCAAGGTTGTTGATAAAAAATATTATTCATTTTCATCTTTGATCTACCAAGGTTAGTTTTTATTTCTCTATATCTTTCCTTTTTTTGTATTTCCTTTCATAGTTTGTAGTCTTTAAAATTGCCCCTACATAATCAACTAGGTCAACCCTATGGACCTAGTTCTATGTTTTATGTGCTATCTGAATAATTAGGTCAACCTAATCTACCTAGTTCATTTTCATACCTTTATTCCACAGTATAAGTTTGACCCTATTTTATATAATTGTGCTTATAGTGTCTACACTATACATTGTTTCAAAGTTGGAATTAACCTTTATATGTAGTAATTCGTCTCATACTTTCTTTTTAATTTTTTGCATGCTTAGAATAGTTCACATAGTCTAATTAGGTGGTTTTAAATTAATTTCTTATTTTCACTATTTCTATTTTATGCACACATGGATAAATAAAATAGCATCAACAAGCATTTTAACATATGACTACGTAGGACAACCTACTTGGATTTCATCACCAAGGGGGAAGCTAACTTGATTCTTTGGTCAAGTATAAAACATGGTTAATGGTATATTTTGTCTAAACACCTATTACCATTATTGTTGTAGTGTGTGAAGTGAGGGGGTAGGCCATAATACCAAGCCTATATCATTTCCACTATAGTCCCTTTCAACCCAAAGTACCTTGCTTATAACCAACTTCCTTTCACATTAAAAATCATTATTAATAATCTAATCAACATTCTAGGTTGACCAATTAGCTATCTTTAATTTCAAGTTGTTTGTTTTCTCTTTTATTTTTTTGTGTGTAAAATCTTGCATTTTATAGCATTAGTTAAAGGTTTTGCTTTGTGTACATCAATTGGAATGGTTAGTGTCAATTTAACTGATTATTTATTTCCTTTTAGTAATTATTACTTTTCATTATTTACAAATTGTCTTATTTCAATTCATAACTTGATATCAACTTTCTCATTTTCCCTACATCATCATGAATGTGACACATTTTATGGTTTGAAAAACATATGAGTAAAACTAAAGATATATACAAAGCAAGGAACCTATCTATTGTACTAGTTTGACCTTATCGAACTAATATCTTTTTTAGCCTTTGTCCACTATACTAGGTCAACTTGGTCAACACTTTACTATTTTCATCCCTTTTACCTTTTTTTCTAACATTTTTTTAATTTTACTAGATCAACTTAAACAACTAGAGGATTTAGTCAGTGCTCTAGTGAAGTAATTTCAAATTTATGACCTTCTTGAAAATTACTCTAGCCATTTTATCAATGTCAAGAAACTTCCTAATGAATCTACTCATGCTTTCATCAAATAATGGAAGTCTCTTGCCCATAAAGTGAACCATCACATGAATGATGATACTCTTTTAAAATTATTTGTCATTACTCTTAAACCTCCCCTTCAATACATAGTTCGAATATTTTCACTTCAAACTTTAGAAGAAGCCTTAAACCAAGCAAAAAGGAAAGAATTTATTATTACTCAATTTGAAATGCCTCAAAAAATTATTAAAACACCTTTTCAATCATATTCTCATAACATTGATTCATCCAAACCTCCCCAACCTCAAAATTAAGCATCTAATTCAATCATTTTTAATCCAAACCACCCACCCTTGAGTTTAGAACAACTTAAATATAAATAGACACCTTTTAAACCCATGAAATTTTATCCTTCCAAACCTCCTCTAAAATTGTACAATCTAGATAAATTTTATTGGTGGCATGCTACTATAGGTCATTCTCATGAGTCTTGTCATGATCTTTACCAATTTATTCTTTCTTCCTTGCTTGGTCCACATTTAAATATTGATATTCTCACCAAATAACATTATCAAGACTATCTTTAAGCTTCTAAAAATCAATCTCAAGAACCAAAATCACATCAACATAAACTACCTAATGAATAAACCTCATCTGCTAATTTTATCCAACCCATAGTTCATCCTTCTTCTTATAACAATAAGGAAAGTATATCTAACATGAACAAATTTAAACACATTTGGGAATCCATTGAACCTCAACCTCTTAAGTCACATGCACCAAAAGAGTACCTAGTTCAAATTCCTACTACAAAGCATATCATCCATGGTCCTCCTTTATCTCCTCATATCTCTCCTACACATAATATGTCACATTCAACCTCCTTAAAATCTAACCAACCAACACATTTTACTGTCTCCAAATTTACCTAGAAACCTAATGCAAATAATTATAGTGTTTCAATGTTATCTCACTCCAACTCACATGTTGGGGAATCTTGTGATGCCCATCCACATATCCATTCAGAATTTGGGGCATATTTTAATTCCCATCCCTACATCCACTTAACCTTTGGGGCATTTTGTGATTCCCACTCTTCTCCTCCAATTCATGATAACAAACACATCTAGCTTTAAGAAACATTCTAAGACTGATAGATTTATCTTTCACATGCTCATCTTTAATACAAATGTTATCATAGATCTTGTTATTTTTATCTCATGTTTATTTGTTTTTGTGAATTTACCTCATTTTACTTACACTTTAATATCATCATTATTTTCCTTTGGATTATTTATTTTTCTTATACATCACATTTGGAATTTATTTTAATTTTTGCTCTTATATATTTCTCTTATCTTTTATCTTTTTATGCCATTCTTTGCCCTAGTAGCTTTATGACAATTTTGTCACTTTATTTAGCATTTACCTCTTGATGTTCCATACTCATATTTTTCTTTTGACATTTCTCTTTTGGCACCCCTCATGGGTTTCTATTTTGTGAGTTGCTTCATAATACCATGAATAGGACCTGACACCCCTCACAAAATTACCATCTTTTTACTTATATTTTTTCACATTTTTCTGCTTGCCAATGTTGTTTTGGCATCCTCTTAGGTTTTTATTTTGTGAGTTATTTTGTAAGACCATTGATAGGACCTAATCCTCCTCATAAAATTACCATCTTTTCATGTTATTGATCATTGTTCTTAACTTTAGCTTTTGCTTCTTTTGCTAGATGGAATTTGCATAACAATCTATGCTAGCATGTTTTCCTCCATTTCCCTCATTCTTATGATAAGGAATAACACTTTGTTATCATTGTATCCCTTTTTTTACTTTTATCACAATTTTTTTCTATTTGAATCAATTGAAATTGTTCTATGTGTCATTCCTCTTTATTTCCCCTTCCTTTCATCTCGACATTGGATAAAACAATGTCAAAGTCAAGATAACACTTTTATTTAACCTAGATTTACAAGACTCTTAGACCCCATGCTCTTTGAATTTTTCTATCTTAGTAACCTTGTCCTAAGTTTTCAAATGAAATTCATATTTATCACCCATATTTGGTCTTCCAAATCCATATGGAGGAGGAATCTTAAAAATCCATCAATAAAGTTAAAAGTTGAATCATTTGAAACAAAAGGCAATGATATCTGAAAGGCAACATACACATCTCAAAATTCAAAGCATACCAAAATATGTGATTATAAGCACATATTTTATCTCTAATAAAATCTCAAACTCCAAAGTTTGCCTCACATAGATTCAAGGTCCTTCGGGGTGTAATAGGCTAGTAGACTAGAATAGGGGAATTCAAAAAACTCTATGGTGCTACCTACTTTCTCACATAAGTACCCAATCTTTGTAAAAGACTGACGGCTATGTAAGGGGTCCTAAAGGATGGGGAACACATCATGGAGAGGTAGGTTTATTTTAATTTTCATGCATATAACCTTCATGGGATGATCTATATACTTCATTTGTTGATCTAAGACTTGTGTTGCTAAGAAATGTTCTTCAGAGTCCTTAAGGTTGATAGTCCTCTTGTTTTGACAAACCTAATTTGAGTGTCTTGAATTCAATAAAGAGTTACTCTACTTTGGTTTTTCCTTCATTCTCCCCTCCACCCATTTCATTTCCCCCCTTGATAGGCAACTTGTGATTCCAAATCTATTTTCCCTCTTATCTTATTCCTTCTTCTTCATCTCTTGAAAATATGATGGCATTACTTTGTTTCAATTTATCTATCTTTAGATGTAAAACAACATGTTTGAATAACTATGTATCACTCTTTTATTTAATTTGTCATTATTATACTACCCTTATGTTGTGGATAGATGAGTATACACCTCTTTTTCCATTATTACATGATTCTTTTTATTTATTCCTTATTCATGTTTGTCTTATATATTGACTTACATTTCATTCAAAATTCCTTCATATTTTTATTTTTGTTTGATTCTTTCATGCCTATCTTACATGATCTTACTTTTCAATTTCTTACCTATATTTGTTAGAGTTTTCTTGCATTGATATTTCATTTATCATTTATGTTTTACATGCTCCCCATCATAATTTAGAATGTTCTACATTCCTTTTTGCCATTTTCATTTGAAATTATTTTTAACATCATTTGTAATTTATCATTTATTTAAAATCATTTTTCATTCATTTTCCATCATTTGTCATTTATTTTCTATCATTTGTCATTCATTTGGCATCCTTTTTGTCATTCATTTACCTTCAATATTAAAAACCTTGCCTTAACAATCTTAATTTGCCAAATTTTCCTAAAAATCTCTATCTCTACTAACCACTATCATATGTCTATCTTCCAAAATATTCAATTTTTGGCTATTTTTTCACTAACATCTATAGGTTCATGTAATGTACTCTACATTAGACATCTTCATATTTTTTACAGTCTACTGCTTTATCTATGGCACTAAGGTAAGTAAAGGTATGTGTTTTTCAATTAATTCCTTTCATTTATCTTATTTTCTACTTAATACACCTTAATTAGCATCAAAATTATGTGTTATCATGTTCTATTCTAAAGCACCATCCCATGTGGCACTTGTGTGACACATGATGAGCTTTGTCTAGGGAATATGTATACACATAAAAAAATTAAACTTTTATTGATTATTGACACTTCATATCTTATAGAATCCTATCTAGTCTCAATATATCTAAGTGTATGCCTTAAGGGGTATACTGAGAAAGGGGTGGGTAGACCATTGGTGCTTCATAATATTGTTGTTACTTTTTCCACTTGCCATCTTCACACTAGCCTTTTAAAACCATTGAACCCAAGCTTATTATTCTTAGTTCTACCTATTCCTATAACTTGCTTGTTTTATCTTTCATTTCTTGTATTATCACCCTTTTGACCTATTGGTTATGCTAGGTCAACTAGGTCAACCTAACATAGTTTATGGAATTTTTATCTCTTTTGGTTTATTGGCCTCTCGATTGACATATCACAAACCTAGTGAGTTAGACTCAAATACATGCTAGGTTGACCTAGCATAGTTGATGTTCCTAAATGATTTTATGGTAGGATATTACTATATATACAAGTTAATTTACCACAATTCATAAGAGAAAATAATTAAGTGAAGAAGTACAAATGAACATCTACCTATTGACCATTCTACATGGGGAATAAAGATTTAGAGTTCAATACTTTCTTTGGAGCTCCGATCTCATCTTGTGGATAAGTATTTTGGATGCTTGGATAGGTTGTGTATCCTATATCTAATTTATCTTAGTTATCCTTACATACCATGATAATCTCTTGGAAAGCACCCTAGCCAAGGGGGAGATTGAAGCTTGATGGGTTCATCTTCAAAGGTAAGTATTCCTAAATTTATTCCTCATTTGTAAGAGTAGATAGATAATGCATTTGTATTGTTATCTTCCATGTATAATGATTACATATACATTGATGTGAGTATATTTTTTCTATACATGTTTAATTTAGCTATTTATTTTATTTATTTATAACCCCCACTTTGTGCTACAAGCTTTGGTGCGCACTAGATTAGATTTACTTTTCTTGTTATTAGATTAGTGAAATATTAAATTATAGGACTCTTTTAGGGTTTTTTTATGATTATGTTAGATTGTAGGCTTTGGAAACCTAACTCACATGGTGTTTTGTGATAAGTGATCCCCTAATCAGGTCTAGTGGATCCTCACTTTGGTCATGCTTCCACTTAATAATGGTATATCCACAATCAAAAGTGTAGGTGTGCTCTATCCCATCTGATCCAAGACTAATTTATGGACATGATGAATTTAAAATTACATACACATTTCATCATCATTTCAATATGTAATCGATATTTATTATTCTCTTATGCTTCTTTACAATCTATTCTTCCACCATTCTACTTGAGGAGTCTTAGCTTAGGGTTTTTACTTGGAGAATCTAATATTGTTGATAAGTCTTGGATGTTTTGGCCTTTATTAGTGATCCTTACAAGCCAAAATAACCTCTTTTAAATCTCATTTTTATAAGGGAGAGATTGAGTCTCGATGATTTCAACATTTAGGTAAGTATTCTCTAAATTTTCTCATCTCTTTAGTAGATAAAAGTAGCATAAGTATTGGGTTCAAATAATATTACTCTTCATATTCCATGTATTAATGTCTTATAGGAAAATATGTTAATTGAGATTCTCTTATAAATGTATTGATTTTTTATTAACCCCTCATATCATGCCATAAGCTTTGGTGAACACTAGATTAGATTTAATTTAATTGTTAATAATTTAGATGAAATATCAAAACTTAGGACTTCCTTAGTGTTATTGCATGGTTGTGTTTATTTAGAGGATTTTAAACCCTCTATATCATAGTGTATTATGGTAATACATCCCTTAATTGGGTTTGGTAGATCCCCATATTGGTCATTTTCCTACTTAACAAATGTGTCTCTTATCAGAAGTGTATGATATGATCTATCTTCTCTGAATTAGGATTGATTTATAGACATGATGAATTTTTTGATTACATACACTTTAAGACTCAAATATTCTCATTATATGATCAAAAATGGATTTCTCTATCAAATAAACTATGAAGGAATCTATCTTAGGTGTGTATCTGCATAAGAATCTAAATAGATTCTAGAAAACTTGCATCAGAAGATAGGCAATGGTCATCCATCTGGGAATACAATAACCCACAAGATCTTAAGAATGGGATACTACTGGACAATAGTTTTTAAGGATGTTCATACCCATGTAAAAACATGCCAAGAATTACAAGCTTTAGTGAAGAGGGAAGTACATGGAGTAATGCCCTTGCAACCTATTATTGAAGGAAGTCCATTTATTGAATGGGGTATAGACTTCATTAGTGTCATTAACCCAAATTCCTTAACATGCCATAAATTTTTACTTACTACCATATAATATTATATTATATGGACTAAGGTCATGGCCGATAAGAATTATAGATCACAAGATATGATTTGATTCTTGGAGGAACACATCACAAATAGATTTGACATCCCCATTTATCTAGTTTGTGACAATGGGCCAACATTCATATTAGTTGAATTCACTGAGTGGGCTCATGAAAACCATATCACTATCAAGTCATATTCTAAAAATTACCCCTAAGTAAATGGATTAGTTTAATAAAATAATAACCTAATAGATACAACTAAGAAGTTAGTTGGAGATAAGCCTAGGGACTGGCACAATCTATTGAAGTATGCACTTTGGGCATACCAAACAAGATACAAGGAGGACCTTAAATATTTAGCCTATCTATTAGTGTATGGATGCAAGCCAATATTCCCAATCATGTTGAAACTATTGACTTATTAATAATTGTAGGATTACATGGAACCAAATGATCAAGTAGAGTCTTGACTATTGGACATAATAGAAATGGAAGATTCAAGGATTGAAGCATTGTATACTTTTAATAAACACAAGGACATAATCAAGAGGTGGTTTGATAAAATATTAAAGGTTAAATAATTTAGGATCTTAGATTTGGTGCTTCTCTAGGATGAATCCCTTGAAAATAAAGAGCAATATTACAAATTTGCCCACTATGGATTGGACCATGTCAGATTTCAAAGATCCTAAGTAATAATGTATTTCATCTAAAGGACCTACATGGCAATGAACTCACATATCCAATCAATAAATAATTC
>JARHVA010003008.1:1807500-2225396 GCA_037957365.1 Torreya grandis
AGCCTAATACTACCATTTATTATAAGAGGAAGCCTATTACTCCCCTTACATGTAGTCTTATAATTAAACAATCACATAGCTTGCCTACCATGCCTCAATAAGTAGAAGTGAAAGATCATGGAGAAGAATATTCTAATGAAGAAATAGAATTAGAGAAATCCAAGGTTCTAATCCTCAAGGGTGACAAGGGGAAAGCACTAGCTATGGAGGACACCATAGGTACAAAGGTTTTAGAGACCACTCCCCTACTCTCTTCTTTTGTTTCCATTTTTGGTTCTATGTCAATTTCATCTATATTAAAATCCCCTAAGGTGTAATTTGTCACTTCCACCTATATTGATCCATTAAAATCCTCCTCTTTATTGAATTTTCCCCTACTCACCCCAAATGTTGAGAAGGATGCTTCCATTGGTGCTCCATCTTCCAGCCCCATGCCATCCACTTCCATCATGGCCTCTATTACTATTCCCTATAAAAATACCATAGTTAGATCATTAAAGAGAAAAAGGGAATATAAGAAGGTTGAGACTTCCATGTCCACTCCCTAGATCCATGTTTAATCTACCCAAATCACTCTCCCCATGACATCCACCACTCCATCCCATGAGACCATTGCCACTAGATTAGGCAAAGGAAAGAAGGTAAAGACACAAATGATCACAATCCATCCACTCCTCCAGTATAGAGGTTTATATTGGTCTAAAATTATTTGGCCTTATTTGCCTGACATAATTATCAAAGCAACAAATAGCTAAGGGAGTTAAAGAAGAGAAAGTTGTGGTTAAAATCATAAAGGAAATAGACCTCAACCAATTAACAATTCCTCCATGGGACATAAACTTGAGAGATAAGACCTATGAATTTCCCAACTTCAAAATAAAAAAGCTTCCCTCTATAGCAACCTTGTTTGATAAACCTTTTGGAAGCATTTAGAGGGTCAGGAAGAGGAATTTTGAAGATGATGATGGTACAAAATTAATTTTTTAAGAAAGGTAGGAGGTCTTATTTTTGACCAAAAGATAAAATAGGCAATTGGGGAAATCCCTTTATAATGAAGAATTTAGATCTTTATATGAAGCAAAAAAGGATGCCATGATGGAAAAATATGAAGGCAAAGAGTTGGCTAGATAGGAATTGGAGGCTTAGTTAGAGAAATTGAAAGAGCACAAAAAATAGTGCATATACCAGTTGGCATTAACGCTAGGGTGCAAGAAGTAAAATCCAAGTGTTATAATTCTTTGGAAGCATTAGATTTTATGTGGAATGCATTTTCCCCCCATGTTACTAGTACTCATGAATTGTTTAATTATTTAAAATTTGATGGAAATAAATTGAAAATGATAGTTGTTTATATAAATAATAAGGATTATATAGATTTGGATCTAATGACACCACTAGAGGCATTTAACACACTTAAGATAGTGGTCATCAAGATGGAAGAGGCTAGGGAATGGTTGATAGTAGCTAGGGCTTTGTTCTGCAAGTATCAATAGCATGAGGCCCTCATCCTTCAAATTTTGAATGATTTGAAATTGTCTAAGGTAAAAGATGATATAGGGAAGCTGATCAATAAGATGAACTTTGATCAGCTCATTCAAGATGCCACAAAAAATCTCAAACAAAGTATACAAGGAATACCCTTGGAGGATATAGAGGTCGAGTTAAGATTTTTTAGAAATAAAGTGACTAAATTTAAAATATTTAAGATTGACTTCAAGATGACTAAGACAGATCATGAAAATCTCTTGGGACAAGTCAATAGGGTACACAAATCACCTCTTTTGAATTTAGACATAATTCAGTAGTAGCATGACATGTTACATAAGTGTTGGATCAAGATAGAGGTGAAGAAGTAGACTCAAGCTACTACTTCTAGTTCCATGTCAACAACCATAGCTACTATGCCAACTAAAATCCATGTAGCTATCCAAAATTCAACACAATCATAAAAGAGACCAATTTTTGCATGTACATTTCTATATTAGTGAATATTTTTATATTTATAATTTTATTATAGTTTGAACCATATTTTAAACTTACCTAATTCATTTTTATACACATGCACACATTGCATGATTTTTGTAAAGGCTAACTTAAGTTATTAACAACTATAAGTTAACTCTATATAGTTTTGTCCATAGTTAGAGTTAAATTTATAACTATGGCATGTAATCTATCTTTCATGCACTTGGAGGATGAGGTGACCCCTTCCCAAAATTTATTTAAACACTTGTAACCCATAGTTTTGAATTGTTAGAGAATTTTCAATATACAAGAGTAGAAGCAATTCTAGTTGTCAACTCATGTGTTTGTGCATTTTATTTCCAATTTTTGTATAATTAGGCTTATTTTTATGGTTGTATGATTCAATAAATTTTAGTGTGCAAAATATGTGAATGGGTTTTTTTTGTCTTGATTGATATGCTAGTCTTAGATGTGTAACATCTATTAAAGGATTAGTAAATTACATTCATTATTGATAATTAAGTTGATTGATTCATATTATTAAGTGTGTAGAGGTGATTTCATTTGATATAGTTTACTGTGTATGTAAAAAAAACTATCTCAGATACCTCACTAATCCTTAACCATAATCTCTTGATTATGAGTATGCAAAAACTACTCTAAAAATAATAACCTTTGACTAAGGCATGTGAGTTTCCTATATCAATATCATGCTAGAATACTTGACCATGTTTGACTATGTGTGTGCAATAGCTGCTAGCAATAGGAATAATTCTTAAGAGCACTTTTCCACTTAGGAAATAACCAAGAAAGTGATTGCCACATAACCTTTCTTTTCTTCTCTACCCTTCCCTCCCTTCTGAGTTTATTTTGACCTACCCACTCTAGATTAGTAACCATCCATCCACCAATTCATATAGATTTTTACTTCCTTTTAGAGACCACCCCTCCATCCAAAAAAACCTTGTCAACAACCCACATACATACCTTATATTCCATCAACTAGTTATTAAGACCACATACCTATAACTCATGCCCTAGAGTGGAGTTCACTTCTATTAAGATCCTAAAATGTTAGAGGATACCTCATTATGAGATTGGTGTGGTTAAAACCCTCATCAATAATTTTTATAAATGAAATTATTCAAGAAGTGTCATTCAAGGGTAAGGAAACTATTTGTTATAATGTTTTGGGATGTTTTTTTAATTTTTATACTTTTACAAAAGATTTGTATGTTCAATTTTTATTATTTTTTAAAGGCATGTACTTATGATTTTATAATCTAAATGATTGGATGTTTGGTTTAATTAAGGTTTGTTATTTATTCAAAAAATAAGGTTTGGAAGTGATTAAGGAAACTATGCTACTATTGTAAATAAATTTGTTGAAAGCAAAGAGAGCTAAACTTATTTTTTTTTTAAAAATAATATATGTGTGTGGTAATGAATTTTAAATTGAAACTAAACTATGTGAATGATGATTTTTTCTTGTTCTCTAATTTTTTTAAAGTGTAAAAATTTAATTATGCAACCAAATATGAATGAATAATCTAAACTTCAAATTAAAAAATGAAAGATAAACGTACAATTTCATATTAGCATTTATGCAACAAGATTTCTAAACTTTGAAGATGAAAACTAGATGCAAGCTTTCTATTTTTGACCTTTTAGTTGGATGAACATAATCTCAGTATGAAAATAAAAAATTATGATTGTGATTTGATGATTTCAAAAACATGCACGAAGGTTCTATATAAGTAAATTTTTTATTTTGATTTTTTGATATTTTGTGAAAGTGGGTGTAAAGATGGTTGTTTGTTTTGTATATGTGTGTATGTGCATTATTTATAATATAATAAAAACTATAAAGACATTGGTTTTTGTAGTGAATGAGGTTTTTATTTATCTAAATCTAAAACTAACATGCAAGACTACATGATTTAATATTTTCTATATGTAAGTGAGATTATGAAAGATTGAATGATTTTCAATGTAAAAGAATATAAACAACAATTTCTTTTTCTATTTGTATGTTATATTTTATAATATGAAAACTAAAATAATTAAAATAAATAATATAATCTAATTAAAAATATAAATAAAAAAGAAATAAAAATAAATCCCTCAACCTAACCAAAGTAGAGCAAAGGTGGTGAATAAGAGTTTAATTTATAATTGATCCTTAGGGTGAGATCTCCTTAGTTTTTGACAATAAGAGGAATAAAATAGGTAATGGAAACACAAACACAAACACAAAATGAAGATAATTGGTAGTTGGATTTGTTTTCTAGTCCAAAATCTAGCACCTAGACACTTATGAGATTAAGTGTTTGGAACAAATTTTGGGACAATAAGGGACTTTCATCCTTCATTTTAGGACTGAAACTAGTTCATATAGGGCATATTTGTAGGTATTGGGATCCATGATATATCCTACTTAAAATGAGTCTTTGAGAGGTTCAATGTTACCATTAGTGATCTAATAATTAACCTGATAAAGAGGTTTCATCCTTCACGTAGTTTAACCAATCCTAATCTTAAACACTATTAGGGTCTCACTTCATTAATTTATAATTAGATGGGATAGTATTATTTAAATATTAAAACAAGTATAAAAAGGGGATTAAGGTAAGGTATAAAAGGATTTTTCTATGCTTGATAAGATGCTAATTCTTCAAGAATCTAACTATGTGCCAACCACAATTACACCACTATGTGTCGAGTTTCACAAGGGGTTAAAAATAATCATCATATAGGGAAAGAGTCTAAGGAAAATGAAATGGAATTGTTAATTTATGAATTCTACACTAAATATAAACACATAAGAGAGACTATATAAAATTACACACAAAAAATCCCCAAATGATCTATAGCTTCAAGCACATAGATTATGAGTGTTGTGAAGGAAATAAGAAGTATTCATAAAAGAATTATAATATAAAATCACATTATAACTACTACATTCATTATTGGTGACATAAGACATTATCAATTCTATAACATAATCATTCATTCAAAATTGGGAAACAATGGACCACATTCATAGACAAATAAACCAATTGATATAAAACATAAAATTTACATTCATTTCAATAGAGTTTGTTTACATAAAAAATACCAACATTTATAAAGACAAAGAAATCTAAAATATATAGAGAAGGATGGGGATCTCCCCCAGGCAGCATGACATTCCCATCCTTGGTCATGATGGCCACCTAAGGTTGTTACAACTATAAATATTAAAAAATAAATATTCCCTGCTTCCTAAAAAGATACTTGAGGCCTATTTAAGTGATATGATAAGGATATGGAGAAGAACCACTTCCTTGGATTTTATTACAAATACCACTATGTTAAATTCCCTACCCATCTTGTCTAAGTTCATGGGAGGATCCTGAAAGATCACCTTAGATTATGCCAATAGTCATTAGAGTATTTTGGAGTGGGGCCTCGAGGGAGACTTTCACCTTTGCCACCTAGTTGATACTCATCATGGATTGGGTCAAGAGATCTAGAATTATCTTGGCTCTAGCCTTATTGGTATTTGATACCTTTCTTCTCATGACTTGGTTAAAATAAAATAAGTGAACCTAAAATTCTCCTCTATCTAGAGAGGTACCATTTGAATGGAATAATACCATGATGTTGACTTCTTTGAAGTAACTCAACATCAATTCCTTCCCTCTTCCAAATGTTTTATGACTATCTATTCCATATCCAACCACTCTTTGATTCAAGACCTCATGTTCCTAGCATAGGTTGGTATAGGTACATGTCTACAAGAAGTATGAGTTTTAGTTGTGATAACATGCCCTTATAGATAACCATAATGAGCCTTTTTCATTTAATATCCATGCAATTATGCTTATGATCATTGAAGGTGTTCCTTGATCATGGCTAGTACTTTAACTACTTCTCTAAGAATTATGAAGAATTTTAAATGGACTTCTTTGATTTACCCAACTAATTATATAATAAATGTGTTCTTCACCTATTTTTTAAGTACCTGAACCTACTCCTTCATGTCCTCCATGAGTTTCTCAGACATGTCATGAATAACTTAGAGCATAGATTCTAGATCCTCAACTACCTTCTCTTATTTTCTAGATGTCATCACTTTAGTGAGGGAAAAGAGGTCATGATTGGTTTACCATACCATTGGGTCTCCATCATGAGTGATTATTTTCATAAGAATATTATTCATGTTCTTAGACTCCTTTTCAAACTCCTATTAGACCTTTAGATCAACTTTTAAGACCATCTTAGGTCCTTGTGATCCTATGATAACTATCAAGGTAGAATAGGATGAAGGTGGTGTGGTAGATATAGAGGTGGAAGGTGGAGGCATGGGAGGAGGAGGACTAGATGAATAAGGAAGGAAGGAAGAGATAAATGGAGGAGGAGGCATGGGGGGAAAATGGGAAAGGAAGAATGGTTAATCTCATAAGAATATATCAACATGTCATTAGCTTTGGGTCAAATTAAATTGTGGGTTCATGGCACCAAAGAGAGGGGTATTAAATAGGAATGAGGAAATTCATTGGTTAAAGACAAATATTTGGGAAGCATGGATGATAGAAAAGGAAGACCCAAAAGGGATAAGGGGATCAATAGGGGACTGAATAGAAGTTTGAGAGGGAATTACCTTTTGTTTCTTCTTAGGTATTTTTCTTGAATCAACTTGCATTGTAGTATTAGAATGGGTTATGTTGGAAAAGGTGGTAAGGGATAAATAGGGAGTTTACAGAGTAATTTTAGGTGTTGTTCAGGTGGATAGAGATGACTAAACGATGCACATGGGTGCACTCATTGATAGGGGTTCCATCATGACTATTTAAGTGAGAGTGCCTAGAGGTGGTTGAACCTAAGGAAGTGTCAAAGGGGGTTATGATGAGGGATCCACCATTTTTTATGGTGATTAAATCTAAGGGCCATTGATATTTGGTTTGGTGTAGGTCTCATAGTAGTATATTGTTATGTAGTGAACATTGGGGGTGTTGGGGGCTAGGAAACCAAAGATCCTAAAGTCTATAGGTGAGACATAGGGATCCATACAAATATAATTATTGATTAGATGTAAATTATGATGTGGGGATGTTTTACATAGATAAATATAGAGGTATTTAGGTGAATTATGGAAGGGGTGGAATGGAAAACAGGGGAGGCATAACCTTGGTGAGCCCGACAAGGATAGGAAAATGAACGGGTTCCCCACTATGTTGTTAAGGGATGAAGGTAGTAGGGTAATTCATCTCTATATATGCCTATTATTAGTCATGCTTCAAGCTTGACTCAGGGTTGATATTGATGTTAAATCATAGTACCTTTGTAACCATTAGTTAAGTATTTTCTTGTATAATGAGAGGTGGTGGATCTAGAGCAGAGGTATGGGGTGGAAAAAATCATGGAGGAGAAGGAGCTGGGACCCCCTATATTATTCTCATAAAAAAATTGAGGTGAAGTCACTTGAATGTCTCCCCTAGACTAAGTTAGTATAGGTGGACTAGGGTTTCTCTAAGTGGATGGATTAGGTTGGACCTATTTTCATTTATTATTTTCCTTGAGCCTAGATAACACCTCCTTTTCATTAATAGGGTTGAGGTGAATCTCATCATCAAGGTGTGATACATGGCTATAGTTGAGTTGAGGTGATACTGGTACTTTGTCACATGGAATTTGATAACACCATGGAGGTCCCATTTTTAGTGTTATACTCTACCTAGGTTATAATAATCACTAACCACTACTACATTTTTAAATGGATATAGATTATTGTACACATGTTGGTGCATGATGATGGGGAAGGATAGGAAAGCTTTCTAATAGTAGCTGAGGGAGTGTCTAAAAACACCTTACACTATTTGATAGGTTATTTTGTGCTTGAACAATCATTATGGGACCTGATAGGTTAGGTGAAGGGGTGACCTATATATTATTTATACTTAGATGATGGTGTCATCCTAATATTACTAATAATCACCAATGTGGGTGAGGGACTATCTAATCTTGTTAGAGAACTAAGGCATGGTTATCTCATTGATGGCCATCTAGACCATTGGGTAGAATGATTTGTAGGTCTCTTATATGTGATTTTTGTAGTGGTGTCCACATAGATTATAGAAAAATACATGTAATAAAACCCCCTAGGGTACTTGGTTAAAACATGGAATATTTGAACATAAGGGTACCATAAATGGAATCCATTAGGGAACTCATCTTATATAAATTACCACCATCTAAGGCTTGTTTGATGTAGTGAAGTAGCTAAAAGTTGTTAGTAATCCTAAGGTCTAGGTTTTCTTATCCTTTGAGGATGATGTTGAACAAGGGTAACCAAATAATATTGACATGTACATAGTCATTTATGTTAAATAATTGATTCAATAAGATCATCCCAACTCGAATCTCTTCTTAGAAGGTGAAAATAGTGTAAGATTTGATTTCTTCCTTGTTGACCCACTTGACATTAGGGTCAAATTCCCAATCATGTAAAACATAATATAAATTTTAGGTTTTGACCCATGTGTCTATGGTGGTCTTTTCATATAAAATCATGTAATCTAAGAGATTATAATATATTTAAAATGTATCCCCAAAAATGTCTATAATGCTATGTTTGGACCCCACATAATACACTACATATTGGGAAACATCTTTCACTCATTTGTAAGTGAGAAATATGTTGTTTAAGAGGTCATAAAATAAGAAGACATCTATTTTTTCCACAACCTTGTGCAACCTACACCTTTTTTATGTCCCAAGGGCATCCATGAACTTGGCCTCATATTCATCATCATTGAAGGTATATCTAGGCACAAATTCAATCACTTTGAACATGTCATTATAATGATTAATGTCATTCAAGTTCATGGGGAAGGTGGCATCCCTTTACTCAAGCTCAGGCCTATCATTGGAGGATGAATCAACCATGGTGAAAAGGTTAATTTAGACAATAGTGAAATCTAAGTAAAGAGGATACAAAGGGCATAATAATGAGATAAAAATGAGGACATGAATTTTATATAATTGGGAGTAATAATGGTAAATGAGGTCACCTTTAAGAACTTATAAGGATCCATAAAGATATCATACATTAATAGTGTTTGATGGCTCATTTGATGTAATTTAAAATTTGAGTTGGTGGCTCAATCCACCCATTCATTTCTAAATCTAGCATTAACTTAAGAATTTATAATATATGTTTCTCTCTTATACTTGGTGGTTGTGATGAGACATTTTAATTTATCCAATTGGGCCCCGATTTCTCATTTAATTAGTGTGAGGAATGTGGCAGGTATACAAATATCTTACCCATGTTGCATTCTAGGCTATTATAGGTTACACCATGTGTCTATCACTATTTGGTCTTGTTTATAATAGATGCCACCTAAGAATGGCTTGGAGCCATACTTTTACATTTTTGAGAACTAAAATTGGACACTTGGAGTAGTGAGGTAACACATGTAACCCTATTATTATATTTTGAATATGACTATACCTCATTCTAATCACATTAGGGAGTTTTAATACATTTATTCTAATTTGTACAAAAGTATCACATGGCATAGTCTCATTGGTCAGGCTCTCCTAAGATATGACGTCTCTAATATTCCTAAGAGGCTAACACATTTGATAAGATCCATGTGGTACTTACTCATTCATCTATCTCTATCAGTATCTAACATCTCTGATAGGATTAAGAGACCAAATCTTATGATATGATCAACATGGTGCTTTTTCATTCATCAAGCCCTCCCAATATCTAACATCTTTAATAGGCCCAAGAGATTGACACATCTGATAGGATCCACATGGTGATTTTTCATTCATTAGGCTCTCTCAAGATTTGAAATATTTGATAGGTCTAGGAAATTAATAGATCTAATAGGGTCCACATGGTGATTCTTCATTCATTGAGCTCTCCTAGGATCTAGCATCTTTAAAAGGTTTATGAGACTTACACATCTGATATGATCTATATGATACTTCGTCATTTGTAAAGATACCTTGCAAGATTTCATCAATAGAGACTAAATTAAAATAAATCCACATTATCAATTGAAATTTCACCTATCTACCATTAAGTATTTATGAAACACTAAGTAGGACTCTATGAGACAAACACTCTAGGATAAATCAATATGAGTCCAATCTTATGAAAAAAACATAATTAGCGCAATAAGATATTCTAAGTATGAAAACTCATTTGTCTCTTTTAAAATGTAACAAGGTCTAGACTATATTTACACTCATAAGACTATATGTATATATTATAACTAAAATTATCACCCTAAGGAGGGATAATACAACCTCCTCAAATTTGGGATAACATTGAAATAACTCATTTGTTGTGGGTAACAATTCTCAGAGGTGAATCTCTAGATTATAGGCTAGATCCCATGTAAAACACCTAACACTAACCAGTAAACTAATTTATTTGAAGGAAAAGGGATAAAAATATATTGAAACTACTATAATTGAGGTGATTCATCAATGTAAAATCCACAACCTACTTGAACTTGCACTATAGAAGATAACTTACAAAACTAATCTCAAAACCCAAGGTTCTCCTAACAAAAGTTTTTTGATATGAAGGTAGAATGAAATGTATCATTAAATGTGGATGAATAATAGGTATAATAATGGACACTAATAATATTCCTTACACTTAAAAATACACAAAGTATATAGCTACACATCATATGGTATGCTAGAAGGTAGATTACTCACACAAAGCATGAAAGAGATAGATGAATGCAAGGAAAGATAACTATCACTTATCATTCAAAAATAAACTACTTCACATACTTATGTAAGAGTTTGAGAATATAAAACCATTTTTAAATATTTATTAAAAAGGAAAAATACATATTCAATTCATCAGGGTTTTTTTATACCAATGTGTGGAGGTCTTACAATGTCAAAAGAAGGAACATATATAGGGAATGAGGAAGAGAGAGGAAGAGAGGCATAGAAGAGGGAGATTGACAAGTGCCTATAAAGATTTTTAAAAAATAATGGAGTTATGTAATAGTCCAAAAATATATCCAAATACATGTGTTCCTCTTCTAAATATGCTTCATCTCCCAAATGGCTTAGGAGTTTCAAACTTGGCTTGACACCTTAATCTTCCTCTTCAAAACTTCACTTCTCTTGGATTAGAGAGTGACAAGTGGAATTCATTGGTGATCAAGTCATATTGAGATAAATATTTATATACTATTTGACACCTTTCACTTATTTAGGAGTCCTCATAACTGATGTTATAATGATGATCATAATTCCTTAAGATTTCTGAAGATTAACTGGCTTTATTATGCCTATCCTTGCCCAACTAGCTTAAATTTTGATTTAAAGCACATTAATTCATTATATATCCATTAGAGTCATATTAATATCTTATCATACTTGAATCAAATCCTTTGGAAACATAAATCACTCTCCAAGATCTCATTTTTTGCCTTAAGCTCTAATTTGGCCTCATTTCCTTGTAACCCTAAAAACACAAAAAACTCATTGAGGAAGGATGTACGGATTATATTAGAAAATTAAGAGTATTTTTTAGTATTTGGTATCCACTTACAACTCCATTCCAAATTTCATGACCTGAAATTAAGTGGAAGTGTCCTTTTTTGTTGATCTCTCTCTACAATTAGGCCTCAATTAGGCCTAGAAGTTGAGTTATTTATCTACTAACCTCTGACACATGTGAAACATCCAAAAAGTGTGTGATTAATTTTTAACATACTATTACCATGATACATTTCAATTTGGGGGTTTTTATACCTTGTGTAGATATGTAAACCATGAAATGGCCCAAAAACCTAGCCTTTCTTAAGCCCTTTTCACATTGCCTTCAACAACTAGACATGTAGGAGCAATTTTAGGGTGGATTGTATGAATTTTTGGACTTGGATAGGTATAATACAAATTGAATCATCTCTTATGATTGTTTTAATAATTTAATGATCTTCAATAACCTATTTTGATCTCAAAACCTCATAAACGTACATCATTTGATGAGTCCATGCAATTGCAAGTATAGTAAAATGTCATGATGAGGACCTACCTATATTTAAGAATGATGTAAAATAGGTTTTATGAGTAATATATTTCATCTCAAACACTTTATAGGAAAATATCTCTCACTAGGTCCTTATTAGGGTTTTAGGAGGGTTTAAAGTGGTTTGAGTTCTTTATGATTGTTCATAAAATATAGGGCCTCAAATCATTAACCAATGCCAAAAATTTTAGGTACACAAGTGTCTTCAAATAAAATTAAGTTATAAAGTTCCCATTAAATCTTTTTTTATATTTATAAGCATAAGAAGCTACTCTTTGGGTCTCTGCTATGTTATTGGAGAATTCTCTACCATCTTAACCTTTGTTATTAAAGGTTAAGGACCTAAATCAATAATTAATGATATAAGTTTGAAATGTGAAGACCCATTCACCACATTTTAAAACCATTTGACCCCATGCACTAGGTCAGAGTCACACCAAGGAAGTTAAACTTGGTTGTAAACTATAATAATGTACCTAGAGAGTTTGAGGGGGTATCATTAACTAAATTGATCATTTTATTGTCTTCCCCTACCTATGGATGATATTATATGATATGTGACAATATTTTACACTTATCAATGTCTTAATAATCTTATTTTACCCCCAATAATCCACTTTTATCATGACTATACACATAGGTTTTATAAATGGCTTTAGGCTTGCCAACCCTAAACCAAGCCTATCAACATTTCCATCCCTTTTGTTGAGTCTAAGGATTGTATGGAGTCATAATATCATAATAGTATCATTAAAATGTGAATTTATTATTATGATATACCTACTCTCTTTAAATCAAATATGCACCCTTCATGTAGGTAGGCACACTTATATTAATACTTGGTTGTGTGTGTAGGGTTGAAGTGAGTCTATTTGGATCACTTCACTCTGACATCTCTTTAAGTTTATATTAATTCAAATGAATATTTTAAATTTTGTATTCATTAACCTAACTCCAAATCTCACTATGTACACTTTTTATCTTGTTCAAGTTTGAAGCCAACTTGATTTACTTAGGTAATCCTTAGGTGATTATTTGAGGATTTGGCTAAATTTGAGTTTTAATACTCTTCTAAAAGTCAATTATATAAATAAATAATTTTTAAATTATATTTATAAATTATTTAACTTATTTTTATCCTTATCATCTCTTTCAAGACCTCATATCTCCATAAGCATATCCTTTATTTCTCATGCCTATTTAAGACATGGCTATAGGTGGTTATTGAGAGTATTTTAGGTATTGAACTTTGAGATCTAGAACTCTTAAATAATATATTAAAATTTTAAAGGTAATTTAACTCCATGAATGTTTATTCATGTTCAAATTATTCCTCTTTAGACTCATTAACACTTTCCTTTGTTTGACTGTACATGACAAACAACCTTAGCTTTGCTTATAGGTATACATTGGGATGTATTTTTTTATTAGTATTACCATAAAAATTATCCATGATCTTAGAAATATTAAGGAATAGATAAATCAAATTCACCTCAAAATTTAGGTTTTCAAAATAAAAAGTTGCACATTTCAAACAATTTCTCACAAAATGTAGACCTATAGGTTTGTAGACATGTAGGTCTGCATTCTCATGCCTTAAGCCTTATTGTGATTCAAGTCTTAAAATTTAAACTCTAAGCATGATTTATCATTACCTCATATAGTTTTATGATATTAGGATCTCCATATGAATTTTATAAATCAAGATAGAAAGTTGAGATCATCCTTGCAAGCAGTATCAAAATATAGTCTTAAAATTAAGAGAATGACTGCCATTAGAGGATTAGTATAGAAGGACCAGTCAAATTAGAGATCCTTGAATGGAATGAGAATATGGTATAAAATATTTAATCATCAACTGTATGTGTGAAACTTATTAGCTCCAAAAACATCAAAATCAAAATTGTGACATATTCCTCATGTAGGCTCCTTTTGGTCTCATAGAAGCTCACATGTGCGAGTTTGATGGAAAAAAGTGTGGAGTGACTATGATATACATATAAAATAATTATATTTATCTTCATGCTCCAATGATAAACTTCATGGAATTGATGTAAAACATGCGCCTGTGGGTTTTACTCATTATTTTAATTAGTTATCTTGTTAACAATGGTTCATATAGGTTAGCCCCTCAAACCCTAAATTTTTTAATCCCATGATGGGTGCTTCCTATGCATAGGATATTTTTTCCAAACTCCTTTGTATGATCATTTTTCCCTACTCCTATGTATGCTCATAAAAGAAACATAAACTTATGGCCTTCTTGAGCTTGTGAAGAGATTGACTAGGTTCTTGACTATTTTTTTCACTATTTGACCTATACACACTTGTGTGAGCTCATTTTACATGTGGATAAGTTTAAAATACAATGATTTACACATTTTAATTTGAATATGGATCTTCTTAGTTGTACAAGTGATTTGGAATGGCTTATCTTGCGTGTTTTTCTATCTTTGTATGTTAGACTACAATTTTATCTAACCTGGACCATCTTTTGACCATTATATGACATATACATGTTATAAAATATCTTATAATTATTTTAATTTTTATAATTACATACCATTATTCAATTTTGGCTTATAAGGTGACTTAATAGACTTTGTGATGCATAAGAAAAATGGTAGAAGAATAGTGTATGACTAAATGACCTTAAAGATATGACACAACTCATAGTTTGACTCATCACAATGTTGTGACCTTGACCACACATGATAACACCATTTTATCATGAATGACTTTGAGACTATATAAGTACAAAATGATAACAAACCTTAAAAAATGCTAATCAATGACCTAATTGATCACTAGAAGACCACTACAAGACCAAAGTAAATATATACAAGATTAGAGAGCACTATGAAATTTTTTCAACTTATAAGGGTTGACCATTTTAAAATAATGGTCAAAATTAGTCAAAAAATTAGTGATTCATAGGGGTAGCATGCCTACAATACTTATAAATTATTGGTATCATGCTTCCATTAGGAAATGGAGTCACTCTTATGATATAATCTAAAATTGATATACCTCTTATAGACTAAAAGTCACACCAAATCATACAATGTGAATAATACACTATGCCAAAAGCATTTAGGTAAAACACAAAACAACAAACTCACTTAAAATAATGTTCTAAGCATGTATATAAAATAAATACAACTAACATATTATTTACAAAACCCCAAAACATGTTTGAGGTGGTGAAACAACTTTTTGAATTCAACCAATATCAAAAACAATTTTCCTAGAGTCCTTTCTACTCTATGAGAACAATCCAACATAGGGTTAATGTTTGTCAATGAAAACTAATTTACTAGGGTGATGTAGTGACTTAACATTCTTGAAGCCTCTTTTAGCTATAAGTACATCATTTATAACTCCTCTAAATTTTTCCTTTAGATATATTTGATGCTTGTTTGACATTACAACTTGATTGATATTTTATATGCTCAATTGACAATTTCCAATATGCTCTTTTTGGATCATAAAAATATTCCCAACCTCACATTAAATTAAAATATGATTTGGTATATGTCGAGGGTTACTAAACTTGACTTCTTATTTTCCAAACATATCTATAATCTGATTTGGATTAGCTTGGTTTCTATGCTACTCATCATCCTCACAAAATTATGTCTTGACCTGATCATTATTTTCAATGATTGTCTTTTAATTGATAGGTATTTCACACTCTTTCTTTTTCTCATTAGAATAATCATTGAATTAATCATCAAGCCCATGTTTCTTTTTAGGAATATTAGGCCCAATCACCTCTTTAAAATCTTGCATTATGGCATGATACTACTACCACATATCATTATATCCTATTTGAGTCTCATGCCCATGGATTTATTCTTATTTGGTAGGTATAAAATCATCCTAATTTTGATTACCATGATATAATATATATAAAACATCATCATCATCATCATCATCATCATCATCATCATCATCATCATCATCATCATCCATATGCAAAAAATAATGCCCTATGTAACTTGTTGAAAAACATCATCAGAAATTACTTTAGAGATATCATCACATTCTTCATGAAGAATATATGTTCCCTTACCTCTATATTCAATGAGTTTATATGGATAAAATCCATAATGATAAGCTCCCCACTCATTAAGGTAGAGATTAGATATGCCATCAAGAGGTGCCAGATATTCTTGATCATTATGATGGTCTCCCTCTTTAGTGATAATTAAATTCATGTTTGATGTGTTAGGTACGTAAGGTTCCACATAAAATTTGGATAAATATTTAGACTTGATTGAAACCATAGAACCATACCTAGTTCTAAATTCCATATAGGACCAATCTGAAGTCAAGTGCCCCCAATCTTAACAGTAAAATCCCTTGACCAACAAAGAGAAAAATGGGGTGGTACATCTACAACCATAAAATATTGAGAGATAGAGAAGGTATGAAAAGTATTAATAATAAGATGCAAACCTTTGATGATGCCAACTATTTTTGAACTGATCCATCCAATTGTAACACCCCCTTAAGATTTGGTTCATAATTCAAATTCAGCTTGTCAGCTACTAGTTTGGGTATGAATGAGGTGTTTATTAGGCCCGTTATTTTGATAAGTAAAGGATTCATGATAAAATAACATACACATTGGTAAAAGGGGATCATGTTGCATGATGATGACATTTTGGCACCATTTAGAGGGTGCAACACATACCTTGCACCAACTAATAGGTAATTAACTAGTTCCTAGATCTTTAGGTCATCTTCCAAGATTGGTGATACATGGAGAATATAACATAGAGTTTACAAGGTGATGAAGCCATCAAGAATGACTACCAATTCATACATTACATCCCCCACTTAAAGAAATTATATAAGTAATAATTGACTCTATTGATGACATAGATCTTTAATGTTTTACAAACTTGGAGTGCAACTTTGTTATTATGTAAATCATTACATATAAGGAGGTGAGTGTAACTACCTCTACACCATTGGACACTATCTCAACATAAAAAAACTTGAACATAAGCATACCAACTTAGCCGATGTCAGAAATGCAAAATGGGAAATATCCCATAAGAAGTGGTTTGATGCCACAAGTAATACAATACCATCAAAATCAACTGTACTAATAATAATTATGGGACCAGTGCCTAACCCAGTGGTTAGAGGTATTAGAAGACCATTACCAAGATAGATTTTAGTGGGATAAGAGCCTCAAATACTAGCTTCCCCCTATATCAAATCTACTATGAGATGGATATATGTTTATTAGAGCATTGTGCCATGGAAAATGCTATAGAGTATGTGCTAAAGTGTGAATTATAGTGGTGTGCATAGGGCATAACCTAATCAGGGAACAAGGATACCTAGTTTATGAACAATCTACTTGATCATGCCCATACCTAGTATAGGAAATTTGATCATAACTAGGCCATGGTCAATTATGATACCTTGAAGGATGCGTTCCTGAAGTAATTTGGCATTTTAGAGTTTGAACAACAAAACATCACCATGCTAAAAGAGATTACCCAAAGACTCTTAAAAAGTGTGCACTTATATAATACAATATTCAAAACTCTCCTATCAAATCTCCCATATGATATTCACCCTTCTTAGTGTGCACAATGGTTCATTGGAGGGTTGTTCATGCTATTCTAAAGAGATATTTTCATGAATACTTTTATAGACCCTCAAGAAGCACTTGAATCCATGCTCAGAGCTGAGGTAGTTATATACTAGGATCAACCCATTTACAGAGGCATAGATTACATCTATGGCTTCTTAGCTCCAAAATCTTACTAGTAACTCTTTTCATGATGATCGAAGTGGACTATGGTGCATTGACTGTGAAGCAGAAGACCATAATCAAACTAACTACTCGTGAAAGAATGTGTGCACTTTGCTTCTAAGTTGTGAAGTATATTAAGAGGTGTATGATGTCTACAAATACCCTTTATTGTAATATGATACCTAAGTAAACATAACCATTTATTATTAATTATGTGATGCCTACACCCATACCACTGCTAATTATCAAGTGGTTGAAAAAATGCATAAGAACATGGAAATAGGCACACGATAGGCCACCATAATAGTAAGAGGGTAGTATAACCAAGGAAGTGAAGGTTATGATCAATAAAATATAATATTTAGGATGAAATTAGGTGTTAGAGAGAGAGGTTGAGGATGTAATGATGTACGATTACCACCATTCTTATGTTATTAGTGTGGCTCAATAGAGCATTATCAATATAACTACCTTACACATCCTATGTGTGGGTATTTTCCAGGGTTCCATAAGGTTAAAAAATGACCTAACTTGTACAAAAAGTTGACCCAAGGAAATCTTGGTATAAACAAGGGTGCAAGAATGATCAGGCATGAGATAAAAAATTAAAAATGGACTTTAAAGGAATAGCTAACCTGCATAGAGACATTCAAGGTACATGAAACTACTCATAGTGGATTCACCATTCAATTTCCAATTGTGTCAATACTTAAGTTACACTTATAATATAGGGATAAGGGTCACATTGACCATATAACATGGCTTAAACCCAAAATTGTGCCCTACCCAGACCCAACATTCCAAAAAAGATGTATTATAGCAGGCCATGAATGTAATCTAAAACCTACAAGGAGAGATCCAATTATCATGATACTTAAAATCATAGGCTACTATCTCTCAAAATAAGTAGAATAGCTAAGAATTTGAGATACAAGAAATAATTGAGATCTTGTGCCTCCTAAAAATAGAGGGAATACTACCCCTTGTGAAGAACTTGATCCTAAAGCATGTTGATTAAAATCATGTTGAGGTCACTCTCCATGTATGGAGAGGATGTAAGAAGTTCAACATACACAAAATTTGGAGTACAACAAATAACTCCTCATGGATGCCATTATTGATGGATGGTCTATTTTTGAGGTCTTTATAGACATCAGAGTTGAAGTCAACATCCTAACAAAGAATGCCTAGGAGAAAAAGAGGAGGATAGCCTTAAGGCCTTCCCCTCATGTAAAATTTATGGCTAATAAGACTCAGGTGTAGCTAATCAAAATTTTGAAAAGTGAAGTTGTAGATATCACGGGCACCAAATTCTATGCTAACATTGAATTTATCAAGTTAGTAGAGTAGGATAATTACTTTGTGATTCTAAGAAGGCCATGGTGTTATGAAAATAATGTAGATATGCACTTCAAAAGGTTCTACATGAAATTTTATAATGGAAAAGAGAGGGTAGTTATACCCTTTTGAAATTACCAAGGACCCTCCCATATCGAGAGCATGGACATTAAGGATAAGATCAACCACATCTATAATATCATGGTGTAAGGCACCAAGACTCTAAACCCTAATGAAAAAGGATTCTTCTATTGGGAAGATGGATAATTAGCCTCATATACCACCGATGTTACTTTTTACTAATGGGTTGAGAAAACATATGAGACCACTAGTTGAAGGTGTCATTTGGTATGCATGAAGGCACCAAAACTAGTAAAGACAAGATGGGTCCAGATTGATCATGCTTCAAAAAGTGGGTCCTTTGTGCCAAGAAGAAGGGAAAGAGAGTGTTTCACCTTAGTAAGGGAAAATGTGCATCATTCCCAAGATATGAAGGGAGTATTCTAGTGGAAGATTATGTTTATGACCTTGAATCATGCATCCCAAAAGAGGTGGATAGAATGAGCACACTAGTGTATACATTGAAGGGCACTATTGCTCATTGGTGGGTAGTGAAAAATCCTAGAGTAAGAACTTGAAAAGATGTGAAAGAAACCATTTTCACTAGATTTAGAAAGAGTAATGAGGACCTAGACATTTCAGTAAACTCTAGTGACTCAGACCCTATATCCCATAAGTGCCTTTATGAAGAAACATGGACTACTTGTGATGAAAATGCCCTAAGAAACCTATGGGTACATGAATTATATATAAACTTAAAGACTTGGGTGTGGGCATTCTATATTTTCAATGAGATGCACCACAAAATCACTAACTAGGATTTACTTAAGGAGTGGTTTGTTCACACCTTCTCCTTTTCTTCATAAAACATTAAATTGATTGAGCTACTACAGGTAATTTAAGGTTAGTATTTGAGGACATTTTAATATTGGAAGAGTTCCCAAAATACATTTTTGATGAAAAATGGTTGGCACTCGAAAATTTATTTAAAGAGAAAACCCTCAACATTGACTTTAGTGATGATGATGAAACATGGAAGGTGAATAACTAGAAGAATCTGATAGGCAAAAGGAAGTTGGTGTATCAAGTTGAGGATAACACCCCAAAATAAAAGGACCCTATCCATATTTGGATAGAAACAATTGAGGGTAGAAGACAAATTGGGGATTTTCACCAAGAGAAGAATGAACCCTATTGTGCACCATTAAAAACTATAAAGGTAGATATCAGTTTATAAAGGGAACCAAAGATTGCCACTTTAGGTGCCTATTGGTTTGACACAGAGCTAGCACATATTGTTGATCTACTAAAGGAGTTATAAAACTTGTTCCCTCAAAATTATAGATATATGAAATGCAAACACCCATCCATGATAAATATGATCATCAAATTAGTCGATGATGCAAGACCCATCAAGAAATGACCTTACAAGATGAACCCCAATATTCACACCAAGGTCAAAATGTATATTGAGGTATGATAGCCATAGGCATCATATACCCTATGAAAGAATCTAAATTGGTTGTCCCCATGGTCATTAGTATCAAGAAATATAGGTGTATCCAAATCAATGTCAACTACAAATTATTGAATGCCGCTTGCATAACTGACCCCTTTCCATCTTCATTCATTGATAAAGTATTGGACAACATTGTAGGTTATGAGATATGGCCCTTTACAAATGGGTTCTCAACATACCATAAAGTCCAAATTGAGGAGGAGGACAAAACCAAAACTAAATTTGTGATATAATGGGCTTATTTCACTTACAACATGATGCCCTTTGGGTTTAAAAATGTACCAACCATGTTCTCTCAAGTGGTAATCACCACTTTCAAAGACTTCATTCAAAATGTCCTCTAAGTATAATTAGATGACTAGACTATGTATAGGTTAGTGAAGGATCACTATGATATCTTATGCCTTATGATTGAAAGGTACAAGCAATTGAAAATTTATTTGAAACTCAAGAAGGGTGTTTCTATAATGCCATTTAACACTTTGCTTAGGCACAACATCTATAAATATGGTTTACTTGTTGATCCAATAAATATTGCAATCATCCTTTAACTCTAGACCCCATCAATGTAGAAATATGTTTGCACCTTTATTGGCCATTATGGGTACTGTAAGAAGTTCATAAATAACTATTCCAAAATTGTATCACTACTAGAAGAGCTCTTGTGAAAGAATGGCCCATTATATTAGGGTGCATCATATGAAGATGCATTTGAGACCCTAAAGCTCAAACTAGAAAGTGAACTAATATTACAATTTTTTGATTAGGTGACCCCATTACATGTCTATGTCAATTCATCTAGTACTATGATTGATGCCATTTTGGCACAACTAGGTGAAGGCAAGATAGACCATCCCATTTATATTTTAAGCAAAAACTAAATAAGGTATAACATAACTACACCACAACTAAGCATTAGGTGTTTGCCATGGTCTATGACCTACAAAAGTTTTGTTAATATTTGTTAGCAACCCCCTTCATCTTATTCAATAATCATGAGGTGTTTAAGTACTTGGCAAACAAACACATTATCTAAAGGTACATTTGTTTATGGATTGTTTTGTTTCAAGAGTTCCAATTATCTATTGTAGTAAATCCTAGAAAATAAAACTTGGGCGTAGACCATCTATCCAAAATCAACCCTAGTGATTTAGTAGTGCTCATTGAATATGATATTCCTAATGCATAACTTTATAAGGTCAAATTCATCCTAAAATACTTGACAAATATTGTTGTATTTATAACATCTAGATCTATGCCCCATACCACAATGACTAAGGAAAAAAAAAGTTCATAGTTTGTGCCACCCCTTTTCAAATAAATTAGTAGGGAATTGTACAAGTTGAGCCATGATGAGGTCAAGTGATTATGTGTCATAAATCATGAATGGTTCTCAATATTATAAGAAGCATATGAAGGGATTGTTGGAGGTCATTACACTAGAGATGTGATGGCATACAAAGTACTATAGTTAGGCTTATGGTGGCCAACTCTATTTTAGGATTAAATAGATTACATTAAATCATGTGACATATGAAAATATATAGGTAATCCAAACCATCAAAATGATATGCCTCTAATCCCCATCCTTTCATAGGAATCATTTTAAAAATGGGCCATTGACTTTATTGGGCCTATTACTCCTATTACAAGGTATACAAGCATGTGATAGATTCTAGACACCAAAAATTAATTCACCAAGTGGGCTGAAGTAACACTGACCAAAGATTATATATCCACCACCATAGTAAGGTTTATCGAGGATAATATTATTAGTCATTATGGATGTCTTCTTATCTTGACCAATGATCATGGCATGTACTTCTTCAATAATATAATTCAAATTCTACTAATTTAATATATGGTGGTGTACCATAAGATGACACCTTATCATCCCCAAGAAAATGGCACCATAGAAGCATTCAATAAAATATTGGGAATGTGCCTCATAAAGATATATAATGTTGGTCACAAATATTGGGATGATCATGTGTTAGTAGTATTGTGGGTCTATTATACTACATACAAGTTCCTAAATAAGGCTACACCATTTTAACTATTATTTGACATAGAGGCCATTTTACCTATATAATTGATAGTGCCCTCATTACACATAACACATATTGATCAATTAGATCCAAGAGTCTTTGAGTACATGTTTGGAATAATTGGAGTGATTTGATGAGACATGTGCCAAATTAAGATGGATATATCAAATAGAAAAGACATTATAGAAGCTATGACATGATCAGCACATCAAGTTCAATGTTTTTATCGAAGGTGCACTAGTCTTACTATATGACACTAAGCACCTCAAACTCCTAGGCAAGTTACATATTAGGTGGATGGGACCTTATGTCATATAAAGTATATTGGAGATTGGAATATTTAAGTTACACATGTTGATGGTTAAAATACTCCTTGGGCATTTCAATGGTAATAAATTGAAGCACTATCAAACACCAATTTCTTAGTCACAAGTCAATTGTTTTGTGTTAACCATAATAACATTTGGCACAAGATAAAACTTTCCTTATGTTGTTTTGTTTGTGTTAGGTGAATAAATATGTCACTTTAAATCCCATAGGAAAACTTTTATATCATTTTCATGCATAAATCCAGTCAGGTGAGCTAAGCATAGATGTTCTCTAAAGTGCCTAAGGCTAGACACATAAGTTATGGGTACATGAAGTTTTTTATATTTAGAAAGATATGAGTACAATTTGAACAAGGGAGGAACAAAATATTATAGTTTTAAATAAATAAATAATAGATAATGAAGCACTAGAAGACCAACACAAGGATTTATATGGGGTAGTGAAGGCTGAAACAAGAGATATGGAAGTGTAGATAAATTGACTGAGAAAGAGAGGTATGTTTGAAAGGAAGAACAACACTAAGAATAAATGGAAATGAGGAGGTTAAATCATGTACATGTGAATCACTACACCTAGTTTACCATAATAATGGTTAAGGTTTGTGCTAAGGTGAAAAAAGTACAAGAGAAATATCATTGACAAATCTAGCACCCACCTAATGGTCAATAAGAAGTGACTGTTTGAATCACCTATCACTTCACTAAATTAAATGTTAAGAAAATTTAATACTATGATGATAAAATCACCAAGATCCACAATAAGTGATAATTTGGTGGTTTTTTAATGTATTTTTTGGGTTTAGTAGATTTTAAGAAATACACGTACAACCAAGCCATTAATCGCTAGTCATTAATGACGTAGCTAAAAATAGAGTATAAAGGGGTGAATGAAAAATGGTAATAGGTTACAAACCTTGTGTGAATTCAAACTATAACATAGATCCAAATAGATTTTAATCCTTTAACAACTATAAAATACTACCACAATGAAAACTAGAGCATCCATAGCCCCCAAGTGAGAAGATTGAACAAAAACAAGATTGCATTCCATTTTGAATTGGAAAAGAGATGAGTGGGAAGAAATTGATATATAAATAGGGTATTATAATTTATACAAAATACCAAGGCTACTATTAATGATGTAGTATTCTTGAAAGCCAAAGACATAGTCACAATTCTTATGATTGTGAAGAAGCACCAATCATAATTTTAGGCTTCAAAAAGATCAACCAATTGCACTTAAATAGTAATAAGTTTAGAATTTTTAATAAAAGATTAATTATAGGTTTACCATAGGCATAAAAGGATGTGAATAAAGTGAAATTATTGAAATAAGTAGCCATTGTAAAATGGGAGGTTCATCTAGTAGAAGGCACCAATGTCATGGTGATAGACCTAGAATCAAGCACAAAGATTTATTATAGAGAGATGAAATTCCACCAAGAGGTCATGATGGGGGAGAAGTGGGTGTCCTTTTCACACATGTGTAAACTAAAATATTAAAACCATCATATGGGGAAAAACATGTAATATCTAAACCAAGACTAAATGGTTGACATAGGGAAGAAGATGAAGGTGGGTACCACACTCTTTGATGTATCTATTTGAGAAAAATTAGAAACTATTGATACAACCTAACTATTCAAACTACCAAGCTTTGGAAAGATGGAAGAATTATTGCTGTTGCTCTTCTTACATGTACATGGTGTCTACTTCTATTTTATAGGACAACACATGAGGATCTTAGTGTGCCTCATAATTAATATCATTAAGATACTAGGCATAGGGGTGAACATCCATCAAATGATGGAGGATGAAGTGGAGGTTGAGAGGGTCATAAATCTCCTTGACTACTATAAGTTAGGGTTTGCATTCTTGATTAAGGATATATAAGACCCTAGAATGAGGGGGAAAATACACCTAGCTAGCTTGAAACTATACCCGATCGATCGATGGTCTGACATTATTAAGACCTACTTATACATTTCCCACCACATGGCATAAGGGGTGAAATTAAACATCTCAAAATTCATTGCTGGGGAGATGATTAAGAATGTGCAAGAGTGCCACTAGCAATGTGAGACCTTTAGGTGGGGGTATATGTTGATATTGACTATGATGGAGGAGATAATCATGCTATATGGTGATGATAACAACCTATGGGTGTTCCCAACTCACCATGAGTCCCTTGTAATGAAGTATCAAAAATTTATTTTCCCACCTAACTTCTTGACAAATTACAAGATAAGGGTGAAAGGGTGGTGAAAAAGGTACATCAAAGCCTTTGGGATTGAAGGATGCATCCTTCAAGAGTTTCCCAAACACCTAGTAGGAATTATAACCTTTTTCATAATGAAATATTTATGTGTAGTACCCCTGGTGATCATAGATTGGAACCTATCTAGCTGGCTCAAGTTACCTTATGAATTTTTTACCAAATATTTGATGGTGGCACTAAGGAGGATTCTCAATACATAATAGTTGGATATCTCGATCAAGACTATGGATCAAAATAGGAGTAGGTTGAGGTGCCAGTTTGTGTGCCCTAGAGCTAAGGCCACCAAGGATAAGGAGGATGACTCTAATAGGATGTAACTCCATCCCCTCTAGAGGGAGATAATAGATAGAAACATTTTCAACCTTTATTATGAAATAAAGCCACACAAGAAGGGCATCAACCTTGAAAAAATGATGGTCACCCCTTCTTAGTTGGTGATGAAGGCAAGGTTACACCAAATATGTAGGATAAGACTCTTTAAAAGAAATGGGGAGAGAAGATTGAGAGATCATGGAGTGCATTAAGCTATAGATTACCTCTATAGAATAAATTACACCTCTAGCTCCTAATAAGTTCATAACCTTCATGATAGAGAGTGATTCTACCATTATGAAGCATAATAAGAAGAAGATTAAGGGACCCATTTTATTCCCTACTATAACTCTGAAAGAGATGGAGAAAGAGGTGACCCTCATACCTAGAGTAGAGGAGACTAAATAAGAAATATTAGGGATATATATCTTGTAGATAGAAGAGAAAGAGGAGCCAAACACCAATGATGTATAGGAGGCCCTCCAAAGTAGCACAACCATCATACTTAAAGAATTAGAGGAGTTGGAAAGCTCCTCATCTAGTGAAGAACCCTCCACATCACCTTTGAAAATAGAAGAGGAGAAGAGAAGGTTTAGAAGAAAATGTGCTTGAGAGAGGAAGACATTGAGAAGGCATTGGCACTTGAAGAGAAGCACATACTTATCAAGCAAAAAAAAGAGGCCAAGGTATAGAAAAAGGCTAGGAAGGTTCTTACAAGCATAATACTATATGTTGAAGTAGTCAAGAAAGCACAAAGTCCCCCAACCAAGAAGGTAAAAGAAGATACACAAAATTTGTGTGCAAATAGATAAGGGATACTTGAAGAAATACAATTCAATACTGGCACCTTAGAATAGAAAAAAGAGATAGAGGAGGAACTCTAGTATAAATAAGGTGGTGCTAGCACCAAAATAATTAACCTAGAGGTGAGAATTGAGAAACCTTAAGAGAAGAAGTAGATGAAGGATAAAAGTCCAAGGGAAAAAACCCTAAGGAAAAAATAGGTGAGTCCTTTAAAGAGAGCATCAAAGAAAGTGGTGGCACTAGTGAAGAGGAGGAAGAACAAATATAAATGGCCATCATCAAAAAAGATGACCAAGAGTTGAGCATAATGTAGAAGGCACATAAGGGATGGGGGGATGAAGACCTTTACATATATGACATCATTCCCCCCAAGTTGGCACAACTAGGATGCACAAATAAATCACATTTGTGTTTTATCATTATATAGATGGGCCTCATTTTGAGGCACCTAGGATGGCTACTTTGATCATGAAAGAGCATGAGGGGTAGAACTCCCTCCTTATAAACCCTCATGTCATAAACCCAGTTTAGTTTAGGAATGCACTGATTATACTGGCCACTAAATTTATGTGTTGGAATATCATCAATGATGGTAGGGAAAGAAAATGGAAAAATATCCTTAAAGAAGTCCAAGATGAATCAAAATCCACCAAATTTAAGATACAACAACTCTGTGAGTGCATATAGATGGATGAACCATCCCTTCTAGTCATCATCAAAACTTAAAACCTCTCTAAGGTTGAAAAAATGTGTGCTAGTGGAGTAAATGCTCCCAAAGTTAAAACCTAAGCTAGTATAAGAAGAAAAAGAATAATATCCCTACATCATGCCACATAAAGAGCTAGTTGGTAAGATCAAAGAAGTATAAGACCTCTTTATGAAACTACAAGAGGGTATGGATTTATTCTATGCCATTTTCCTAATCTTCTCAATCTAAGACTCAATTATAAACACATTCCTAAATCAAGAAAAGGAAGAGAAGGAGAAGATGATGGCATATGTATACTCAGTAAGTCATAGTGAGTATAAATCATGGGGAGCATCAGTATTCTCAATAATTAGATCAAGGAGCAAGATAAAAATTTAGAATCACTCTTCCATACTCTAAAAACTAAATCTTATGAGAAAGGAGCAATCCTATGTAAGAATTTGGAAAAGGAAAAAGCAAATGTAGAGGCCTTTTAAAAGAAATTAGAGAAGACTAATGTACTTGATCTTAGTCTTGTATCAACTTAAATAGACAACATCACTAAATAAATCAAGCTAACCATTAATGGATTTGAATAATTTAGTGTCAAGCTTAAGGAGAGTGCACCTGAGTTTTACGTCACCAAGGCCTTAATTTCCTAGTCTAAGGAAAGACTAAATTTTTTGTATGGGGTGATGTTGGGCCCATTATTTTAGTAAGTAAAGGATTCACACCAACATGCCATACACATTAGGATGAGGGGATCATTTTTCATGATGATGAAATTTTAGCATTTTAGCACTAGCTAGAGGGTACAACACATACCTTGCACCAACTGGTAGGTAGTTAACTTATTCTTGAATCTTTAAGGCATCTCCAAGATTGGTGATATGTGGTGACTACAACATAGAGTTCACAAGGTGATGGAGTTGGAGAGAATGATCACCAACGCTCCATCTTGGCACTTAGAATTTATATTCTACCCTGGTATAACTTCTCTAGAAGGATATAAAAAGAGCTCAAACCAATTGATGAAAAATATGAAAGATTTGAAACAAAGTTATGGAGATTTGGAATTACCTTGTATACATTACTTGACCACCATTAAATTTAGGAGTGGTATGGATCCCATAAAGGATCCATTTGTAAGTACCCAAGCTCACCTATGAGCCTTTGGGTCATTATTTAGTATAAACTTGAACATATTTCTTGCTATGAACTCTATATTGTTTAATCTCTCATTAATGGTGATGTTTGTTTCATCAAATTATACTATCTAGTTTATACATCTTTGAATTACTATTAGGATGTGTAATAGTTATAATTTCATAATTTCAATATGTTTATGTTAAGAAATGTTTAATAGCTTCTATTTTTCATCATTATTGGAATCCCTATAATAAATGATGACATCATTATAAACCTAAAGAGAGAATGTGTATAGATCATGTGCCAAGTGTCCCCACTCTTGTTAGAAGTGCGAGCCTAGTATGAGTACTTAAAGTGAAAGCATCCCTTTGAACCTTCAAGTATAGATATGATGTTAGGCTTAGTTTAACTAAGGATTGCATGCATATGACCTAGGATTAGTCCACCCAAAGGCTTGGGACTATAGGCCACTAGGTTTAGCCCATGAAAGGCTTGCACCTCAGATTTACTTAAAGGCTTATTTAAATTGACCAAGTCCCCTAAGTAAAAACCTTGTGCCATGGAACAACTAGCCCAAAACGGGCCTTGGTTCCTTCTCAAATATGCTTCGAGTGAGAAAATAAGGCCTATGCCTTATATGGATTTATTATATCACAATTGAGTTTAAAATGTTGAGCACAAAAGGAATATCCCATGGTTTCACCTAGTTGTAATAAGCCAAGAACTGACTAAGATAACTTTATGCACCTTTTTATAAAATAGTGCTTGCCCCAATATTAATCAAACTATTATGAACCAACGAATCTAAAATGATTATAGAGAGGTAAATAGAAGGTTTATCTTCTCTTTTATTTTTGATTGGTTGTCCATCCTTAGTCTTCAATTCATTTTCCAAAACTGCCCATCTTTCACTAGGCTACCTAGGTGTTGCATTGAGCTTGGAGAGCTCATTTTGGAGCATGTCTCTTTTTCCAATAATGGAAAATGTGTCACATATTTGGATTCTTACATGAACCTTATTTATATACTGAATAATGTTCATAAGAGAGATGCAAACCTTATCATATCCTCTAGTAATCAGAGTACTACCACTACCTTGTGTCACTTGATACATAGGAGGAGCCTTAGCAATATAAAATATCTAATTTGCCCAAGTAATATTGATTATATTTGACACACCTACTCTTTGGGATGCTTTAGTGTTCATTCTTATACCACTACTTGTCCCTTTTACCTATTCAATCACTCTCTTCTTTTACCTTGTGTTTGTAGCTATAGGATTTGAGTCTATGTTCAATCTCCCTTCATAATTGACTGCACATAAATATCCTTAAAAGGATTTCATCAAGGTAGATCCTAATTTAGAATTATCTCCATTAATTTATCCTCCAATATGCATCTCTTCTTGATTCATAATAGGCATTGTCCCCCATTATGCCATATAAGCTTTAATTGAATGTTTCATTTGCATAAGTAGATGAGTCATGAGGCTAATCCCATGAAGGTTGCTCTCCATTATATTTTATAAGGTTATTATGTATAGGCACAAGATATTTGGAGGTAGAAGGAACGTTTTGATTTTGACCTTTTTATTTCTTTACATGATTTATCTACCCTTGTCTTTGAGAGTGGCCTTAACAAGGCAATCTAGGAGATTGATAAGACTAATAGGGATGATACATACTTTGAAAATATATTCATTATTGTAGTTTTTGTTTCTTCTTGAGGTTTTGGTTCTCTTCTCTAAGATCCTTGATCAAATATTCATAACTTAACTTATTTGGATAATTAGAGGCAACTTGTTTATGCTTGGGTGTGAGGATGGGAGCCATAGTGGGCACATGAGTTTTCATATTAGGAAATAAAGTCATAGGGGGTTTAGGAACTATATTCCCAAATTAAATTAGGAAAATTTCATCAATAATATTAGGCTCATAGAAATTATGTAATATATCCCCTCTCATAGATAGAATCATCATGAATATGTCACTATTGAAAACCTTGAGATAATAAAAAAGTCATGATGTGCAATAGTCCTTACCAATATTGTGATCCTATCCCATGTATTTTATAATCTTATATTAAAGTCTTGTATTTCCTCTTTAGGTTATCTATTTATGGTAGTTAGTTTCTCAATCAAATATAAATGGTTAGATTTGTCTTAAAATATCATCCTGAAAGAGTCACCCAATTGGTGCCATGTAGTGATAGAATTTGGAACAAAAGTACCATACCAATCAAGGGCCTTCCCTTTGAAATAAACAACCAAAAAATTTATATCAAAATTATCTTTAGTAATGTTATGTATGTTGCAAAAATTGGCAATATTCCTTATGTGTTTAATAGGGATAATCATAGATTCTATAGTATAAGAAGACATAATTTTGAGAGCTAACATAAGAATGCCATCATATTGAAAAAGTGATAGAGGACTATAGCCATTAAAGGAAACAAAGGTTAGGTTACTTGGTGATGCCATATTGCAAATTAGACCAAACAAGAGTCTCCTAATAGGTATGTGAGAAACAAAAGATTTTTTTGGATATGAATGAGTATTAATAAACCTGTTTGATCTAACTAAATAGTAAGACAATTCTAAAAATTCAAAGGAAATGCCTTTATTAGAAGATCTTATTCTTACCTTAGGCATGAAATTGAGGCACTGGTATACAACCAAGAGCCAATAATTGTTGGAATTGTTAGATACTACATGAAGAAAGATTTACAAATTTATATTTGTCAAGATCAAAATCTACCTTAGATAACTTCTTAAACCATGAGGTCCCACCAGGCATGCCAAAACTATTATATCCCAAATTTTCACCCTACGGAGGGATACTTAAACCTCCCCAAATTTGGGATAACATTGAAACACATCATATGTTATGGCTAACAATTCAAGGAGGTGAATCTCCAAATTATGGGCTAGCTCCCATGGAAAACACCTAATACTAACCAATAACCTACTTGATCTGATGGAAAAGGGATAGAAATATATTGAAACTAATCTAATGGAGGAGAGTCAACAATGTAAACTCCACAACCTACTTGAATATGCACTATGGAAGATAACTTATAAAATTGATCTTAAATCCCAAGGTTTTGTTAACAAAAGTGTTTCAATATGAAGGTATAATGAAATCTATCCTTAAATGTAGATGAATAATAGGTATGATAATGGACACTAATAATATTCATTACACTTAAAAACACACAAATCATCCAACTACACGTCATATGATATGTTATAAGGAAAAATACTCACACGAAGCATGAAAGAGATGTTAGAGCATTTAATCCTAAGTGGGCTTATTGACCATTAGCCTTGGTAAATTTATTAAATAATAATAATAATAATAATAATAATAATAATAATAATAATAATAATAATAATAATAATAATAATATATTATTTATTAACACAAGGTGAAAACCTTGTGAAAATAAATAATAAAGTTATAATTATTTAATGAGTTACCAATATTTAATTAAATGACTTTATCGGGATGAATGAACCCATTATTTTTAAAATGGTCACCTCCCTTGGAATTTCACTATAAAATAGGGTTTTACCCCATGAATACATATCCAAATATGAATTATTTTTATCATATTCAACCTATGAGTTTTGTGAAGGCTATTTTATGAAGAAGTGAGAAGGTGGAAGAATTTGTATTGGGGTTATTGTTTCTCAATTATTGAATATCACTCATGGGTTTTTTACCTCCTAGAGGTTTTACCAGTTTAAAATATTTATGGCATTTGTCTCATATGCTTTGCCTATTCATTTACACTTCTAGATCTCATCCTATATATATATATATATATATATATATATATATAATGTATGTATGTATGTATGTATGTATGTATGTATACATTAAATCTTTCAAGAGATAGATGAATACAAGGAAAGAGAACTATCATTGATCATCCAATAATAAACTACTTCACACATGTAAGAATTTAAGAAATTAAAACTAGTTTTAAATATTTATTCTAAAGGAAAAATTAGTACTCAATTTACTAGGGCTTCACCATATGAATGTGTAGATGTTTTACAATGCCAAAAGAGGAAACATATATAGAGAATGAGGAAGAGAGAGGAATAAAAGAGGGATGTTGTCAAGTGTCTATCAAGTTTTAAAAACAAGAATAGATTTATGGAATAGTCCCAAAAAATCTCCAAGTACATGTGTTCCTCTTTTGAAGATGCTTCATCTCCCAAACGGCATAAGAGTTTCAAACTTGGCTTGATACCTTGATCTTCCTCTTCAAAACCACCCTTCTCTTGGCTTAGAGAGTGACAAGTGGCACTCATTGGTAATCAAGTACTATTAAGTTAAATATTTATCTTATCTTTGACACCTTGAAATTTTTTAGGAGTCTTCATAACTGATGCTCCAATAATGAGCACAACTCCTTAGGTGTTTTGAAGCCCAATTGACCTTATTATGCCTTTCCTTACCCAGATGGATTAAAACTTAATTCCAACCACATGAATGCATTATATCTCCATTAAATTCATATTCATATATTATCATACCTAAATCAACTCCTTGTAAATCTCTATCACTTCCCCAGATTTCATTTTCAGCTTAAGCTCTCATTTGGCCTGAATTCCTTGTAGCCCTAAAAACACACAAATATCCTTATGTGGAAGGATATATAGATGATCTTGAAAAAAAAGAGTATTTTTAATTACCTATTATCCCCTTACAACTCCATGATAAATTTCATGACTTGAAACCAAGTGGAAGTGTCCTATTTTTGCTAGTCTCTCTCTCTCTAATTAGGCCTCAATTAGGCCTCTAGGCTTAGAAGCTGAGTTATTGCTCTAAAAATCTCCCAAACGTGTGAAAAATCTAAAAAGTGTGTGATTAAATTTCCATAGAATATGACCATGATACATGTCTATTTTTGGCTTCTAAGACCTTGTATAGATATGTAAACCATGAAATGGCCCCAAAACCTAGCATTTTAAAGCCTTTTTCACACTGCCTTCAATAACTAGACTTATATGAGAACTTATAGGGTATATTTTATGGAATTTTGGACTTTTATAGGTATAATACAATGTAATGAAATTACTTCAAGAATTAAGTATAACAACAGAATTATATCCAAATATGATTGAAATATATTCAAATATATGATAATAGATAAGCCACTTCGAGGGGGCAACCTCCACAAGCTTTAATAAGAGAAGAATTCACAATATGATGCTAAATGATTACCGACTACCTCCTATATATAGTCTATCTAGGCCATGGTTACTCCATAGGCCGACCTACTAATCAAAAGAAAGCATAAATAACTATAATATAATGTCAAAGAGGGATAAGTAAGCCATAAGTCAGCTAATACTATCCTCATACATGTGATATGTTAGGGGCATAGCATGCCCTTCCCCTTCAAACCAACATTGTCCTCAATGTTGGACAACTCTGGATGTTGTTGCCAAAAATATTGACCTTCCCAAGTTACATCTTCAGTGCTTTGGTTTTTCCACTTGATCAAATATTCCCTAATCTCTCTAGTTCTCAACCTCTTAGTATGTGTTTGGAGGATCTTCTCTGGTTCCAAAATGACTCATCCTTCTTCATCTAGTTCTGGGAGCCCTGTCTAGGTGGAAACTTTCTATCCAATGACCTTCTTCAAACAAGAAACATGAAATACTAGGTGTATGTGAGATGAATGAGGTAACTTGAGCTTGTAAGCCACACTTCCAATTTTTTGTAGAACCTAATAAGGGCCATAATACTTAAGAGCAAGTTTGTTGTCCTTTTTCTATTACTTTAAGGACATCTACTTGTAAGGCTACAAATGAACAAATACCTAGTCACCCACCTCAAAATTTTGCTCACTACGGTGTTGATCTACTTGTTGCTTCATCTTATTTTGTGCCAAGGTCAATTCTCTCTCAAACTAGCCAAAACCTCTTGTTGATGTTGAATGTGTTCTTCCACATCTCAAACTTTGGTGTGCACCTTTAATGAAGAAGTGATGGAAGGTGGATGGTAACCATATAGTGGTAGAAATGGAGACATTTGAGAAGAGGTATGGAAAGATGTGTTATACCACCATTCTACAAGTGGTAGACATTTAACCCAATGTTCTTGTTTATTTGATACAAAACAATGGAGATACCCCTCTAAACATTTGTTAACCACTTCAGTTTATCCATCAGATTAGGGGTGGTAAGATGAGCTATGAGCTAGCTGAGAACTCAAACAAGAAAATAGTTCAGTCCAAAAATTACTAGTGAAAATAGGATCACGATCACTTACAATTATTTTTGGGGTTCCATGTAATTTGAGAACTGCTTCCATAAAAATAGCCGCTACTGTACTTGCTAAAAATGGGTGTGAGAGAGCACAAAAATGGGCATATTTTGTAAGCCTATCCATAATGACCAAAATAACATTTTTACCTTCAGAACAAGGCATCCTAGTGATGAAATCCATGGAAACCTCCTCCCACCTTTGACTAGGAATTGCTAACAGTTGTAACAAACTTGGGGTCTTAACTGTTTCACCTTTATTATGTTGGCATATCAAGCATTCTTCCACACAATTTTATACATCTCCCTTGAGTCCTTCCCAAAATAATTCTTTCTTAATTCTATGATAAGTTTTCAAGAACCCTGAGTGTCCCCCAATTGGAGATGCATGCAACTCTGCAAGAATCTTATGCTTAAGCTCTAAATTTTTGGCCAAGTATAACCTTCCCTCATACCATAAGACATTACCTTTCCATTAAAATTTGTCAGAGGATAAATTACCTTGTTGGAGATTCTGAATCAGAACCTATGTATCCTTGTCTTGCTCCCATTCTAACCTAGCTTCATCCACCCAATCTGCTTGCAATATGGACATTGCACAAAGTAATGCTTCTGTGGATGCATCCCATTTGGATAGTGCATCTGCTACTACATTATATTTACCCTTCTTGTAGATGATTTCAAAATCATAACCCAACATTTTGGTTACCCATTTTTGTTGTTCTTCAGATGATAATCTTTGCTCCAAAAAGTATTTGAGACTATCATGATCCATTTTCACCTTAAAGTGTCTACCCATCAGATAAGGCCTCCATTGTTTAACTACATGAAGAATAGCCATCATTTATTTCTCATAAATAGGTTTTTGTAGATTATTACCTTTGAATTGATGAATTTCAAATGAATGGGTCTTCCTTCCTGCATTAGTACTGCCCCCAATCCAGACCCAAAAGCATCACATTCAACAGTGAATGTTTGTGAGAAGTCTGGAGTAGCTAAAACTGGAGTGGTGCACATAGTTACTTTTAGTTTCTCAAATGCTTTGGTGGCATCATCATTCCAATGGAAAACATCCTTCTTTAGCAATGTAGTGAGTGGAGCTGCTATGCTACCATAACCTTTCAAAAATATTCTATAGTAACCTGTTAGTCCAAGGAACCCTCGAAGGTTTTTGAGAGTTTTTGGCATGGGCCATTCCATTATCATTTTGATCTTCTGGGGATCAAATTTGACCCCTTCATGGGAAAAAATGTGACCGAGGTACTCTACCTCCTGTACTCCAAAAGCACATTTAGATGGCTTCACATAAATTTGGTGCTTCTCCATAAGTATAAACACCTATTTCACATGTTGTAAATGTGCTTCCCATGTCTGAATATAAATCAATATGTCATCAAAGAAAACTAGCAAAAACTTCCTTTAAAAAGGCCTAAAAATAGTGTTCATCAAGCTCTAGAAAGTAGATGGTGCATTTGTAAGACCAAAGGGCATTACCAAAAACTCATAATGGCCCTCATGTGTTCTAAAAGCAATTTTATGAACATCTTCATCCTTGATTCTAATTTGATGGTACCCCGAGCAAAGATCCAATTTTGTGAAATAATTAGCACCATGCAACTCATCAAGTAAATCATCAATTACTGGAACAGGAAACTTATCTTTGATGGTGTACTTATTGAGTTCCCTATAATCTGGGCACATACTCCATGTGTCATCCTTCTTCTGCACCATGACCACTGGTGATGAATATGCACTTTGGGTATGCTTGATAATCCCTGCCTCTAGCATCTCATGGACCATCTTTTCAATTTCACTCTTTTGTGCATATGGATATCTATATGGTCTGATATTTGGTGGTTGACTACTTGGAATTAGTTGAATGGCATGATCATGTTCTCTTTTTGGTGTTAGTCCTTTTGGCATGGCCCCAAAAATAGATGAGTGGTCTTCAAGAATTATTTGTAGATTAGGATGTGTAGATACCTTGGTCGGTTGAACATCTATGGAGGATAATCATGAAATAATTCCCTCTACCCCATTTTTTAGCATCTTGGTCATCTGATGTAAACTAATCAATTGTGGAGATTTTGCATGTACTCCATGTAGTTCAATTTTCTTACCTTCAGAATGAAAGTGCATGAATAGTTCTTAGAAGTTCATCTTAATGGTACCTAAGGTTGTGAGCCATTGGACTCCCAAAACAATGTCTGTGTTATCCATGGGAATAGAAAACATAGTAGAGTCGAGATTATACCCACCCATAGTAAGCTTAATACTATGGCATTTGCTTGAACAATTAATTGTGCCACCATCTGCAATCATGACCTAAAATTTTGGTGTTGGGTAGATGAAATAGTTCAATCGAGTGGCAAACTTATGGTTTATAAAGTTATGTGTGCTCCCTGAATCAATCAACACTATCACCTTTTGTTTCTTGAGGAACCCCACTACCTTAAGAGTTTGTGGAGTGCTACCTACCTATAAGTGCATGACAAGAGATTGTAGGTTGGGAATCTTTAGGTACCTCCTCTATATCTTTCTCATCATCATTGGAGGTATCATTTGCTTCTTCATCTTCATTTGGTCCCTCAATGTAGAATAACTTCTTCTCAGTACATCTATGTCCTTTACTCCACTTGCTATCACAACCAAAACATAATCCTTTTGCACACTTCTCTTCAATTTGCTAAGGGGTCAATCTAGTAGGTGGAAGAAATGTTAGTGACGATATGCTACAATCTTTGAAGTGAGTAAATAGCTGCTTCTTGTTGGCTATGAATTTTTCCTCAGCTCTACATGCTAGTATAATAGAATCAAAAATACTAAGTGGATTAAACATGCGTACCTCATGTTGAATGTGGTCTTTGAGTCCACCCAAAAATAGGTCATTCAAGTTTGCTTCAGAAATTGTCTCCACACATAAGGATAGGTTCTAAAAATGATGAATATAATCCTTGATGGAGCTAGTTTGTCACAAGTTTTCCAATTGGCTAAATTAATTCTCTATCACACTATTGCCATAGTGTAATTGTAGCTCCTCTGTAAAAACTGACTAGGTGACATTGAGAGTCATCTTTTTCTTTTGAGCACACAACCATCGATACCAAATGAATTGATCAGGTTCAAGATACAAGGATGCCATGGTAACCTTCTATCCACTTGGAATCTGATGTAGGTCAAAAAAACTTTCCATTTGGTTGAGCCAATTGAGTGGATCTTTTCCATCAAATTTGCACATATCCACCTTTGGTAATAGGTTCCTCTGTGGCCATGGAGTTAGATTTGAAATAGACTGGTTAGGAGAACCACCCTAGTGGGTTTGTGAAATAAAGTTAGCTTGATGATTTGAATGATTAATGTTCAAAGCCATCATGATATCTCCCAAACTATCTAGTATGGATTGCATATTAGATTGTATGTCTTGCATCTCATTCTGAATGCCTTGCACACTATAGTCAAGCTGGCTCACTTTGTGATCTATGTTAGAAAACCTTGGTACAAAGGGTATAATACATCCCCATTCTGACTCCATCTCATCCTTGTTAGGATTTTTACCTGGAGTTTCAACACCCTTTCCTCAGCCCCAAGTTTGTGGACCTGCCATAAAAGGGTTTTACGATGTCGACCCTTATTAGCACTTTTGACCCAACCTTGACCAAGCAATTTTGGAATTATGTCAGCCTAAAATCAAAATATACAAAGAACAAACCGTAGCCAAATTTTTATAAGCTTTCCAAATATGTAAATAACTTAGAAAAAATCTTTGAATTGCTCACTATAGAGCAATTTTATGAAAAATAATAAAATAGTGATAACTTTTTTAAAACAAATCAAAATGATCTGAAATTTTAATAAAAGATTTATTTGATTATTTATCACCTCAAGTAAAAATTTTGAATAGAAATTCGCAATTTTTTTTATATATTTCAAAATTTAAAAATTTAGTGTTTCACCCACAAGATTGCCCAAATCGCAGCTCTGATACCACTTGTAATGAAATTACTTCAAGAATTAAGTATAAAAAAAGAATTATATCTAAATATGACTAAAATATATCTAAATATATGATAATAGATAAGCCACTTTGAGGGGGAAACCTCCACAAGCTTCAATAAGAGCAGAATTCACAATATGATGCTAAATGATTACCCACTACCTCCTATATATAGTCTATCTAGGCCATGGCTACTCCATAGGCCGACCTACTAATCAAAAGAAAGCATAGATAACTGTAATATAATGTCAAAGAGGGATAAGTAAGCCACAAGTTAGATAATACTATCCTCATACATGTGATAGGTTAGGGGCGTAGCATACAATTAAAATCATATCTCCTAATGGTTTTTATCATTCCATGATCTTATACACCCCATTTTGAGCTCAAAACCTCATAAAAGTACAATAATTTGAGTCTATATAGTTGTAGGTATAGTCAAATGTCATGATAAGGACCTACCTATAGTAAATAATGATGTCTAAGATGTTTTTGGATTAATATCGTTCATATCAAGCACTTTAGAGTCCAATCTCTTTAATTAGGTCCTTATTAGGTTTGTAGGAGGTTTTAAGGTGGTTTGAGTTCTTAATGATTGTTAATAAACCCTAGAGCCTCAGATCCTAAACCAATGAAAAAAATTTAATGTAAAAATATTAATTAAATACCCATAAGTTCTTAGGTTCCCATGTAATCTATCCATACAGTTCTAATCATAATAATATGCTCTTCAGGTCTCTACTATACCATTAGAGAGTGCTCTAACATCTTAACCTTTGTTCATAAATTCTAGGGACCTAAAAAAAACTAATTCTATAATGTTTAAATTGGAATACTCATTCACCATCTCTAAAATCCATTTAACCCCATATAATAGGTTAGAGTCACAATAAGTAAGAGAAACTTGTTCTTGAATTGTAGTCACACACTTAGACAGCTTGAGAAGGTCTCACAAGCCAAAATGTCATTTTATTGTCTTTCATTTCCTAAGGATGATTTTATAATTTCTATGCCAATATTTTACACTTCCCAATGTCTTTATAATCTTATTTTACCCCCATCAAGCCCCTTTTTTCATGACTATACACATATGTTGTGTAAGTGGCTTTAGGCTTGCTAGGCCTAAATAAAGCCTATCAACATTGCCATCTTTTTGTTGAGTCTGAGCACTATATGGAGTCATAATATTATGATATGATCATTATAATGTGACTTTATTAGTATTACATACCTCATATCTTCTAATAAAAAAGGCACCCTTCATTTAGGTAGGCAGGCATGTATGAGTACTTGGTTGTGTGTGTAGGGGTTGAAGTGAGTATGTTTGGATTACCTCCCTCTAGCCTCTCTTTAGGTTTTTATGACTTAAAATGACTATTTTAACTTTTCCATTCACCCACTCGAACTCCAATATGATTTATATACTGTGTCTCCTCTTCAAGTTTGAAACTAACTTGATTTACTTAGGTAATCATATATGTGATTATTTTAGGTTTTAGATGCATTTGAAGTTTAATACTCTTCTACAAGTCAATGAGAAAAATAAAGAATTTTTAAATTATATTTAGAACTTATTTAACTTCTTTTTAACCTTCTCAATTATCTCAAGACCTCATATCTCCACAATCATATCCTTTCTTTCTCATGTTTGTTTGAGACATGGCTATAGGTGGTTATTGAGTCTTTTAAGTATTAAACTTTGAGATATAGAATTATAAAATAGGATATTGAAAATTTTAAGGTAATTTATCTCCATGAATTCTCATTCATGTTTAACTTAGTCCTCTATAGACTCATTAGTACTTTTTTTTGTTTGAATATACATGACAAACAACCTTATCTCTACATGTAGGTATACATTATGATGTCTTTTGCATTAGGTATTGTAATAAAACTTATCCATAATATTAATCATATTCAAGCATAGAGAAATCACATTCCACTTAACATTTAGGTTTTCAAAATCAAAATTTGATGCACATTTTAAACAATTTCTCACAAAATTTAAACCTACATGTCTGCAAACATGTAGGTTTATATTCTCATGCCTTAAGCCTTATTGTGAAGCAAGTAATAACCTTTAAAATATGATAATTATTTATCATTTAATCATATCATGTTATGATATCAGGATCTCCATATGAATTTTACAAATGAAGACAAAACCTTTTGAGACCATCATTTCAAAACACGCTCTTCAAATTAGGAACATGAATGCCATTAGAGAAATGGTACAAAAGGACCAGTCAAATTAGAGATACTTGAATTAAATTATAATTTGGTATAAAATATTCAATCATCACTTGTATGTGTGAAGCCTATTAACTCTTCCAAAAACATCAAAAGTAAAACTATGACATATTCCTCATGAATGCTCCTTTTGGTCTCATGGAAGCTCACACATGCGAGTCTAATAAAAAAAAGTGTAGAGTGACTATTCATATCTATAAAGACATATTATATTTCTTTTTATGATCTAAAAATCTCCAAGCTTCATGAAATTTATGTAAAGAATGAGTCTGTGGGGTTTAATAGCTATTTTTATTGAATATATTATTAGCAATGGTTCATACAACTCATCCCCTCAAACCCTAAATATTTTTCATAAATCTTAAGCCCATGAGGGTTAATTCCTATGCCTAGGAAAATTTGGACCAAATCCTTTGTATGTTCATGAAACAAGCATAAAATTATTGCCTTCTTAAGATTATGAAGAGTTTGCCTAGGTTCTTGACTAATTTTTTGTATTAGTTGACCTTTAAACAACTATGTGATCTCATTTTCCATGTGAAGAAGTTGAAAAGACACTGATATACACATTTTCACCTAAATATGGATCTTCTTGACCATACAAGTGATTTGAAATTGCTTCTTTTGCATGATTTTCTATATTTGGATATTATATTACAATTTTCTTTGGTTATGGCCATCTTTTGACCATTATATGACATCATAAACATTATGAGTTATATTGGAATGCTTTTTATTTTTATAAGTACATACCATTCTTCAATTTTGGCTTAGAAAGTGACTTAATAGACTTCAAGATGCATAACAAACATGGTAGGAGATTAGTGCATGACTAGATGACCTTGAAGATATGACATACTCATATTATAACTCATCACAATGTTATGACCTTGACCACACATGACAACACCATTATTTCATGAATGACCTTGAGACTATACAAGTACATAAAGAGACCAAACCTTAAATAATTATAATCAAGTACTTAATTAACCTCTATAAAATCACTACAAGACCAAAATACCTATATACAAGCTTAGATATCCCATGACATAAATTCAACCCATAAGGGTTGACCATTTTGACCTATGGGTCAAAACTAGTCAATAAATTGGAGATTCATAAGGGTAGTATACCTGAAATACTAATAAAATAGTGGTTTTATCCTTCCATTGGGTAATGGAGTCAATCTTATGCTACAATTTGAAATTGATATACCTCTTAAAGACTCAAACTCACACCAAATCACACAATAATAATAACACACTATGCCAAAGCATTTAAGGAAAACACAATAAAAAAACTCACTTTAAACAATGTGCTAAACACTTGTGGAAAACAAAAACAACTAACCTATTATATACAAATCCTTAAAACATGTTTGAGGTGGTGAAACAACAATTTGAAGTCAACCAAGATAAAAAATTGTCCCTAGAGCATTTGACATCCCATGAGAATAATCTAACATAAGGTAAATGTTTATCAATGAAAACTTGTTCACTAGGGTGATCTAGTGACTTACCATTCTTGAAGCCTCTGCTAGTTGTAAGTACATCATTCGAAACTCTTTTTAAAGATTCCTTTAGATCTATTTTATACTTTTTTGAAATTACGACCTACTTGATATTTTATATGCTCACTTGGCACTTTCCAATCTACTCTTTGGGGATAATAAAACTCTTCCCAAACTCACATTCATTTGAACTATTATGTAGTAGATGTCTATAGTCACTAAAATTGACTTCTTGTTTGCCAAAAATATTTTGAAATTGATTTGGACTAGCTTGGTGTCTATGTTTCTCATCATCCTCATAAACTTCTATATTGACTTTATCATTTTCATCTATAGTTAGCTTTTGATTGATAGGGATTTCACACTCTTTATTGTGCTCATTAGACTCATCATTGACTTCATCATTAAGCCCATGTTTCTTTTGAGGAAGAGCAGGCACAATCACCTCTTTAAATTCTTGTATTATGGCATGATACCAATGCTAAATATCATCAAATCTTCCTTGAGTCTCATGGTCATGGATTTATTCTTCTTTGGTAAGTATATATGCATCCTTATTTTGAATATCATTCTCTAGTATATCTAGAACATCATCATCATCATCCATATGCAAAAAATAATTTCACCATGTATCTTGTTAAAAAAAACATCAAAAATTAATTCAAGGAGATAATAACATTATTCATGAAGAATATATGTTCTAGATTAAGGTAAAAATAGGTTTTGAAGGGACCCCAAAACCCAGAAACAAAGGGAGAAGGATAAAATAGAAACGTCCACAGGCGAAACCTAAAACCTACTTCAAAGAAGTATCAAAATCAGGTTTTACATGGACTTGAAACCACCATTAAAGATAATCAAAAGACTAACCCCAAGTTTTTTAGAGACCTAAAAATGCCATAGTGATAAGGAAACAAAAAACCAAGAAATGGAACCAGATATTACATCCAACTAAAAGAACCAGGACCTATTCTTCTAGTTTCAAAATCATCTTCACTGCTTCCTTACCTTTCACAGCAGTGTCTTGAATGGCTGTAGCTGTTGACGTGGCTCCCTCTTGCATTGCTTTCTTTCTTGAGCTCTGTCTTGTTCTCTTGCTTGGCCCCTCCAAGGATTTTATTTCCTCATTTACTCGTTTTCCGATGTTTACAATAGCTGCACATATGCTAGAGGTAACCTCCTCCATCTTCATTCTGCTTTCTTTAATGAGTTCCCTTAGGTTGTTCTCATAGTCTTTGAGTTTGATAGGAATATCCCTCATCTACTTTTCCATGTTATTGATTTTATTCCAAACTGCTTCCTGGTTACGTTCCATTATTTCCATTTTCTTCTTGAGTACCATTATCTCCTTATACATCCATGAGTCGAATTAAAGGATAGCATCTGCTTTGCACTTGGCCAAGCTCATAGTGGGGTGCCTCCTGTCATTCTACCTTTTATCACTCCAATATTTTGTGTTCTTTTTTGGACTATTTTCAACTTCTTCCATATGATCCTCCCTTTCCGTTCATTTTTGTTCCTTAGTTTCAACAAGGCTTTCATTTTGGTTACAATCATCCTTAACTTGAGCTCCCATTTCCATTACTTGGTTGACAACCTGAACTAGATTTTCCTTCTCATTTTTTGAAGCATGGTCCTCAAAAAGATCATCCAAATCTTTATCAGTTTCCCCAAACACTTGCTGGTTTGCCTAAGGATCATGGTTGTTGTTTTTAGTTTTTCCCTCTATAGTGACTCCTTTCTCATTCTTGTCTTGAAATTCATCTTCCTTGCAGGATCTTGATTTCCTACTTTATGTTCCTCCCTCTTCCTCCATGCTCTCCTCCTCAGAACTTTCAGTGCTTTCCCACTCTATTTCCTCATCTGCAGTCTAATTTTTAAAGCTAGGGGATTTGGATTTAGCTTTTTCTTTCCCTTTTCCTATTTCATTCTTGTTACTTTGTAAGTCCTTATTTTTATCCGAATAAGGATTTAGTACATTGTCCTTGTTTTTGCAGTGACCTTCAATTATTAAAATTAATCCCTAATGCAATATAAGATGAGACTCCTTTTTCCTATGAGCGAACAGACTTTGGAGCAAAGAGAAATGCAAATAGAAAGGAAAGGATATTCTTACTTTGTGTCTGAAGTGATTAAGAAATAAAAAGTGAAATTTGTTGACTCTATGAAGAATATATGTTCCCATACCTATCTCTTTAATGATTTTATATGTATCAAACCCATAATGCTTATCTCCCCACTCATCAAAGTAGAGATTAGATATACCATCAAGACATGTCAAAGATTGTTGATAATTAGGATCGTCTCTCTCCTCAATGATAAATGAAATTCATGTTTGATGTGTTAGTTACATAAGGTTACACATGAAATTTAACTAAATTTTTAGAATTGATTGAAACCTTAGCACCATACCTAGTCCTAAATTCCATATAAAACCAATCTAAAGTCACATACCCCCAAATCTTAGCATTAAAATCCCTTGACAATGAAAGAGAAAAGTGGGGTAATACATTCACAACCACAACATATTTAGAGATAAATAAGGTATGAAAATCATAAAGAGTGAGATATAAACCTTTGATGATTCTAACTATTTTGGCAATGTATCCATCTAATTGTAACACCCCTTTAGAATTTGGTTCATACTTTAAATTAAGCTTATCAGCTTCTCATTTGGGCATAATTGAGGTGATTTCCCCATTATCAATCAAAAAATTATGAACTAATGAATCTACAATGATTATATAGAGTTAAAAAGGATGATTTTTTTTCTTTTCTTTCATTTTTGATTAGATGTCCATCCTTACTCTTCAATTCATTTGCCAAAGTTGCCCCTTTTTCACTAGGTTGTCTAGGTATTGCATTGAACTTGGAGAGATCATTTTAAATAAGGCCTCTTTATATATGAATTGACAATGTGTCCCATATTTGGATGCTTACATGAACCTTATTCATCTAATAAATAACCTTCATAGGAGACCTACCAACCTTATCATATCCTCTAGTAGGTATAACACTACCACTACCTTGTGTCACTTGATGCATATGAGGAGCCTTAGAATTGTAAAATATCTAATTTAACTAAGAAATAGGGGTTTTATTTGACATACCTACTCATTGGGATGATTTATTGTTTATTCTTGGACCACTAATTATCCCTTTTACCTCTTAAATTACTCTCTTATTTGACCTTGTGTTTGCAGTTACAGGATTTGAGTCTATTTTTAAGTTCCCTTGGTAATTGAATGCACATGAATCTCATCAAAAGTATTTCATCAAGGTATCTCTTAATTGAGCATTATTTCCATTACTTTATCCTCTATTAGGCATTTCTTCTTGAGTCATAGCAAGCATTGTCCCCCATTGTGCCATGTATGCTTGATTGAATGTCTCATTTACATAGGTAGATGAGTCATGAGGCTGATTCCATGAAGGTTACTCTCCTTTATCTTGAAAAATGTTATTTTGGATAGGCACAAGGGATTTTGAGGTAGAAAGAACATTTTGGTTTTGAACATTGTATTAATTTATATGAGTTAGTTGCTCTTATCCTTGAGAGTGGCCTTGAAAAGGTGGTCTGATTGATAGGGTTGATAAGCACCTTGAAAATATCTCCATTTATTCTATTGTTGTTGCCTCTTGAGGTTTTGGTTCTCTTCTCTAAGAGACTTGATTAGATATGCATCACTTGAATTGATTGGCTGATTATAGGTAGTTTGATTATGCTTGGGTGTGAGGATGGGAGCCATAGTGAACATATGAGTTTGCACATCTGAAAATAAAGTCATAGGGGGTCTAGGAGTTATCTTCTTAGCCTATATAAGGAAATTATCAACCCTTATATTAGTCACATATACATTAGGTAATGTATCCCTACCAGAGATTAAATCATCATGGATATGACACTATTGAAATCATTGAGATAATAAAGAAAAATATAATGTGTAGTAGAGCTTACCAAGATTGGGATCCTATCCCATGATTTTTGTAGTCTTGTATTTAAGTCTTGTATGGCCTCTTGAGGTGCTCTCTTTATGGTCGTTAGTTGCTTGGTCAAAGACAAGTGGTCAGATTTATCTTTAAATATCCTCTTTAAAGAGTCACCTAATTGATCCCATTTAGTGATAGAATGCAGAGACAAAGTACCATACTAATAAAGGTCCTTCAAATTTAAATAAACAACCAAAAACCTGATAGAAACATTTTCTTTAGTAATGTTATGTATGTTGTAAAAATTGACAATATTCCTTATGTATTTGATAAGAGTAATGGTAGATTCTCTGGAATAAGAAGGCACACTTTTGAGGGATAAAATAAGAATGTAATAATATTGATCAAGTGATAGAGGAATATGGCCATTAAAGGAAACAAAGGGTAGGTTCCTTGGTACTACCATCTTGAAAATTGGACCCAACAAGAGTCTTTTAATAGGTATATGAGAAACAAAAGTTTTCTTTGGATATGGATGAGTATTCAAAAACATCTTTGATGTAATTTAATAGTAAGGAATATATAAGAATTCAAATGGAATGCCTTTAGTATAATATATTTTTCTTACCTTAGGCATGAAATTAAGGCACTAGTCTATAACCAAGAGCCAATAATTATTGTAGTCACCAGATACTTCCTAAAGAAAGATTTCCAACTTCAAATTTGTCAAGATTAACATCTACCTTAGACAAATTATTGAGCTATGAGGTCCTACCTAGCATGAAAAAACTTTTATATCCCAAATTATCAGCCTAAGGAAGGCTAATCTAGCCTCCTTAAATTTGGGATAACATTAAAACACCTCATATGCTATGTGTAATAATTCTAGGAGGTGAATCTATAGATTATGGGATAGCTCCCATGTACAAAACCTATAACTAAACACTAAACTACTTGATTTTAATGAAAAGGTATAGAAAGATATTGAAACTAGCCTAATGGAGGTGACTCACCAAGGTAAACTCCATAACCTACTTTAACCTACACTACAGAAGGCAACTTAAAAAACTAATCTCAAAACCCATGGTTCTCTTAACAAAAGTGTTTTAATATGAAGGTAGAATGAAATGTATCCTTAAATATGGATGAATATTATTTATGATAATGGACACGAATAATCTTCCTTATACTTAAAATGACACAAAATATCTATCTACACATCATATGACATGTCAGAAGGTATATTACTCACATAAAGCATGAAAGAGATAGATGAATGTAAGGAAAGAGAATTATCACTTATTATCCAATAATAAACTAATTCAAAAAATTATAAAAGAATTTGAGAAAATAAAACCCTTTTTAAATCTTTATTATAAATTCAAAATTATTATTCAATTCACCAAGGCTCTACCATACCAATGTGTGGATGTCTTACAATGCCAAAAGAGGTAACATATATAGAGAATGAGGAAGAGAGAGAAAGAGAGGCATAGAAGATGGAGATTTCCATATGTCTATAAAAAATTAAAAATAATAATGGATTTATGGAACAGTCCCAAAAAATCTTTAAGGACATGTGTTTTTCTTCTATATATGCTTCATCTCCCAAATGGCATAGGAGTTTCAAACTTGGATTGACACCTTGATCTTCCTCTTCAAAACTTCCCTTCTCTTAGATTGGAGAGTGATAAGTAACACTCTTTGGTGATCAAGTCCTCTTGAGTTACATATTTATTTACTCTTTGAAACCTTTCACTCTTCTAGGAGTCTTCATAATTGATGCTACAATGATGATCACAACTCCTTATGTGTTTTGAAGCCCAATTGGCCTTACTATGCCTATCCTTACCTAAATGGATTAAAAATTGATATAAAAAACATGAATGAATTATATATCCATGAAAGCAATATTCATATCTTAGTAGACTAGAATAAATTTTTTTGGAAACCTCAATCACTCTATAAGATCTCATTTTGTACCTTAAACTCTCAATTGGCCTCAATTCCTTGTAGCCGTAAAAACACACAAAGCTTATTGAGTGAAAAGATATATGGATTATATTGGGAAAATAATAGTATTTTTGAGTACCCAGTATTCATTTATAGATTAATGCCAAATTTTATGACCTGAAACCAAGTGAAATTATCTTTTTTCTATTGATATCTCTCTCTAATTATGCCTCTAGGCCTAGAAATTGAGTTCTTGATCTACAAACCTAAAGCACATTTAAAACCTCCATAAAGTGTTTTATTAACTTTACCTAGCCTGTGACCATGTTCCATGTCAAATTTGGGATTTTGAGACCTTGTGTAGATATGTAAACCATGAAATGGCCCAAAAACCTAGCCTTTCTTAAGCCCTTTTCACATTGTCTTCAAAAACTAGATGTGTAGGAACACTTTCAGGGTGGATTGTATGGATTTTTTAAGTTTGAGAGGTATAATACAACCCAAATCATATATTCTAATGGTTTTTATAATTATATGCTCTTCTATACCCTATTTTAAGCTCAAAAACTCATAAAAGCACAACATTTGATGAGTTCATACAATTGCAGGTATAGTCAAATGTCATGATGAGGACCTACCTAGAGTTAATAATTATGTCCAAGATATTTCATGAGAAATATAATTCATCTAATCACTTTAGAGTCTGATCTCTCTCATTGGATCCTTATTAGGGTTTTAGGAGGGTTTAAAGTGGTTTGAGTTCTTAATTATTGTTCATAAACCCTAGGGCCTAAACTCATTAACCCATGCCAAAAATTTAAAGCACACAAGTTTCTAAAAATACCCCTAAGTGTTTATGTTCCCATGTAATCTATCCAAATAGTTCTAAACACAAGAATTTGCTCCTCAAGTCTCTACTATCCCATTAGAGAGTGCTCTACCATATTAACCTTTATTCATAAAGGTTAAGGACCTAAACTAACAAATAATGCTATAAGGTTGAAATTTGAATACCCATTCACTATATCTAAAAACCATTTGAACCCATTCACTAGGTCAAAGTCACACCAAGTAATATAAACTTGGTTTTGAACTATGATCATGCACCTAGAGAGCTCAAGGGGGTCTCATAAGCCAAATTGGTCATTTTGTTGTCTTCCACTACCATTAGATGATATTATAGGGGTTTTTCCAACATTTTATGCTTCCCAATTTATTTAGACTCTTATTTTACCCCCAATAAGCCACTTTTTTAACTGTACACACATGATATGTAAGTGGCTTTAGGCTTGCCAGGCCTAAATAAAGCCTATCAACATTTCCATCATTTTTTTGACTCTAAGGACTATATAGACTAATACTATCATAAGAGGATCATTACAATGTGATTTTATTAATCTGATAGACCTCCTCTCTTCAAATCAAATAGGCACCCTTCATGTAGGTTAGTAGGGTTGTATGAATACTTGGGTGTGTGTGTAAGGGTTAAAGTGAGTCTATTTAGATCACTTAAATTTGGCCTATTTTAAGGTTTATATTAATTAAAATTACTCTTTGAACTTTTCCATTCACTCACCTAAAATCTAATTTCACCGTGTGCACTATGTCTCCTCTTCAAGTTTGAAACTAACTTGATTTACTCAAGTAATCCTGTAAGTGATTATTTGAGGTTTTAGCTGCATTCAAAATTTAATACTCTTGTAAAATTAAATGAGAAAAATAAATAAATTTTAAATTATATTTATAAATTAATTAAATTCTTTTTAACATTATCAATTCTCTCAATACCTCATATATCCACAAGCATATCCTTCCTTTCTCATGATTGTTTAAGACATGGTTGTAGGTGGTTATTGAGAGTATTTTAAGTATTTATCTTTAAGATATATCATTCTCAACTAGTATATTAACATTTTTAAAATTAATTTAACTCCATTAAGGATCATTCATTTTCAAGTTAGTCCTCTACAAACTCATTAGCACTTTCCTTTGTTTAATTGTACATGATAAATAACCTTAGCTTTGCCTATAGGTATAAATTAGGATCTCTTTTGAATTAGGTATTATAATAACACATATTTATTATATTAGACATATTAAATCATAAATAAATCACATTCCCCTCAACAATTAGGTTTTAAAAATCAAAAGTTGATTCATATTTCAAACAATTTATCACAAAATGTAGACCTACAAGTCTACAGACATGTAGGTTTACATTTTCATGCCTTAAGCTTTATTATGATGCAAGTCATGAAATTTCAAATTTGATCATGATTTATAATTTCCTCATATAATTTTATTAGATAATGATATCCATATTATTTTTGCAAATCAAGACAAAAATGTTTGAGACCATCCTTACAAGCAGTATCACAACACAATCTTCAAATTAGGAGCACATATGCCATTAGATGAATAGTACAGAAGGACCAATAAAATTATATATCCTTGAATGGAATGATAATGTGTTATAAAATATTTAATCATCACCTATATTCTTTAAACATGTTACCTCTTCCCAAAACTTTAAAATCAAAACTATGACATATTTATCATGGAGTCTCCTTTTGGTCTTATCGAAGAGTCTGATGGAAAAAATTATGGAGTGACTAGTCATATCCATATATACCTCTTAAATTTATATTAATTCTCCAACATGATTTAAAACTCATGAAATTAATGCAAAACATGAGCATGTGGGGTTTACTAGCTATTTTTATTGGCTATATTATTAGCGATGGTTCATATATCTCATCCCCTAAAACCCTAAAGTTTTTTCATGAATCTTAAAACCATGATGGGTAATTATTATACTAGGATAATTTGGTTCAACTCCACTGTATGCTAATGTAACAAGCATAAACTTCTAGCCTTCTTGATCTTTTAAAGATCTCAACTAGGTTTCTAACTATTTTTCTACATTATTTGACCTCTAAACACCTGTGTGATCTCATTTTACACATGGAAAAGTTGAAAAAACACTTTTATAAATAGTTTCACATGAAGATAGATCTTCTTGGCTTTACAAGTGACTTAAAACTACTTATTTTACATGGTTTTATATCTTTGGATGTAAGACTACAATTTTATCTTACCCTAACCATATTATGACCATTATCTAAAATCATACACATTATGAAATCTCTTTTCTTTCTTGTCCTTTTGATAATTACATACTATTCTTCAATTTTGGCTTAGAATTTGACTTAATAGACTTTGGGATGCATAACAAACATGGTGGGATATTAGTGCATCACTAGATGGCCTTGAAGATATGACACAACTCATAGTATGACTCATCACAATGTTATAACCTTGACCACACATGACAACACCATTATGTCATGAATGACCATGAGACTATACAAGTACATAAAGATACCAAACCTTAAACATTGCTAATCAAGGACTTAGTTGACCACTATAAGACCATATTCACTATATACAATCTTTGAGATTCATATGAAAAAGTTTCAACCTATAAGGGTTGACCATTTTGACCTAGGCATATAAATTGGTCAATATCATCTTTATCAAAGACCAACTCATCATCACAAACATCATGAAGCATTCGTTAGAATAAGATAGAATATAGGTTTATGAATTCATAAGGTTTGAGGTCAAATGGAAAGGGAATAAAGCCCTAGAATTTTTTTGGGTTGATAATTTTCAAAGAGGTCCCCCCACTTTTTTTAATAATGGGGGTTGTGTTGGCTACAATAAATTGTGACTTTGTAGGTAAAATGTTGTTCCAATGTTTAGAACCCAGATTACAATCATCCAATATTGAAGAAGAGGTAAGTAAATTTAACTCTATCTAATAAACTTTGAGTATGAAAATAAATCAAGTATATTTTAAAATGTAGCATACTAGGCTCTAGTTCCTTCTTAGGCCACTTTGTGCATTACTATTGGATTCATTTTTATTTAATGAACTAATTCAATAAGATCTAACACGCCTAGGATATTAAAGGAATTATGAATGGGTATGCATTTCATATAAATTTAGAAAAGGTAGGATAGATTAATTATTTCTCTACTACTATCTAATTATATTTAACCCTAAAATAGATACTTTTCGTATCACTCCTTGCCTTACTCTATTACCAGCTAGGTCGAAAACCCTGTGATGGAGGTTGTAGGAATCACCCTTTTTCAGGAAGAAAATTAATATATAATTTTTTTAAAAAAAAAATTAGACTTCATTTTATTTGATTTCTAATGTTTTATTCATGAGGGTTGGAGACCAATGTATTTGATGTTGATGGTAGTCCTAGTTTACTTCCAATACCCAAATGACCATTTGCTTACTCAAATATTCATAATATCTTTGTTCTTTTCCCTCAAAGTGTTTGTGATAGATTTGAAAAGAGTAGATATTTTCTAAATTCACTTGTTTAGTGTTGAATCAATGGAATTAAAATCTCTTAGTGCTTCTTGTCAAGTTGCCTTGCTTGTCATTATGTTAAATATTGGAAGTTCACTTTTTGTTTTTTATATTTGGTACTAGTTTTCATTATTCAATCACCATTTGGAGTCTTCATCATTTTCCCTAAACTCAATTATTTATTATGAACCATTTGGGTAAGGGATAACCTATTATGAGGAGATACTTGGGAGAAAATCTAAGTTAAGTTTAGTAAAAAAAACATAGGGCACATGAACACACTAAACAAAGAAAAACACCATAAAAGCAAACACACAACATAAGAAAACACACAACAAAAGAAAACTAACATAAGTCTAAAATAATATATACACATTATCACCCTCATGCCGATGTCATTTTGATATTATATTAGAAGGGATGGATGAGAAGTAGTGTTTTAGGAAATTTCCATTCATAGACAATGAGGGGTCATTACCTTCGAGGCCCTTGAGGTGAAACACATTCTATCAAAGTAATTCTAAGATATGATATGGGCCAATCCACAATGGGTCCAAATTTAATTATGGCATTTATTTTAATGTTATTTGTCCCATATAATTACTATGTTATTAATATTTCAGGAATTCACCTTTTCCCTCTTGTCAAACCATATTTTAACTATGCCTTAGTGCTTACTAAAATTCTAGAGGGCCTCTCGAGCATATTCTAGTTGGACAATATCTAATAGCCTCAAGTATACATTCTCATTGATTTCCATGTAATCTTACATAAATTTATAGGTAGGAAGTTTAAGGGTAATTAGGAAGATAGGCTCTAACCCATATACTAGTAGGAATAATGAAACTTTGAGGGATTGTTTGAACTAGGTGTGATCATCCCAAAGGGTGTGTTTTAATAATAATGCCATTCTTTAGGATTATTTATAATAGATTTCTTGATTACATTGATCAATTTATTATTTTCATATTCTACCAAACCATTCCCTTATGAGTATTAGTTAGACAAGAATCTTAATATGATCCCATGTTCATATGTCTACTTAGTAAACTCCACAAATTTGAATGTAGGTCCATTGTCACAAATCGATGAGGTAGTGTGACAAATCATGTGATTACATATTATTAAAGAAATTTTATCACATCCTTGGTGTTACTATTCTTAGTTGCCTCTACCTCAATCCACCTTATGTTATATTTAGTAGTCGTGAGCATGAATCTATGGCTAAGTGAGGAGTTTCTATGGACAACTCCTATGAAGTCAAGTCCCTACTACGGTAATGGTTTTCCTTTAATAACAAAATACAACAACATTAAAACATGAGATTAAGATTTGTAAAAGGATTTACATAGGTGAAATGAGCATACATGGGCATGCACATCCTTAAAAATAGTGGGCCAATATATTATGCTTGTAAGATTGTTTTTGTTGTTGCATTTCCAAAGGGATGGCCAGTACCAAATTTCTCATGGAAACTAGTCATAACATCTTTGGATTATCCTTTAGATAGGCAGTTGAGATAGATGAATTCATAACTTATTAAATAAATTAACTTATTATTTAAAATTTAATGATATACTTTTATCCCAAGGGACTTTTTCTAGGTCTAATTTAGTTCAGGGGGTAGATTTACATAGAGAAAGTAATGGGAGATCAAAGAATACCAATATTAATGAAGAAATTTTGTTTGGTCCATGTGATGTAGGTAAGTAGGGATTAATCACTATGATTAACCAAATGAGACCCTAAACTTATAAAATATTATAAGTTCTGATCTCTAAATATACTCTTGTAACCTCACCATCCACTAGCCTTTTCACTCTTCTAACTCATTCTACCTAAACATAAGTTTCACTGTTGGGTCCTTGACAATGTTTTGTAATTTATCCCTAAGAATGTAATGCCTAATTTTTTTCACATATTGACTAAGGCATAGGTATGTTTTTCAAGGGTAGAATAATTTATCTCTATATATTTAAGATTTGTTCTCATGAAATCAATTGGGCATTCTTTTCCATTCTACTTATAAGTGAGGATAATAGTAATGGTATGCTCAAAAATAAGAGTAGAGGTAGAAATCCTTGGTGTAGTTTGATCTTATTAGAATTGGTGCCTGCATGATGGTCTCTTTGATGTGTTGGAAGGATTTATTAGATTCAATATTCCATTCTAATTTATCTTCCTATTTCAACATGGCATTCAAAGTTTTAACAATATCAACAAATTAAAAAATAAATTTATGCACAAAATTAATTTTCCCAAAGAAATATTTTAATTCATCATTACTATTTAGGAGAGGTATCTTAGAAATAACATTACCAAATTTAGGTTCAATAGAGATAACTTCATTATGTGACCAATAATATTACCTTTATAACACCAAACATGTTATTCTTTGGGTTTAAGGAGATATTATACCTTCTACATCTCTCAAATATCCTCTGCATGTGATGAATGTGATCAAACTTATATTTTGAGAAGATAGGAAGATCATCTATACAGATAAAAATGCATTTCCATATTAAACATTTGAAGGTAAAATCCATGGATATTTGAAAAATGAATCCTACATTAATCAATCCAAATGGCATCCACTTGTAGATAAAATTACCCCGCTTAATTATGAATGAAATCTTGGTTCTACCTTATAGGTTAATGAGAACTTGATTGTATCCTGAGAATACATCTAAAAATGACATCATCTAGGATCTATCACCATCTAAATCACTTCATATAATTAATATAATGGGTAATTATCTTGATTAGATTCTCGGTTCAAATTTCAAAAGACCACACATAGCTGAATCTCTCCATTGTTCTTATGAATAGTTACCAAATTGGCTACATTAGTGGAGTGACCTATAAGAAATATGATTCCTACCAAAAGGATATTTTGAACATATTTATGTTTAATTAATTATATAATTGGTTTCATAGGTCTTTGACTTTATCTAAAAGGATTTTGATTTGGTTTAAGAGAGATAGTATAGGTTATCACACTCGAGTCAAAGATATTAAGAATTCTATAGGCCCAAGAAATTACATATCTATATCTTTAAAATGTCCCTTTGAATTGTTAAATATATTCTAATGTACAATTGAGGCCAATGTTAATGGTTCAAGGGTGGTTATGGAACTTAAGATTGATATTTTTATACTTTATGTTTTGGTACCTTGGATTCTTGGATGCGTGTTCAAACTTATAAAAGGTTGAACACTCACTCAAAAGAGATCATGCCTTTTTGGAATAAATTTTATCTAAGGTTCATGTTTTCATCTTGGTCATAATTTTTATCTCTAAAATCATCTCTTTCTTTTTCATCAATGTTTTGATATTCAAAAACCCTAGTATTATTGAGGAATTCTAAGATATACTAGTCATCTTCAAAAATTCTAGAAGTTTTAAACATTATTTAGGACATAAGGGAAAGGTAGTAACTTAATAGATAATTAATATAATCTCATATCATCTAAAGGTGATAGATTCATAGCAGAGGTTTCCATTGAATTGAGTAAATGGTTTTCCTCTCGAGGAATGGAAATAGTGTTAAAAATCATGAATATTTCTATCAAATCCCATGCCCTATGTTTGTAATTCTTAAGATAGGAAACTTTTCACTAGAATTTTCTCATGACTTGGTTATGATAAAATTAGAATATCCAAACACCTTGATTTCCTTGACTCTATGTTTCAAGGCTAATTGTAACAGAAGGATCAAGGATTTATACTCTATTAGGTTGTTACTATAGTGTAACTAAAGTTTATAAGTGGATAGGTGTCATTTTACCTATGGGTCAATCGTAAGGATTACTACCCTAGAACCTTTTTTATAATGGGCCTTATCATATAATAGGGACACGAACCTAGCATCTTATTATCACTATCAGTTTCAAGTTTAACCAATTATGTATATAAGGTGTAGATTCCTAAGTATGGGGATTCCAATTTCACCTTTTCATTCATGGCATTGTATTATATGATCATGTGTTTCATCCTAGTTATCTATCTAATTTTATTTGATTGGCCTCACCTCTCTAAGGAAGCCATATATGATAAAGGTTAGTATCCATGTAACCATTTAATGTTTTAGACCAATACTTACCAAGAAGTAATTTTTTGGCTTAAAGAATTTTTACCACTTTTATGTATATGAATTTTTGGATCCTAATATATGACTCTAGTTACATATGGACATTTGAAAGCTCACTAACTACCTTAACCTATGATTTATCTAGTTGGACCACCACCTCTTATTTTATGGGTACTAACCCTAATTTCTCATAAATACCTATAAGTATCACAATAGATAAAGATCATGAGTTTACTAATAAATTATGTAGGTTATTATTAAATAATATGATAGTTATAATGAAGGGATGAACTTCAATTTTGTTCTTGTGGATGACCACATTAGTATGGGAAAATTTTATTTTAGTTGGATCACCTTCTCCATAAGTGAATTTAGTATAAAGTGTATTTGTTTAGTGATCTAGGTTAGCTCATGAAGCATTATATTGGATTTTATTTTCTTCATGTATTATACTATGTTATACCCTACCTTATTCTAGACTAGTTGGGATTCTATAGGAGCATTTTACTCATTCAGTTTTGGAGGTGACATGTCATTCCTAGATTTGGGATCAAGAGGGGTGGAATCATCATTTATAATAGTAGAGGTGGTGAGGGGTTGTTGCTATGTCTAGTTATTAAGGATATAATCACTCTTTTAGAACTATTAGAATGCATGGACCTCACTTATACTCTTTTTTGGTTCATTATCTCCGTAGCTGGGGAACTCCATAGTCTCTAATACCATTACTATGCTTGAGGGTCTAGTAGTATTGAAGGATTATAAATTATTTGGGACCACCTCATAATCCATTTCTCATTTGAATATATCAAAGGTGCTATAAAATGGTATGTAATTTAGTTCCCCATGTTGAGTTGTGTTGTGCACCTAACACTAGTTTGGGAGGGATATCTCACATATGTTAATCTTAGGTAGCTTGTTAGATGATGGTTCTAGTTGGTTATTAGGGTGATTGTAGGATATATTTTACATTTGGTAGGTAAATTTACTATTAGATATCTCACCTTTAGTTTTCCCTATTTGTTTTTGAAGCCCTCAACCTCTACACCATACATTAGATAACATCCAACTAATTATTGGTAGACTCCTAGGGTATACTCTAGACATTTATCATAGTGGGAAGTAGTGCTTCATTATGGAATTGATCTTCTAATTCACTATTTACCAAGGTAAGGAAACCTAAGTGATAGTTATGTGTAACATGCCTCAGTAGAATCTAATTTTTTACTAGCATAGGTTGGATAATTGAGACATTTTGATTCATGTTTAGGATGAGGTTCAAAGTAGGAAAGCTTGGTGATGTGTTTGGAATGCATGCTAATAATTGACCTTGGGGGTTAAGTTGTCTATTCACCTTAATGGCTTTAACATAAGAAAAGGGTAGGTCTATTATCAAGGTATCTTATCTCAAAAACATGGATGTAAAGGGTTCTAAAGAGTTATTATACATTTTGAGTATTAGTTGAGTATTGGGTTGATATAGTGCAGTGACCTAGATATACATATTTTGGAATCTAGAATTGAAATTTATGATGGTATCATTTTGTTCCCTCTTAATATAGGCAAATTATTCATAAAGGATACTTGGGTCAATGGCTTACTCAAACTAAGCTATAAAGTTATTGTGAAATTAATCCCATCATATGTTAGAGTCTTTAGGGCTATTGAGGAACTAGTAGTAAGATGCATCCATCAAATTAAATGTAAATACTCTACAGGCCATATCCTCATGCTCCATGTTCAAAATCATGAGAGATTTTTTTATAAATTAACATGTTATTCTACCATCCATCCCACACTAGGAATTAAAGATAGGAGGTACCTTTTTTGGTTTCTTATAAGGTCATGAAAAAATTTAAGAACACTGATAGTTGACCCAAAAAACTAGGCCATGGGTGAAACCATTAGGGGTGGTATATTTGAGGTAGAATGATAAGATGATCTAGTGAAAACCACTATAGGTATTGTTCTGTTTCCACCAAATTAATATATCTAATGAAATTTTAAGGGAGAAATAATTAGTTTACCATGACTAGATTTGGACTTGGTGATTTTCATAATAGGCTTTATATTGTTCAAGGGCAAATTAATGAGTTAATATTTATTTATCAAGCAAGCCCTCCTAATAGCACTAGTTATTATTGGTATGCTTGAATCACATAACAATGGATAAAGTGTAAAGTAATGGAAGAAAGATTGAATCAATAAAATATTTCTTCTAATACTAGATTCATACTAATAACTACTCTTTACTAGAAGCTTTGCTTCTAGCACTAGTTGTTATGTAATCCAAAATCTGACCCCAAGAAACTTATGGGATTAAGTGTTTGTAGTGAGTTATTGATAATAAGGGACTTTCACTCTCTATTTTAGGATTTAAGCTAGTTAAATATAGGTCATATTTGTAGGTGTTGGTCTGCATGATATATCTTGCTTGAAATGAGCCTTTGAGAGGTGTAGTACTACCACTAGGGATCCAATACTCATCCTGACAAAGAGGTTTCAGCCTTCACCTAGTTTAACCAATCCAAATATTAAGTTACAATAGGGTATTAATTCACCAATTTATAAGTATAGGGGATATTAATTTTTAGATCTTAAAACAAACATAAAAATGGGAGTAAGATAGGGTAGAAAAAGATGTTTCCAAGATTGAGAAGATGGTAATGCTTCAAGAACTAAGCTATAGGCCCAACCATAGTTACAACACTATGTGTCAAGTTTCAAAAGGGGATTGAAATCATCATCACATAGGTAAAGAGTCTAAATAAAATTAAAGGTAATAATTAATTTATGAATTTTACACTAAATATAAATACATAAAAGAGCATATAGTAAATTACACATAAAATCTCAAAAAAATGATCTATAGCTTCAAGCACAAATATTATGAGTGTTACAAAGGAAATAAGAATAATTCATAAATTAATTAACATAAAAAACACATTATAACTAAAAAATTAATTATTAGTGACATAACACATTATTAGTTCCCTAACATAAGCATTCATTCAAAACTGGGAAATAATGGACCACATTCATAAACAAATAAACTAGTTGATATAAATCAAGAAATTTGAATTCATTTTAATAGAGTTTGTTTAAGTAAAAAATGTCAACTTGTACGAAGATAAATTAGTCTAAAATATATAGATAAGGATGGGGTTCTCCCACAAGTAGCATGTGATTCCTATCCTTGTCCATAATGGCCACCCAAGGTTATTACAATTACAAAGATTCAAAAAGAAAGATTCCCCACTCCCTAAAAATGTTCTCAGGCCTATTCAAGTGACATGTTAAGCATATATAAAAGAAACAAATCCCAAATTTTTATGTTATGCCTCCTTCACTACTAGTGTAACTGCTACTAAGTCAAATTCCCTATCTAGCTTGGCCAAGTTCATGGGAGGCTCCCAAAATATCACCTCATATTGGGCCAATAGTCATTGGTCAATTTGGAGTGGGACTTCAAGGGAGAATTTCACCTTTGATAGGTAGTTGATACTCACTATGGATTGGTTTGAGATCTATAGAATCACCTTGGCTCCAACCTTATTGGCATTTGCCACCTTTATTCTCACGAACTATTTAAAATGAATTAGGTGAACCTCAAATTCTTCTATGTCCATTAAGGTACAATTTGGATGGAATAAAACTATGATGTTGACTTCCTTGATGTAATTCAACATCTGTTCCTTTCCCTCTTCTAGAGTTTATATGACTAGTTCTTCCATGACCAACCACTCTTCAATCGAATCCCTCATGTTCTTAACATAGGTCTAATACAAGTTCAAATCTATGAGAGGCATGAGTTTGAGCTATGAGAACATGCCATTATAGAGAACCACAATGAGCCTTTTGAATTTGTTTTCCATGTGAGATATACTCTTTAAATATGCCTATGCTCACTAGAGGTGAGCCTTTCTCATGTTTAGTGTTCTAACTACTTCTTTGAGATCTATGAAGAGTTATATGAGGGCTTATTTGACTTAACCAATTAATTCTATAAGAAAAGTGTTATTCACCTATGTTTCAAGTAGCTAAACCCACTCCTTCATGTCCTCCATGAGGTTTTAAGATGTGTATGAGTATCTCAAAGTAGGGAGACCATATTCTCAAGTACCTTCTCTTCTCCATTTGATGTTATCACTTTAGTGAGGGAAAAGATGTCATGTTTGGTTTTCCATACCATTAGGTCTCCCTTTTGAGTGAATATCTACATAATAATCTTCCTCATGTTCCTAGAATCCTTGTCAAATTCCCATTATACCTCCATATCAACTTTCAATATCATCTTAGGTCCTTTTGATCCTATGGTAACTCTAAAGATAGAAGAGGATGAATGTGGGCTAGTAGAGATAGAGATGGAAAGTTAAGACATAGGAGTAAGAGGAATGGATGAAGAAGAGGGAAGGAAGGAAGAGATAAATGAAGGAGGCATGGTAGAAAAAGGGGTAAGGATGAATGGGTTAAACCATGAGAACATCTAGGCATGTCATTGTCTTTGGGTCAAATTGACTTGTGGGTTCAGAGCATTAGGGAGAGGTGTATTCAATAGGAATAAGAAAATTGACTAGTTAAATCCAAATCCTTGGGCACCTAGGGTAATTGAAAAGGAAGACCTAAGAGGGACAAGGGGAGAAATAGGGGACTAAATATAAGGTCAATAAGGAGTTACATTTTTTTTCTTATTCGGCATTTTTTATATATTAGCTTTTACCATAATAATAGGAGTTATGGTGGTGATCGTGGCAAGGGCCGACTAGAGAGTCTGTAGAGTAATTGTAGGTGTCATTAAGGAGGTTGGATTTTACTAAACTATGCACATGGGTGAAATCATTTTGGGGGGTTCCACTGGGACTATTTAAGTGATATCTCTTTGATGTGGTTAAACCTAAGGAAGGATCAAAGGGGGCACCAAGGTGGGAGCCACCATTTTTTATAGTGATGTAAATCTAGGGGCCACTAAGATTTAAGTTTACATAGGTCTCATAATAAAAGCTTATTGTATAGTGAACATTAGGGGCATTGGGGGTCAAATAATAGAATATCTTTAAGACCATATGTGAGTCTTAGGGATCCTTGTAGATAGAATGGTATGAGTGGAGAGAAATCAAGATGTGGGGAAGTTGTACATGGTTGAAGCCAAAAGTACGTGGATGAATTGTGAAAGGGGTGAAATGGGAAATAAGGGAATCAAAACCTAGGTGAGACTGATAGGGATAAGGAAACCATGGGTTCCCCGCTAGGATATTAAGGGATGGAGGTAGCAGGGGAAGTAATTTCTATGGAATTTATTTACTAGACATACTTTAGGCTTGACTTAGGGATATTAATAATTTTAGATCATAATGCCTATGCAATTATTAGTTGAGTATCTACCTATATCAAAATATGTGGTGGAACTAAAATAGATGATTGATGAGGTGAAAATCAAGGAGGATAAGGAGTTGGGACCTCCTAGATTATCCTCATCAAAATTTGAGGTGTAGTTGCTTGAATATATCCCTTACCCTAATTTAACATAGGTGGAGTGGGGATACTCTAAAAAAAGGCCTAGGTTGAACTTGATTTCCTTTTTTCTTTGCCTCAAGTCTAGACAACAAATCTTTATCATTGGTAGGGTTTAGGTGAATCTCATTAGTATGGTGGGTTACATGTCTATAGTTGATGTTGAGGTAAGACTAATACTTTGTCACATGGACTCTTATGATACCATGGGAGTCCATGTTTATTTCTCTATTATAACTAGGGTATAATAATACATACCTACCACCACCTTATGCAATGTAGGTATATTCTTGTACAGATGCTGGTAGGTGATGTAGGTAAGTGTGGGTAGGGATTCTATTTATTACTAAGGGGGTGGTTGAAAATTATTTCCACTAATTAATAGGGTATTTATTCCTCATAAAATTGGTTTAGGACCTAATAAGGAAGGAGTAAGGGACCCTTATGGATGAATACTACTCAAAGGATGGTGTTATCTTGGTAATACAAGTAATCACCAATGGGGTTGAGGGACTACCTAGTCTGATTAGAGAGTCAAGACATAGTTGCCATATTGATATGCATGTAGACCACTAGGTAAAATGACTCAAATATCCCATATATGATTTCTATAGTGGTGGACATATATCTTGGAGAAAACTACATGTACCATATCCCCCTCAGGGGTCCATGTTTCTTTGACATGATGAACTAACTAAAAGTTAATAGTTCTCCCGATGTCTAGGATCTCCTCACCTTTAAGGATGATGTTGAGAAAGGTTATCTAGAGAAGATAAATGTGCACATAGTCTCTTATACCAAACAAGTGATTTAGTAATATTATACTGATCTAAACCTCTTCTTATAAGGTACAAATAATGTATGAGTTGATGTCTTCCTTATTGACCCACTTGGCACTAGGATTGGCTACCTATTCCTATAAAACATCATATATCTCATAGGTGCTAGCCCATACATATATGATGGTCTTGGGAAGTGTCTTTCACTCATTTGAAAGTGAGAAACATATTAATGAAGTGTTCAAAACATGGGAAGACCTATGATTTATTTGTAGCCTTATGAAACTCACACCTTTCCTATGTTATAAGGGATTTCAAGAACTCAACCTCATATTCATAATCATTGGAGGCAAATCTAGGCACAATTTTGATCTCTCTAAAAATCTCATTGTAGTGTTTAAAGTGGGTCAAGTCTATAGGGAAGGTAGTATCCTTATACTTAAGCTCAAGCATAGGTAGGAGGATTAAGTAACCATGGTGAAAATGTTTAATCTAGATAGCAAAAAAATTTAAGGAGGGTACAAAGGGAACAATAATGAGATAAAAATGATGAGATGGATTCTATAAAATTGGGAACAATAAAAATAAATTAGATCACCTTTAGGAACTTATAGGGATCCAAAAATATCTCTTGCATTAATGGAATTTTGTGTCTCACCCAGTGTAAGTTTAAATTTGAGTTGGTGTTTTAATCCACCCATTCATTTCCTAATATAAAATTAACTCAATAATTTCAAATATATTCTCCCCATTTAGATTTGTAAATTATTATGAGATGTTCTAAATTTTTCAATTGGGGTCCATTTTCCCATTTAATTAATTTGAGGAATATGGTAGGCACATAACTATCTTACCCATGTGTCATCCAAAGTTATTCTAGGTTATTGCATGTGTCTATCATTTGTTGGTCTTATTTGTAATTTATTTTACCTAAGCATGATTTGAAGCCACACTTTTACATTTTTGAGAGTTAGAATCAGCCACCTAGAGTAGTGAGTTCACATGTGGCATCTTATGATTGGCATTTGGATATGACTATACTTTATTCTATAACATCAAGGCATTTCAATCCTTTTCTACCAATTTATATGGAAGTTTCACATGGATTGATCTCATGGGTTAGGATCTCTGATATCTAAATTTTTTGATAGGCCTAAGATATTCACACATCTAATAAGATCCATGTGGTGATGCCTCATTCATCAGGATCTCCTAGGATCTATCATATCTAACAATCTTGGGAGTCTAACACATCTAATAGGATCCATGTGGTACTTCCTCATTCATCAAGCTCTCCTAAGATATAACATCTCTAATAGGTTTGAGAGACTAACACATCTGATAGGGTCCACATAGTGCTTCCTCATTTATTGAGCTCTCTTAGGATCTAACATCTTTGATAGGTCTGGTAGACTAACACATCTATCAAGATCTATGTGGTGCTTCCTCATTCATTGGGATCCCCTATGAGATTTCATGAAAAGTGACTAATCTAAAATAAATCCACCTAATAAATTAAAATCTCACCTATCTACCATCAAATCTTTATGAAACACTAAGTAGGAATCTAAGAGACTGACACTTCAGGAGAAATTAAATGAGTTCAATCTTGGAAAAAAACACAACTAGTGAAATAAAATATTCTAAGTATGAAAACATCTTTGTGTCTCTTTTATAAGACAAGGACTAGGTTGTATGTAGAATCAAAAGACTATGGGGATCTTTATCAAAGACCAAGTCATCATCACAAACATCATGAAACATTCAATATAATAGGGTGAAAAAAGGGTTTGAGGATTCACTAAGTTTGAGGCTAACTGGAAAGGGATTGAAGATTTGGGAAATCTTTGCATCGAGAATTTTTATAGGGGTCCCCCCAATTTATTTAGAAAAGGGGGTTGTGTTGGCCAAAATAGGATTGTGGCTAGTTATCAAGAATACTAGAGTGATATGTTATAAGTTTTTTTACTTCTTCCTCCAATTTGTATGGATGACCAGAAGGTTATTATGGGATTTGGGTTGATTTATTAAGGAAGCTATAGAAGGCAATATACAATTCCCTCAAAACCTATATACTCGAATCTCAATGTAATTTTCAAATATGAAATTCAAGGTTAAAGGAGTTATTTGTAAGAAAGGAGAATATGTTACATGTGGGAGGTAATAAGATCTAGTTGAGATCTTGTTAGAGTTAATTTAGAGATAGCTAAAATTGTCTTAGACATGATTATGAGTGAATTAGAACATTAGGGAGTCAAATGTATAAAAATAAAAATAAAGATGAAAAGTAAAACATGTCAAAAGGCATTTCCCAAGATTGATATTCAAAAATGATTAATGGGTGAAACCACCCCTATATCCATTTAATTTTTACACAACCACTATAGCTTTATTTTAAACTACCATGAAATTTTTTCCATGCGACCTAAAAATATTGGGTTTAGAAGGGTTAATATTTAACCTCACAAATTTAACACTTGGAATAGACCATAAAGAGAGGGAAAATAATACAAAGAGGGAGAAGACTAGGTTTAAACATATTATTATTTATGAATGTTCTTGCATCATCATAAAATATCATGAAATGTTGTGACTTGAAAATTTTAGTTGCATATAATTTCCTAAAGGAATAAAATTTATTTTTTGCACATTAATTTTATGCACATACCAAGGTAGGGACTAGTCAAAATTTTATTTAGACTTGCACTCACATGATTTGGCACACAACATTAGTGGGAGAATTATGTATAGTTTGATCCCTCTTCTTAATATTAGAATGTAGGTGATGCTCAATGATTCAATGGAGAGTGCTTGCGATCAAGCCAACTCAATAATTTTAACTCAATTTTAATGTCATCTTGATGTCTAGATATAATTTAAGGTTTTGAAGCAAAGATAAGAAAAACATAAGTTCATGCATAAGGCTAAGGATTATTTTATGCATAAAATATATGTATATACATGGGCCTAATGGTTTTAACTATCACAAAATAGCATAATAATCTTCAATAGTATTGATAGATAGTGGATATTACTAGTTTATGTATGTATCTAAGCTTTACCAACAATGTCCTTATGGGTTTTGATAGTCTCTTTCCTAATTTGAGTGGTCATAAAGCTTACATAGTTAGTTTGATATTGTGAATCACACATGAAGTGAAGAATACAAATTATAAAATCATATTAAGTGTTTTATTTCTCTTGTTTGCTTGGTCCTTTCTAAATTTATTAAATGTAATCAAGCTCTCTTTATCAATTTATGTTTATATGGTAAATTTTTTATCATATGCAATATGAATTTTAATAATTTTAGCCTAGTTGGATCTCATAAACATAAAATAATTTAAATCACCACCTCATCATCATTAATCATCTCTATTTCCATGATGCTAGGAACCTACCTTAGTGGGTTATTGAGGGACTCTCCTTGACCATATCCCTAATTATTTTTTGGTGGCCTATCTTGCCTCACTAAGTATTGGTGCATTGCCCTCTCATACCTAAACCTATGTAGAGATCCAAGTTAATCCTTATACCATCAATTAAAATGATCCTCCTCATTTATTTCACATCATCAAGCCAACCTAGGTGTTATATATATATATATATATATATATATATATATATATATATATATATATATATATATAATATTGGTCACTTGTGATCGATCAAGTTTATACCTATAACTCATAAGCTCCCATGTCTCTCACCTCCACACATGAAATACTACTTATCATGCTGCATATAACTCTCAGGTCCCTATATTTCCACTAATAATCTCAAAGGCATAATGACTATTATATGTTCATAATCTAACACATGTATTAGAATACCCACCATCAATCCACCACTCTATGTCTCTTGTGTGAGTTGATATAAATATTTATACATGTGCTTGAGCATGAATAGTTCCTAGGAATGGATAGTTTCATGATCCTCCATATATTGAATAATAGGTTACAACCCATAAATTATCACAAGACCACTAGTAGCATATGACTCAAACATTATTGATAAATGATCAAATATTTCCATAGCCATGGAACATTACCTTTCACCATATCACTAAGTTTTAAATTTTCATCTAAATGAACCTAACCTAATTATATCCTATATAGTAACTCATATTCAATTCCCTATGAAAATGAGTGAGATCCCATACTGGTACATCTTGAATTCTTGTGGGAATGTGAAATATACACCAAAAATAAACTAGGGATAACCCGTCTCTATGGTAGGCAACAAATTTTTTTATGTCACAATCCCATTGCTCAGTTAATGTTGTTAAAAGTGGAATATAATATGAAATAAAGATAATATATCTAGATTAACCAAATCATAAAGAACATATATTAAAAATTAATAAAAATGCAATTAACTTGTAAGAAATAATGAATATACATCAAAATTTTCTATATAATAGTCATTGAACATTGTTAATTTGATCTTCCACTAGTATGACTATAATAATGGTAATAATGACACAATCATGTCCATTATAATGGGTCCCTGAACATAAATGGCCAAGGTTGACTGTAATCATCTATGGATGAGCATTATTGGTGGAAGTGAAAAATGATCTATAAACCCATAGTTATACATCTTGGATTTTTTTCAAAATAAAAAAATTAATTAAAAAATAGCATAATTTCTAAATTTTATTACTCAATAATCATATGACCTCCCTGGTTGTGACACACAAATGGCCATGGTCCAATTGACTATGAATTTCAAGACATTTGATCACCATAATTCTCTCTTAGATCTCAAAATTACCAGAGACTATAATTTAAGATGAATAATTATTATTTATTTATGTTGACTTGGATTTATATACCTTATGTACCTTTTATAAAGCTAATTTAAAAAAGGTACACAAGGAAAAGGGATGATTGAGTCATAATGGTTTAATTTTTTATTAAACCATTATGACTCAATCATCCCTTTTGTGATTTGTTGATTTTGTTTCACCTAGAAAGTGACACACATGTAAATTTTACTCATTTATTTACATTGTTGGGATGTTATGATTTAAATTTATTATAGATGGGTCATTTATTATTATTTAATAATGAATTTATTGGTATTTATTTTCACCTAAGGGCTTATATATTACACTATCAAGGGAAGTACACTATCACATTGTATATACCTACTAAATTTTATAGATATGTGTCATTTATTCTCACTAGGGCATGACATTACTAATTTTACCATGGAATTAGTTTATTACACATCACCATTAATTGAGCAAGTTACACATTGAGTTTTAATTGTCATCTTTACCTTGTTCACATTAGGGGAAACCCCTTTATGCTCTTATATTGATTACCAATGTAGGGGAATATTCTCCATAGACATTATTAGTTTTATCCACTATTAAAGGGTGAAATCATGGAATATATATTATCCCTCTATTTTCCAATTTCAGCCTTAATTTACACATAATTATTAGGTCATATATGCATACTAATCCCTATAAAATGACATATTTCTATAATTACATGTGTGTTAGAAATGTACTTTCAATTATTAAAATAACTATGAGGAGTCCCTCAACCATTTCATTAATATCAAGAAAATCTTTACAATTAGTTCCATATTGATACACTATTAAGATGAAAACTTTACTTTTATTTATAATACATACATAGATAATGGTATGAAACCATCAATAAAAGGCTTAAAAAAAGGAAATTATAGTAAGGTTTTGCTGAAAGACCCATTTCAATCACAAAATGACATCTTAAATTAGTATTTTAAAAATAAATATAGATATACTACATGAAAAGGTGTCTTCTACTTCCAAAGTCTAGAAACTTCTACAATTATTACCTAGAAGCTTCCACAATCAGTACATAATATTTTATGCAAACACAACTCATGATTTTCTATATCCAATCTAAAAAGATGTACTAGTTGTAAAATCATGAGATAAAGGTTAGATTTATTATTATAAATCAAAACTCAAATTTAAATTATACCACTAACATAAGCATGTGTCCTTAGATCAATCAAGACTAAGAAGAAAACAAATAAAAAAGTAAGTAAATACAATTTGTATACCCTTCCTTGAGATCCCCTTACCAAAAAGAGTGATGTGATTGAATGTAGTTTGAAAAAATATTGCAAAAGACATGTGAGAAATATGATAACATAATGTATTAAAAAATAGATGATTTGATGATGGGTGAATATGATGGTTGAAGATTTATGTGAACACTTGAGAAATACTTATTTGTCAATTGAAATATTACTTGTTAATTTTGGTAGAAATCTATTTATAATATTAGACTTGATGAAATGAGAGGGGTAACTCTAAATTTATATATTTCATGTTGATTGTGAGACATTGATATTTATCAAAGATCAATGGTGGAAAATGAATCCTCATAATCATTAAATGAGGGTGGTTAAGGAGGAAATATGGCTAGTTGGGATGTGTTAAGGATTTTCATTTATGAAACATAGAGGTGATTTGCCTCATGGGGATGTGGATAAGTGCATTTAAAATTGGTTTGATGGGGGAATGTGGAGATTTGCCTTAGGATCTAAGTGTGATATGATGATATTTGGATTTTATTTATTTTTATAATAAATAAATATTCAAAAGACACCAAAGTTTTTATTTTTAGATTACGGTAAAAGCAGGTTTTGAAGGGACCCCAAAACCCTTTAACAGAATCAAAAAAGATAAAGCATTAACAACCACCAAGACAAGCAGTCTTAAAACCTACTGAAGAGCAGCATCAAACATAGGTTTTATAGGGACATCATCAATATCTAGTTTATGAATACTATTCAGCCCCCTAATATTCCAAGTAATGATTTTCATATCTATTTTTTGGGAGTAAAATCCAGAATAATTGCTTGCCTACCATCAGTGATATTCTGCATACTTTCTAACTCTCTAGTTTTCTTAGTGGATCTTCTTCTAGGTTTGTCTAGGGACCAACATCTGGTTTCACCTTAGAATGTTGTTCAACTCTTTTTCCAGATTTATTCAGAGTAGAAGCAAGAGGTTTCACCTTAGTTTGCTGATCTATTTTGCTGCTTCTAGTTTGTACCCCCTTAGTATTGATCTTTTTTTCAGCCCTTTTTCTTTGGTTTAGTTTATGCTTTGAGTTTTCTCCATTATATTTCACAAATTCTAGGGGAGGAGGCTCATCCAAAGGAAAGTCATTATCAGCTTGGGATAACACCTAGATCTCCCTAGACTAAGAAAAAAGAAGATCTCCCTCCTCTGATTTATTTTCGGCTTCAGCGAAGAATTCACCTTCCTCTAGCACAATTATGTCATCTACATCTCTCCATTGATCTTATATCCTTTCCATAGATAACAATTTGTTTTGATAGATCTGTCAGATCATCTATTCTTTTTTCAAGTATTATGGTATCTGATTGCAAACCATGCCCTTCTTTCTCAGAGTTTACTTTCTCAAAAGAAGGCTCTTTATCCGCCTCAACATATGGAGAATTAGAATCTTCAAAAGAAGGCTCTTTATCCACCTTAGCATGTGAGAATCTTCATTACTCTTTTGTTCTTGGTGATGATCTTCTTTGGGTTTCCATACTTTCTTTTGCTGGACCTTGGTCTTTTTCCCATCTGAAACACTACTAGGATGATTTTTAATTTTGGAGGGACAATTTTTAACTAGATGCCCCTATTTCTTACAAGCATAGCAAGAGTTGAGAAAATCTTCAAAAAAAAATTCTTGAGTTTTTTTACCAAGCTTGAATATTAGTTCCACCTTTTCTGGGAGATGATTTAGGTCTGCCACTTTAACATAAAGTCTGGCACTTTGAAGTTTGGTTCTAGAAGCCATAGCATTATCCAATGCCACAAGTTCACCAAAAGAACTGGAAATACCTTTAAAAATGTCCTCATGCCAAAATTCTAAAGGGAGACCAAGAAGTCTAGCCCAAATGGGAGTAGTTAAGAAAAAAGAATCTGAGAGATCCATGTTAGGCTCCCATTTTTTAATAGTGAGAGAGCATTAGTTAATTAATTTGGATTAATTAACTAATAAGATGTGATGTGAATTTTGTGGGATTGGATATAGTTTTGAAAGAAGATATTAATTGGCTAGGGGGTGATAAATAGTGTTATGTTAGGCTAGGGATGTTAGTATGGATAAAGGATTGATTTATGATTTAGGGATGATGTTAGTGTGAATTAACATATAGTAAAAATCAACAAATTGTCAAATTTTAGGTGTCTATATTTTTCCCCTCTTTGAAAGGACATTGTGAAACATTGGGTGGAGTAACATATTTTAAAATAAACAAGTAAAAAAATAAAGGTGGATGAAAGATAGATGATGAAAGATGAAATAATGTGATGGATAATGCCCCATAGAGAGGGCATATGGGAATGAATGACATGGATGTGCTCTAAAAAAGAGAGGAAGAGGATAAAATGGATGTGATGAATAGATGAGATTAACCCACTTGAGCTAATGCTTGCACATATTTATTTATGATGCTGATGGATTAATTTTCTCCAAGTAGGGAAAATTTGGGAAGGATACATCTCAAGATTAGCTTCATACTTTGATTTTCCCAAGCAAGGTAGTTTTGGGAGTGAAATATTTCAAAAATATATGGACTTGGATTTGGGAATGATCTGCATTGATGATGATAAGTTTCATGTTTTATTTTTCCCAGGCAAGGTAGATTTGGGAATGAAGTATTTTGAAAATATGTGAGATTGGATTAGATATATTATAGATCAATTTACCCCAAGTAGGGCAAATTTTGGAAGGATACATCCTAAGATAAGTTACACACTTTGATTTTCCCTAAGTATGGTGGATTTTGTGAATCATATCCCAAAACATTGTGGACTTGGATTGGATGGATGGATGATTGACTAATTTATTTATAATCATATATTAAGGATGTATCCTATTTAAAAAATTAAGGATGAGATGATCATGTTGATGGATGACAAGAAGTTTATAGGTTGATGTAAAAGTATGTGATTATGGTATAACAACTTACCAAAGAATGAAAAAGTTGCAAAAAACTAGCCACATTAGGATTCCCCAAGTGATGTAATAATGATTGAATAATGATGTGATTAGACATGGATAATTGGTTTAGTTAATATTATGGGAAAAAAAAGAATAATAATGGGAATGAAAATGGAAAGAAAAACAAGAATGGTAATGGTAATAAGAATGGTTGAGATGATCTATGAAACTTCAGTTGACTGAGCACTGACTACATAATTTGCATGGACCTAAAGCCAATGTATTTATCCCAAGAAAGGAGGAATTTGATGAGAAAATATGATTTAAATTGACTAGGTCAAAGTAGGATAAGATGATTTTATTTGAAAATAGATGATTAAGAGATGGATACTAATTTTTTCAAGGGGATATGGCACTTATTTATCATGTGTTTCAACATATATTTTTAAATTGATTTTTAATATTACACATGATATCATGAACTATGATATAAAACACCATGATTAATTTATTGAAATGTGTGTAAGGACTCAACCTCGATCCAACAAACAAATTATAACAATGTACAATGATATGATGATGCACTATGGTCATATTTCAATGGATGGAATAATGTACAAGTGCATGAAATAATGCACCATGATATAGAAAAACCATGATAACACTATTGATACAAGTGCATTGAGTCAAGACACAAGGAAAATTAAACAAATAGGTAAACAAGAAAACACATAAAATTGAAAGCAAAATCAACAAAAAACATATTATCATTAATGAAGTCAAAATTCACACATGAAGTCTCAATGATATTGAAAGATGGAGAGTTACCCAAAGCAAGGATATATACAAGGGTATTGGATTAGAAATAAAATATCCTAAAATAAGCTATGCACTTTGATTTTACCCAAATAGGATGAAAGCTATGGATTGGATTGATGATTTTCCCCAAATAGGGAAGATGTGGGAATGAAATAACTTTGATAATAAAATGCATGCTTTAGTTTACAGTAAACAAGGCAAATTTAGAAATGAAATATCCTAAAAAGATGTGAGCTTGGATTTTATTGATTGGCCCCAAACAACATGGGTATGGGAATGAAATATATCAAAAAGAGATTTATTAATGAATAAAAATGATCAAGGATTTTTTATTTGATTTAGGACAAGACAAATGTTTTTGGATTTTGTGGCTTTATATCCTTTTTGGGGATTTAATAAAATTTTTATGCTTTTGGATTTTTCTAATTTTACGATGTTTTAATATTTTTGAAATAATGATGTACAAGGGACAACTAGTAAAGGGAAAACTTGTTCTAGCACTGGGATGGAAAATGTAATGCAGGATGAAGGATGAAATTTAGGTTGTTTTTGGATGAGTTTGGATGATGGGGAGTAGAATAGGGAAATCCAAGGACCATGTCACATGTGAATAATATGTTAAATCATCAAATTTTTGCTTAAATGATATTCCAATATGTTTCCTAAAATATAGCCCAAAACAAATTCCACTTCCTTATTAAGTTCAAGATGGAAAGAAAGGATGAGTATAATAAGATGGATAAGGAAGAGGATTTAGATAGGATTGGATGACCAAAATGGCTTGAATGGAATGGATTTCAATGCAGATGGGGTTACCCCTAAGTATCAAGGTACTTTTATATAATTTATTATTTATAGCTGATTCTAGAAACCTAATTTTCATCATGGTACTTGCCTAAAGCAACATAAGCATGGTTTTCACCATTAGATGAATTATTTATATCACTTTTTATTTTTGATGTGATGTTTTTGATTTTTTTCATCTTAACTCATTGGAGAATTATGAGATACATAATGCTGACCTTTTTTGATCTCGAGCCTATAATATTATAGATAGATTCTCTACTAGGGTCCTACTATTGATGTGGACTTTATTGATGTTATTTTCATCTTAGTTATTTATTGATTTTACTTCCTCCAAACCTCTAAACAAGGTTTATTTGTTGCATCTATTAAAGAGAGTGCTAGCAGGGAGGGTAAAGTATGATAAGCATTATATGAAGGATATAATGTGATAGTGTGAAGGATTTAGATGAATATTATAATCATAAAAAGATGTATAATTGTTGGGGGACCAAGGGGAATTGGGACTAACAATCACACACTCATTTTGTATTTTAGATGTTCTGATTGTGATATAATTTTGGATGTTTGGGGGTTAAAGACCTCTAAAATTCTCTTAGGAGGACCACAATAATTTTTTCCCTTGGGATTGAGATTTTCTATGATCTAAATGATATTTAGATTATTAGATGTTCATATATTGAATTCATTGATGTATTCATAAAATGTTGAAGAAATAATATATTCATATATTGGTGCATCAAAGATGTTTTAACCAACATAATATTATTGATTAAGCTGTTTTTTTAATTTTGATTGTCAAATAGAACCTCAAAGAGGATTTCACTAAGGGAATATAATTTTTTGTTTTGATTTTAATTTTCTAATATCAACTCAAATATGTTTTGGACTAAAATTTTTGATTTTGATTTCCCCTAGTGCCTCAAACAAGGTTTCACTAAGGAACTTTTCTTCTATACTTCCATGATTTTTGTCTTGATTATCCCATAGTACCTTAAGTAAGGTTTCACTAGGGGACTTTTCTTCTGACCAAATGCTATTTTGGATCCCCATAAATTTAACAACTGATATGTTGATATGGAGGAAGTCCAATGACATATGATTTTATCTATCTAAATCTATGAGTGTGCAAGATTGAATGTCAAGATAAATTATAGGATGGATAATGCAAAAATGATGGGGATATATATGTAAGGATTAAAGGTTAAAAAATATTTGTAGAGGATATTAGGATAATTTACTTTTATTCTGAAGGAAACTTTCTTAAAAACTATGAAAAGATCACTAATGTATTTAAATTGATTTATAGGAGGTGTGTAGCCAATGCCACAAGATCTTAATTATAATTGAGATGTTGATGCTAAATATGATATTGATATTATTTATAACTCTAATGTGGATTATGATGTGGATAATTATTCTAATTTTGATTTTAATTTGGCCACATGGAGGGCCTATTGGATTGTGATGTCCATAAGTACCTTTCTCACTTCTTATTTTATAATGAAGGATTTAGGATGAAGGGATTCCTATAAATGAAAGATGTTTTATGATGGATGAAATATGGAATACTAGTCAATTATGGGTTTTTTAGAGATGAGCTCATCAAAAAAGGGTTTGTCAAAGATAAGTGGATAGTTATAGAGAAACTCATAGAAGTGAGGCTTATCAAATATGGGAGGATGGCTGAAGGGTGACTCTTTAAAGGTTGATTTTTTAAATATGGGTGATGTTAAATAATTTAAAATATGGGTTGAATATATTTACATTGATATGGAAGTGTATGAGTTTTATTATGATGGAAAAATGGATCTTGGCATATCCCCATCTGCTAATTCTTAGATGTGAATGTATCTGGTTAAATTTTGATGTCTCCATGATCAATCAAACCTTGGATATAAATCTTGAGTCTAGCACATAGATTAATAGAATTTCCTTGAATATTTTGATAAATAATATTCATCTTATTGATACAATAGGTTTTGGATTATTTTTATTAAAATACTTGGTGTAGGTACATAATCATGTTTATCACAACTAGTTAGTAAAAGATTTATTCCAAGAGTTCATTTAGAAGATTATATCATCCCTATTTTAAAGCCTATTTGGATGCATAAGGATTTATTCTTGATGTGATTTTTGTGGCTCAAGGGATAGATGGATTTTGGATAAGGGTGCTCAAATAGTTTTCCCTTTGCTAGTGTGATGGGGGGTGTGATGATCAAGATTGTAACTAGTGGATGGGATGTTTTATTGATATTGATTATTTTGATGTGGATGGGTTAAAATTTAAATACTTAATATTTATATTAAGTTTTTTTTAGTAATTTAGGCAAATTTTTATAAGAATCACAAAAAGACATCATTTTTGTTCTCATATAGGTACTGTTCAACTTGGACTATATCTAGATTTTTTTAAGAAGCCATAAGCCTAGAAGGAATTGAATTTAGGATTGGTTGATGTGATTTGATTAGGATTTTGGATTTGATGTGATGTTTTATGTTTGATTTTATTAATCTCATATTATATTTTTATTGTTGATGTTTTGAATTATATGGGAGAAAAAAATGGATGATGTGATTTTTGTCATTCCCAACTGATAGGTATGGGATATTGGATGAAAATACAATATTATGACTTGAATTTAGATGTTTAGTTGATTTATAATTGATGTAAATTGGTCAAAATATACCTAATTTGACTTTTGATTATGGGAATTGATGTTTTAATCTAATTTTATTTGGTCAAATTTGAACTTGGATGTTGACCTGATTTAAAATGTTAAATTGGTTTAACTTGGTCAAAGTTAACCTGATTTGATGTTGAAATTTGATTTGGATTTTAATTTTAATAATTAACATGGTCAAAGCGGACCTATTTTTAATTTTTATTGGATTTGGTCAAAGTTGATTTGATTTTAAATTTGATTTTTACTTGATGTCTAAGGTGTGAGGTTTGCAATAAAAATGGGTTTAAAAAATACACACACAAAAGAATGCAAGTAAAGAGACATATGCTTAGAAAATAAGATCATGAAAATTTTAACCCATATATATACTTATGCAAAGTGGTGAATAGGTTGGATTAAAAAACCTCACTAAGAATTTTTATATGATGAGTAATCTTTGAGAATGTTATGTTTTTTACACTAATAGTTATTTGTGGCTGAATGGTCTTAAGCTATGTAAAATGAGATCAAATAGGTGTATACCCTATATACCTTATATTACAATATATCTAAAATATTTGGAAGAGATCAATTAATTATATTATTTTAGAGGGTATAGTCTCTTTTCCCATCTTCATCTATATGATTTTAGTGAAGTGATATCAAAAAATCATTCCTAGAGGGGTGTTGTTTAGGGCCTATGTATTAGAGAGTGAAATCCCCTTATTTCATGATGTGATTAAAACACATGATGGCTTGGATAATATAAAAAAATTCTTCATAAAATTTTATACCCCTCTCAAAAAAAGGTTGGTTCATATGCTAGGGGATGAAATCATAGTCACCACACCCTAAGGAATCATGCTTGGTGATCAAGGTCCAAGTCATAAAACCAAAAATAAAAAGGAAGATATGATATTTATGATCCTTAGGGCCTCACAAGGGGCCATAAGAGATAATATTTATCATTCTCTTTGGTAATATAAACAAAGTGTTTTTGATCATCTAGGATACTAAAATTATGTAAGGGGAGAGTATATATACTTAAAATATTGAAAACACAAAACACAAGACTCAAACAAACATAAGAAAGTTCATTTTAATCAAAAAATATAATTGTGTGTTCATTTTTAAAGAAAAAAATGAAATTTTATAATTTGTTTTTGATTGATTTTGAATTTGATAGGCGAGAATTTGAAAACAATGGATTAGTAGTTTGACTTTGATTTTTGATAAGAAATTTACAAAGAAAACTATAAGTTTGATTAGGAACATATTTGAAAAGTGATGTGTCAAAAATTTTATTTCATAAACAATCCACATGAAATGAATTCAAATAAATTGACAATTTAAAAAGTTCATGAAAAAATGTAGTTTTAATAAAAAGGTACACACAAAATAGAGTCTAGATGATTAAGAATGAGCCTTTAGAAACCAGGCTATGGATTAACAGTCTAGTTCATGGCATAAAGTGAATACATATCATAAATTTAAAATATATGCTATAGTTTTAAGTGAATCCATGCTATGAAATAATAGTTTGGGCCATGGAATAGCAATCTATGAAATTAAATGCAAAAAACTTTTAGATGTTGGTGAATTTTGGCTCAAACAAACTAAAGGTTATATAAAAAACAAGTTAGTATGGCCTCAAAAGTGATATGGGGTGCATAATTCCATTTATCATGACAAATGTAACACCATGAGATAAAGGTTATAATTTTTAGTACAAAAAAATCAAATTAAAATTATATCAGTAGCCTAAGCATGTGTCTTTAGATTGAGAAAGACTAAGAAGAATGTAACTCAAATAATTAAATAAATATAATTTCTATACCTTTACTTAAAATTTAATTACTGAAAAGAGTGTTATTCTTGGATGTAGTTACAAAAAATATTATATAAGACATGTTGGAAATTTGACAATGTAACCCCTTACAAACTAGATGATTTGATGATGAGTGAAGAGGATGGTTGAATCTTTATGTGAAGACTTGAGAAAAACTTAGTTTTTAATTGAAAGATTACTTGATAATTTTATCAAAACTTTTTAAGGTGAATTACACTTGTTTAAATGAGAGTGGAAGCTCTTGATTTATAATATTTCATGATGATTACGAGTTATTGATTTTGATCAAATATCAATAGTGTAGAATGAGTCATTCTCCTCATTAAATAAGGGAGGTTGAGAAGTAAATATGGGGATTTGGGATGTGTTAAATATTATCATTTATGAAACATGGAGGTTATTTACCTTGAAATAAGGGTTGATTACATGGATATGTGGATAAATGTATTTAAAATTGGTTTTGTGGGGGAGTGCAAAGCTTATACTGGGATTTGAGTGTGACATGAGGATATTTGACTTTTATTGATTTTAATAAAATAAAAATATTCAAAATCCATGGAATTTTTTATTAGGGAAATATTAGTTAATTAATTTGGATTAATTAACTAATAGGATGTGATTTGAATTTTGTGGGATTGGATATGGTCAGGAAAAAAGAGATTAATTGGCAAGGGGGTGATGAATAGTCTCAGGTTAGGCTAGGGATGTTAGTGTGGATAAATTAATGATTTAAGATTTAAGGATGATGTTAGTGAATAATTAGTAGATAATTAAAATTGACATGAAGTCCTTGATTTTAGGTGTTTACACTAGCTATGTACACAAGGTTTAAAAAGGAAACTATATAATTTTTTCTTCCTTATCACATGTAAATATTTCAAAACCATTACATATAAAATAAAAAATTCAATCCACTCTAATCATGGCCAACCAAATAAACAAATATTATTGCATTCCATCTAAAAAATCTCTCTAAATTATACCATTGTAGATTGTTTTATTATATTAGAGGTTATCAACCATGGTTTTTCCCAATCTCAAGCATCCACCAGATTTATTCCTCCATATTTATTATTTTTCTATCTATCCAATCCTATAATGGGTACTAAAAGAATGGGAATTGAAATATAAATCCAATCTAGTGTATATATTTTTTGTACATCACCCTTATTTACATAATTTCCCTCAATATCAATTTATTTTTTATTCACACATGCTAAGTTCAATCATTATATTTTGGTATTAGTGATTTTAAGGACCATCCCTCCACTCAAAAGGGGGAATCTATATAGATTATTCTATCACTAGTTAAATATTCTAGTGAGACCCACTAGAGCCAATAATTATTTTTTTGTTTTAAAAAATAGTGACAAAAGGGGTATATGCCATTATGATGGTAAAATAATGTGATAATTTAGATCTTAAAAAAATAATAATTGAAAGACAAAATGAAAATGATAATGAAAGAGCGATAAGTGACTGAAATGGCACATATGAGTTTAATATTTGACTTCTAATACTATAAATATGCATATAAGACTATCTAAAATGAAACCCGTATATATAATTGCAATGTGGAAGATGATCAGAATTATGGGCCCCATGAATATGGTTGAATGGAATTGTATGGTTAAATATGTCCATTTTATGACAAATGTGGTTTCATGTTATAAATGTGGTATTTTTTAATTTTAAAATATATAACATTTTTTGGATGCTTCAAAAAATTCTAAGGAATGTGTTCCTAGATTCAAAACTTTGGTAAATTGATGTTAAATCTCTTCTAAATCTACTCTTATTTGACTTTCCCCTAATTCACCACAGTGTCAAGAGAATAGAAAATATGTGCAAGTTTATTTTATTTAGAACCCATAAATGTTACATCTAGATAATCAAAATTCTCATAATCTATGATAAATTTAATTCTAGTGCTTCATGAGTGATCCCAACACAAATGAGATAAAATTCCTTGCATCATTTTATAGATAATAAATGTAATTATATGCTTCACTATGACATTATTTTTATATAATATGTGCTAGCATAAGGCTTTAATTGATGAAGAGGGAATACTTAGATCAATGTATAGGCTCTTTGGTAAATTTGTAATATATATACTCATTGTGGGTTTAATTTGGAATGAAGGAGATTTATTGATGAAAACTTGTTATGAAATGGATTAGGGTACATTTTAATATATAGGATTCATAAGGACAATTCATACATAGGATGACAATCAAAAGTAATGAGAACTGATAATCAAGGCACAAGAAATCAAACTAGGATGAAAATACCCATAAAATATAAGTGACTAGAACTGTGGAACCTATGAATATGGTCAACTAGAATCATGGGGCACATGAACATGGTTAGGTCATATAAACTATTCAAAATAAAGATCAAGTTAGATAAAATATTATTGGATATATTTTGATGTAAAAAATTAAGAGAACTGAGATATTTATGAGGAAATTTTGATGACACAATGATATGGAGGGTCTAATTAGATGGAAAATAATTAAAAAGATCCAAATTTACACAAATAGGCTAAGTGTGATAAAACATGGAAAAAATACAATATAAAAGGGTGTTGTACTAAAATTAGGTGTCTAAATAATGTCCCACTTTGATGTGTGTGTATTAATACAATCATGCATATCAAATTAAAACATAAAATTAAGTGAATAATTAAACATTACTTGATAGGGATGGAAGGATGATTAATATGGATTCTAGTTTGGCTGACTCATGACCTAATATCAATTACTCAATGTACCTACAAGCAAATGAGAATGCATGAAATTAGTTAATTATATTGATAAATAAAATTTGATATAATAAAATGGAATATAAACTAAAAAATGATCATATTAATGAATATACATAGTGGTATGCAACCATGTTGCCACTCTTGAAACATTAATACTATAATTGAAAACTACTACTATAGTACTTAGAAGCAAAAATTAAATTTTTGATCAGATAAATAGACACAATCTCATATCAATAAAATATATCATGAAAAACTCCACTTGTTAGACAAATAAGTTGACATATTTGGTCTCACTATATAATGGCATGAATATAGCTGATCTCATTTCAAGGGAACATGAACATATTTGGTCTCACTACATAGGGTAGAATCATATATGAAATCTAAAAAAATAATATATATATATATATATATATATATATATATATATATATATATATATATATATATATATATATAAAATATCTTCATAAATTACCCCATTTTGAAGTGAGGGATGGTCATAAAAATCACTCATAGGTAAATAAAATTATTAAATGTACCAGTGTAACATAGAAAAGTAAGCATAATTGTTATGATATTTAAATTCCATTTGTAACTCATGTACATAACTATATAAATATATCATTATGTAAATATCAATAGTAAAATTTTACCCATGTGAGAGTGGTAATAGGAATATGGGATACGTGATAGGATGAAGTAATAAGAGTGAGGGGAAAGTGGTCTGCCCTAATAAAAATTGGTAAATAGTGAAAAAGGGTATGTCACAATATGGTCAAGATATAACAATATAACATCCAATGTAAAATTTATTGAAAAGTTTTAGGATTATATAAACTATCCTAAAACTTTCACACACATGCATGTGTAAGATATATTAATGGAAACTATTATAGAACATACACATTGATTTATCCATGTAACATAACTACCTCTTTTGATGAAAATCTCTAGAATAAATAATAATATCAAAATAATTGTCATTCACTAATGAACCTTTTTCCACTAACCTTCTTCATCCTTATATTAATAAGAAAGAAGGTTAGGTTATGGTTTTAAAGAGATGGTAAATTATACAAAAGGTCATATTATTATTAATTGATGTCAATAAAGTCAATTACTAAATTTATATTCTCTAATGATAATATATGGATAAGTGTACACATAATTAGTGCTTATCCATTTTTACTTTTAAATATTCAAGTGCATATTAAATCATAAAATAATGTATGAGTTATCAAATACACTAACATCAAATATAGTGACTACCATATGAGTAGATGTATGAAGGACAATGTGATCTTCTAATGAAAAAAATAAAAGATTAATTATCACATAGTTGTAATATAATCAATGAGTCTCATGGAGAGTGTGTGGGTATGAATCCTCTGATGCCAATGTACCAAGTTTGATAAAGAAAGGGAAAAAATGGTATGACCCAATGTAACCAAGTAGAATGAAAATTTATATTCCTCAATGTAATAATGTTCCCCTAAGATGGATATATATAATAATGAATCATTCATACAATATTTGTAGTATGACCTAATAGATACATGGTAGAGACCATGGGAATATAGGAAACAAGCATGGTATATTAATATTAATAATATGCATGATTTGGTTCATGATACCAAACATAAGATATAACATAGTATAGGAAACACAATCACACAACCATGTAATCACACATATTTTAGATGAGTAGACACTAAAATTAATCATTTTATTAAAAAATAATGCACTTGTGACCACTCCTTATGTGCACTCAACCTATGCTCAATTCCATAATTTCAAACCACTATTCCTCTACTTTTATGTGGATGAACCTCTATATTTAGGAAAAATATGAATTTTAATGTTCATTTCTCATTAAAAGTAACCTAGACTCATTAATTGACTGATTCATACTTCCATTTTAGTTATCTCTATTCCTTAGACAAAATCACTCTTTCAAGATAATTTCATAGGCTAGTCATGTTTGAATCCACCATTTTCATCCTCCCATAAATTAATAACAAATTTTCCAAATTTTAATTAATTTAAAAAGGTCATCCTACACATTTCACTAGCCCAATTCAAGTAAATACCAAAAATAACACTATATAAGCATATTTATGGCAAAAGGTTTTCATAATTGTAAATTCTAGATATATTGTAATTGCACATTGAGAGGAAATAACCTATTCTTCCCAATTATAAGATAATAAAACCCAAATAGCATTGAGATAAATATGAATACAATAACAAGGTCATAATTCATTATTTCAATAACTTGAGCACACTAGGATTGCACAAACATATGGTATTTCACTAGTATTTTACACACCATTGTATCATGGGATAATTACATGAAGCTTGATCCTTATTCAAAGTATTGGTATTTAGGAAATACATAACACACATTGTGTTAAGGTCAAGCACAACCTCATCCCATTTCTTGTTACCCCCATTTTACAAATTTCCCCTTCTTGTTATTAAGCTAGGGTTTTGAGAGAATAATAAGGCATGCAATAGATCCCAAAATAAAGTGAAAATATATTCATAGACACATAATATCTATAAGTGATTTACTCATATTTTTATCTTAATTAGATTAAAAGCTCTTAATCCCAATTTTGATAAATCATTATGTAACCATTGAGAAAAAAATATGACCCATAAAAATTTAATAACATGAAATTATAATTAGAATATAATTTATGAAAAACACTAGACAAGACATAAAAAAAACATTTACAAGTGCAACAAGTAAAAAAAAGCACATACAAGTGATCAAGTAATCATAAGGCACACAAGAGAAAACAAAATGTATCCATGTAGTTATAAAAATATATCCATGTAACATACTATGTAAGATGCCATATATATATATATATATATATATATATATATATATATATGTATGTATGTATGCATGTATGTATGTATGTATATGTATATGTATATGTATGTATGTATGTATATACATATATATACATACACACACACACACACACACACACACACACACACACATATATATATATATATATATATATATATATGTAGACACCACAAATGTGTCTGCACCTTGGTTCTCCCCCCTTGTCCACCTCAAACTCATATCCTAACCCTTGACCTTAGTCCCCTCCACTCATTTGATTAAAATAACTTAAATATTTCAATTAGGTGGCCCCCTTTCCACCTCACCCTTGCCACCTTGGATCCTCCCTTGGATCCCTCCACCTTCCTCTTAGCCTTTATTATGCCAAATCTTCTCATTATCTTCCTCCCACGCCCATTTAAGCATCCTCATGACCGTTCTTCCCACAATCCCTCGCCCGGCGGTGTGTAAGAATGGGCAGAGGCTATTTTTAGTCTCTGTCCCCATTCTGCCACCGCCGATGACCCTTCGGCCGACGTCGGCGATAATGCCGGCATCGACAGCCTTCAAGACCCCTTTCTGCATCCATTCCAGCCCCCCAGCCCCTTGAACTCACAAACTAGTCTCTCTTGGCATTTTGGCATTCGTTTCTTCTCCCTCTGGACCTCGTGCAACAGTAGCAATAGGTGCAAGGATTCTTGAGCAGAGATTTCCTCTTGCAAAGTCTTCTGTGGTCTCAACAACAGCTCTCCCACTCTTCATTCGGCAAGCTAAAAGGTAAGCACAGTCTTTTATTTCATTTCATTTCTCTTCCTTAGTGTTCAGTTGTTTGGTATCTGTTGTTTCCCACTCCCTCTGTCCTACCCCCTGAGAGGTTGAAAAGCCTTCTTAGGCCCTATCCTCTGTCCACCTTCCTTTCACTCTCTCATCCTTTCAGTGTGATCCCGACAACTCCCTCATCCCTCTTGCCAACAAAGACCCTGTACAGGGCACCTAATCAGAACCTGACCATTCCCCAGTCTATTCAAATTCATCCCTGAGCTTTGCCTCGACCCTGTTCACAAACCAGACCCATCCACAGTCTAGAAACCCGACTACAGGCCACTTCCCCGACCGACGCTGGTTACTTCCCCGACCGACGTCGGCAGGATAACCGAAGTCGGCAGACAAGGCAATCGACGCCGGCAACATTCCCGACCTCAGCGACTGTTATCAGCCTGACAGCTCCATTCAGGTAATCATTGATCTTCTCTTTCATCTCTAATTTGTTTATCATTCCTATATTCTGGCATTTTGTATTTCCTCAGTCTTTTATCTGTCTGTTATTAGTGGGTTGACCTCCCTTGAGGAAGTTTTCACACTTCCAGGAACAAGCTTTCGCTTGGCAACCCACTGCCTATCCATCTAACATTTTTTTGTCCAAGTTTCCTCTTTCTTGCAGGTGTCATTCCTCCACAGCCAAAGAGGGGTGCCCACAAACATCTGGATTACGGTGCACAATCTTTATCTAGGTACTTCTAGCCTTGTCCATTTCTTTAGTTTCTTTATTCATCTTTTGAATGTAGAAAGCGAATTAGCAATAGAAACATTCTGGCACGCCCGGTGGGACCTTAGGTTCTTCCTCGAGTTCCTCTTCCTTTCATTCATTTAGGTGCATTTAGGCTCCTTCCTTCTTGTCTCTTTCTTCTATTCCAAATGGCACTATAAGCAGGACTAAAATGAATCTTTCTTCCTTGCATTTCTAGATTAGTCTAAACATCATACTCTCAACCCTTTCTCAAACTTGTTTTCATAACAAATCTCACATTTCGACTTGGGCTTAAAACGTATCGCACTTTCATTTCTGCTTGTGCTTGCATTAGTCCACATCTAGTAACTTAAATCCGCATATTGAATAAATCGTAGACACTTGATGTTACACTACCAAACCACATGCACTAAAACAAACATAAAACTTACTTGAGACAAGGCCCGACTGGGATTTCATCCCCCAGTGGATACCTTACCCATCCCGGTGACCCTACTTGGATTTCATCACCAAGGGGGAAGCCCACTCCGTTATCTGGCGGAGGATAAACTCTAGGCAAGGTATATCTTGGCTAAGCGAGACCAGCTAACCACTGGAATCGTGAAGTGAGGGGAGCTTGCTCCTTAGCACCAGGCCACGTACCAGACCTAACACAAATTTTTGAGCACCTAAAACAAGACCCGAAACTAGCTCTAGCTTGCCTCTTCTAGGACCCTTCTTACAGCCAATCTCCCCAAACATTCATCTAAGGCATAAGCCACAAGATTCTAAGGTTAATTCCTAAGATTTATCGCTTAGGCTTGTCTGTCTCTCTCTATTTTTCTCTTCTCATCTGTTTGTTTGAGTGAGTAAGGACGCTTTCTTCACTATTTTTCCAAGAATCTTAAAATCTTTTGGTTCTCTAGAAAACACAGTCACTGGCATCAGTTCTGCAACCGACGTCGGCTTTCCTCTCTTACCAGCATCAGTTATTTGACTGACATCAGCCATCTTTCTTATCGACATCATTTTTTCAACCGACGTTGGTCTCTGTCATTGTCCTTTTTTTTCAAAACCAGCAGCTTAAAACTTGTCCCTTCTCTGTCAAAAACTCCATCCCAGTCTTTTGAAATAGAAAAACACAATTTTTGAAACCTGAACCTTCTTTGCCTTGCATGGTTTTGACTCGTAGCCAAGCCAAGGCTCTTGTCAACCACGCTAGCCATCAACCACTTCCGTCTACCCCGTCCGTGACCAAGCCTACAATGGAGTTCAACTCGGAGACCGAAAGAACTCCTGTTTGTCCAACCCCGCTGCAGACTCTTATTGTCCAAGAAGGGGACCAAGATTTCAAATGATTCTTGGACCTCAACGTCAAGGCCTTGCAACACTATCTCACGCATAGCCAAACGTGAGACTCCTTGGGCAATCCAATCTACGGAATGCCAACCTCTCTTACTGCGACTACGGCTGTATCGACGGCATCCGTAGTTCAACCCTTGGACACTCAAGCCATCACTTTGATTGCTGACCAAACTTTGACCAATCCTCTAGGTGTGGCCTCTCCCTCTATCTTTGGGCCCACTTCCACTGGGGTTTCGGACCCCTATCAACCTCAACCCACTCAACCACTATCCACTCCTTTTCAAAACCTTGTCGTCTCTATTCCGCCTACCCTAGCCCCTATCAACACCAGGGTGGCTTCCTATCCCTTGGCCCCCATTACCATAATCCAACCCCTCGTGACAACGTCGAGCCTAGCTATGCCTTCTACCCAACCACCTTTAGCCTCTTCATCTATCCCCATGACTAGTTATCCCTACGTTGCACCTTTACAGGGGCAACCAACTACGTCGTATGCCTCCCCTAGCCTCTTCCAAGCGCCCTACAACTTAGGGGGTGCGCCACCCATCAATCCATTGGAAGATATCATCAAGATGCTGATGGACAAGATGACCAGTCTAGAGACCTTTGTTTTTGGCTCACGCAACGCTCTCTCATACGAGCAGATCTACAACGAGCCCATTCATCCTTCTGTCCCAATCAGGCCATTTCCTAGCCAGTGGGAGCTTCCAAAGTTTTCTTTCTTTCAAAGCAAGGAAGACCCACAGCAACACTTGCGGGCATTCAGACATGCCTGTTACCTCATTACTCATGACGATGCATTGCTCTTACGCATGTTTCTTATGTCTCTCTCGGGTGTTGCGCTTGACTGGTACAGCTCCCTTCCCAGCCATTCCCTCTTCTCATTCACACAATTGGCCCAGCTCTTCCTCGATCACTTTTCCATCAACATAACCAAGAAGGTCTCAATCACGGACCTCTATTCTATCCGTCAATTCGAGGACGAGTCCATAGCCGACTTCGTTGCTCGATGGAGAGGCCTCATCAATCAACTTTCCTTTTCCTTACCCCAGGCCGAGCTTATTGAACTCTTCTCCCAAGCCTGTGCCAGACATATTTCTTCCACCCTGAGGGTTCAAACCTTCCGCACCTTCGATGAAGCCTTCACGATGGCCCGCAAACTTGAGTTGCATGCCATCGAGGAGAATAAAGTCAAGTTGCAGAGCAAGAATCCCAGCTCTAAGACCAATGACTCTTCTTCTGCTAAGCCATCATCATCCAATTCTAAATCTAAGGCTTCAGCTAATGCCGTGGTTGTTAGACCTTCATCTTCTTCAACCAATCAGCCTGAGCCATCCACATCTCAGAGCACCACTCGCCAATTCCAGTAGAGATACGTACAACGATGGTATACTCCTCTCAGAGAATCATACGCGTCTGTGCTGGAAAAGCTTGTTAAGCAGGGGGTCCTCAATCTCCCTCAAGCCTGACCTCCTCCACAATTTGATCCCTCACACGCCATACCTACGTGGTATAGGGAACAAGACTTTTGCAACTTCCACCGTGTTAAGGGACATGACACGGAAAACTGCAAGACTTTTAAGAACATAATCTAAGACATGCTTGAAAAGGGGGACCTCATCTTAGATAATCCCAATGCACCTCCTAATCAGGCCATTGACATCTTCAAACAACCATTCCCTAATCATTCGCCAACTCAAAACAATGTCCAGACCTTAATTGACGACAATCATGAACACAACATTTAAACAGTCAATACGGTCTCGCCTTTTGTCCCCAATCAACCTCAAGAGGTTAGTCCATCAATCAGTCCATCACGTGTGGACGAACCTCTTTCCCTGGCTAGTTCTCCATCGACCTCTCTCATCTTGGAGGATGCCTCAGCTTTACCAGCACCACTGGTCTCGCCATCCTCATTTCTGCTGCCTATGGAGGACCCGACCCTTCCTACTCCTCAACCGCAAGTGGAGGGCACCATCATCCCTGCCCTTTACCCGCTTGAGGAGCCTCGCTTTCCAGGTTCTTCTCCACCCAGATAAGAACCTGTATCCCCTTCGTCTCCATCTAAATCTATCTTGTTTTCACCATACCATGCCTCTAAGACTGCTACACCCATCTCGTCTTCAACCTCGCGACCGTCAACATCTTCTTCTCAGCCATTTTCCTAGTTAGTGGAGAAAATCGAACTTCTCCCTCCAAGGAAAGTGACGCCTTAGGTGTTGTGGGAGCGTCTTAAAGCCCTTCAACATACCCGCGCCCTCTCATCACATGCTGCTAATCTTCGCAAGGCAGAATATCTTCAGACTCTTGACAAAGACCAGACTCTCAAACCTCAACCAAACCCATCAAAACCAAAACCTACATCTCTCTTGTCTAAGCCTATCAAGTCACTTGGCGTTCATCCTATCTCCACCCTCACTCACCCGTAAGTGAAGGTGGACCTAGACCAGACCTTGACCAGTAGTAGTCTTCCAACCAAGTCAAAGGAGACTACCAGACCGCCGAAGCGAATGCCTCCTTCCTCGTCACCATTGCCATCCATTTTGGGCCCCCATCCTTCGATCCTAGCTAGAATCCTTCCCACTCCGGCCTCCAATCAAAACTTGTTGCCTCCTTTGCTTCCTCTACCTACCTCCAGCCGTCCCTCTCCCAAAAAGGTGGTACCAATCACCAAGAAAGTGCCGTCTTCGCCTATCACCACACCATCAACCCATAAGGTGGTATGGAAACCCCTTCCAACCTCGCCAAAGCAAAAGTCACCGACCTTGCGCATATCAAATAGCACAGACCCTCTAGTGGGCTCATACTCATTGATATTATGCCGACTTTTGCAAAATTCCAACATAACCCTTCCACCCATCAAGACTTTTCAACCTCTCGGGTCCAAGCCCTCCTAGTTTGATGACACAAAAATCTGCTTATATCATCGTACACCAGGACACGATACCGAGACTTGCTGTGCCTTCAAAGCCATCATCCGCCGCTATATGGAGAAGGATACTCTTCTCCTTGAGGACACTCTTGACCAGACCCTGGCTCATTCCCATCTAACCTCTTCAACCGCATCAACATCTCACCAGCAAGACATGACCCCTTCTTCACCTCCCATTTTCAAAATCAATGCTATCCGTATAACCACTAGGTCGCAAAAGGACAAGGCGAAAGAAAAAGCTGCCATTCCTTGGACCTATCCCTTCGTCAAGCAACCTCTTGCACCCAAGCCTAAAATTTCTATCCTTGGTGCGTCCCAGCCCTCTTCGTCTTCTTCTTCTAGGCCAATTCATGACTCCATGCTGAAGCAGCTTCACCAGATGCCTGTAAAGATGTCTCTTTATGACCTTATCCAAACCTCACCTCAGCACCGTCAAGCCCTCATCCAAGCCTTGCAGGCAGTGGAGGTCCAACCTGAGGAGCCCCAACCACTCGATGCCCTTGTCAATTCTTTATCTCCTGTCGCCTCCATCACATTCAGCAATTTTGAGATTCCCACATCTAACACAGAAGATCAGGATGCCACCCTCTTCATCACTGCCTATGTTGATCAGACACGCATTAAATGCATTATGATCGATGGCAGTGCTAGCATCAACATACTCTCTACCCATGCCTTTGATCAGTTAGCTCTTCCCAAGAATTGCGTCTCCAAAACTGACGCAATCTTACGCTCTTTCAACAACACCGCCACCACGACTATTGGCACAGTCATCCTTCACATTCGCGTTGTTCCACGCACAGTCTCAGAGCTCTTCTATATCATCGAAGGAGAGTTTCAATACAACATCCTACTAGGCCGACCTTGGATCCGTGCCATGGCCTGTGTCCCCTCTACCCTGCACCGTTGTGTGAAGTTTAAGCATGATGGGCAAGTTCACACCATTCCTGTTGACCCTTCACCCTTTAAGACTTGCAACACAACCTACCATCCCAACGATGTCCTCATTCCCATCAAGCCATCAACTTCGGCACCGCCTCCATCTGCGGAAGCTTTGACCAGTTCGCAATCGGTGGTCGCCCTCACCCCTCCTCTTCAAGCACCAACCAAAGACCCCATGGAAGACATCTTCCAACGACTATCACTTGGGGAATATCGCTTGTTGACTCTAGACATGTTCCAAACTCCGCAAGAGTATGGATGCCTTCATCTCAGTCCCAATTACGACCATCGAATCGGGATGGTCGTGCCTTATGGTCCTCTTCACCTCTAAACCAACTTTGTCTATGGAGGGCTCAATCAAGCTCCTACCAATGACAATTCCCTCTCTTCACCCCAACCTTTCACATCAAATTTCTCATTTCTTGGTAACCCCGCCTTCGCACACACTTACCTTTACAGGTGTGCATGGAAGGGTTTTGGTTTTGGACATTATGAGTAGGGCTCCCATCATCCCATCGAGCCACTCAATGATGACGATGCCAAGCAACGGTATGGCCTGGGATATCATGACCCCACTTAGGCTCCTTTCGACCTTTGTCCCGAGCCAACAATTGACCAATCTCCTCCAAACTCACCCATCTCTCCTTCGTCACCTACGGAGTCGGTGGTTTCCATCCCTCCTAGTTTTTTTTCCATAAACACCATCCACCTATAACCCCTGACCTATCAGCTCAATGGGGTGTCCAGGTCTCTCCCTCTCATCTTTCCTAACATGCTAGAGGATGAGTCAGCAACCATTCACACTGTCCATTGCATTGACGATGACGCCATCCTTTCCGACATGGGTGCCGATGACTCTTTCATATAGCATTCCCTCCCTTCTGAGACCCAAGTTATGTTAAATGAATCAACCATTGACATTAACCTCCCTTCTTCTGGTGTTCCTCACGTCTTAAAGATTGGCCAATCTTTAGACACTCAGGAGCAACTTGACTATACCCGGTTCCTTTCCGACCATAGCAAAGCCTTTGCCTGGACTTACAACGACATGCCTGGCATCAACCCCACTATTGCTATCCATAACATTGTCACCAAACCAGAGGCTAAGCCTGTTAGGCAAAAGCTTCAAAAGATGCATCCTCGCATTGCGCTCCTTGTCAAAGAGGAGCTTCAGCGCCTTCTTTCTGTCTCCTTCATCCAGCCCATCGATTATCCGCAGTGGGTCTCTAACATCGTCCCAGTTACTAAAGCAACTGGGGGGATTCAGATCTGCATGGACTATCGCGACCTTAACCTAGCCTGTCCCAAAGATGACTTTCCTCTTCCTAACATTGACCAGCTTGTTGATCTCACGGCCGGCCATGAGATGCTATCTCTCATGGATGGGTTTTCAGGATATAATCAAATCCTGATCACACCGAAAGATCAGCACAAGACTACCTTTATCACCCCATGGGGGACTTTCTACTATCAGGTCATGCCTTTCGGCTTGAAAAACACTGGTGCCACATATCAGTGTGCCATGACCTACATTTTCCATGATCTCCTCCACAAAATCATGGAGGACTATGTGGATGACCTTCTCGGCAAGTCCAAGCTTTGCCGTGACCACTTGACCATTCTCAAAATCATCTTTTCTCACCTTCTTCAATACAATGTCCACCTTAACCCCAAGAAATGTGTCTTTGGGGTCCTCTCAGGCAGGCTTCTCGGCTTCATCATTTCCTTCCGTGGCATCGAGATAGATCCCACCAAGATCTGCGCTATCCTCGAAATGCCACCCCCGACCAATCTCAGGTAGCTTCGCAGTCTACAAGGGAAGCTCCATTCTATCCGCCATTTCATCTCACAGCTTTCAGACTGCTGCCAACCTTTTCATCATCTCCTTAAGAAGGATGTCTCCTTTAAATGGGATGAGGACTGTCAAGAGGCTTTTGAAGCCCTCAAAAGCTATTTGATCTCTCCACCAGTCCTCATTCCACCTAAAGACGACCAACCCTTCTACCTTTATATCTCTGCCACCAACCATTCGTTAGGTGCCATGATCACGCACCGAGACGAGTATCACCGTGAGTAAGCAGTTTACTACATCAGTCGAACACTAGTCGACTATGAAACTCGGTATACTCATACCGAGAAACTCTGTTTGGCATTAGTCTTTTCCGCTACCAAGCTCTGCCACTATCTTCTCAACCACAAAACCTTTGTTGTCACTCACACCGACCCTCTCAAGTATATGCACTACAAGCCATATCAGAATCAACGTATGGCTCGGTGGCTCATGCTACTCACTGAGTTTGACCTCGAATTCATCCAGCAAAAATCTATCAAGGGGCAAACCATCATTGACCAACTAGCAGATGCCCCTCTCCCTGACAACCAACCTTCACACTGTAAGTTCCCTGACGAATCTATCGCCACACTTTCCACCGATGACACCGTCTACCAAATGACCATGTTCTTTGACGGCTCCAAATGTCAACTCGATGGGGGTGCGGGGGTCATCCTCATCCCACTCGAAGGGGAGCCCATGCCTCTATCTTTCAAGCTTGACTTTGATTGTACCAATAATATGGCCAAATACGAGGCCTTAATTTTGGGACTTCAGACTACCCTTTCCCTCCACATCAAGTCTATCAACATCTTCGGCGACTCGCAGCTCATCGTCAATCAAGTTAACGGTTCATACCTCTGTAAAAATGAAGTTTTACAGAGGTATAAAAATTACGCTGACCTTCTTTTGGCATCTTTTGACCATTATCTCTTACAGACTGTTCCACGCTCTACGAACAAGTTTGCTGACACCATGGCTTCTCTTGCTTCGCATATCCCATATTCATCATCGTCATCTCAACTTTTTGTCATGGTGCATCGTGTACCCTTGCCTTCATACATCTCCCCTCACATCGACCATATCAACACTGTCAATTCTAGTTCACAAGATGACTGGTATAAGCAACTAAAGGACTACTTGTCTCTTTCTGTCACTCCTCCCAACCTCTCTAACAATGCGCGGTGAGCCTTCATCAAGCGCACAACTCGCTATACCATGCTAGGGGGTCTTCTCTATAAGCGAGGCTTCGACGGCCTCCTTTTTCATTGTCTAAACTCCACTAAAGCTTCTCAAGCCATAAAACAAGTCCACGATAGGATTTGTGGCAGACACTTTAGTGGAAACTCGGTTGCCAAGTGCATCCTTCGCCTAGGTTATTATTGGCCCACCCTTCATCAAGACTATAACGACTATGTTTGGCATTGCGTCAAGTGTCAGCAACACTCTAACTTGCTTCATCTCCCCAGCCACGCCTTACAAGTCACTCAGGATTTATGGCCTTTTTCTCAGTGGGGCTTAGATCTCATCGGTGAGATTAACCCTTACTCGTCTCTTCGTCATCAGTCCATCATCACTGCCACTGAGTATTTCACCAAGTGGGTGGAAGCCATTCCTCTTGTCTCCACAAAAGCTGACAAAATTGTCGACTTCATCAGTAGCCACATCATCTGTCATTTTAGTGTCCCTCACAAAATCATCACCGACAATGGCAAGTCCTTAAAAAACAAGACTGTCTAAAAACTATGCGACTCATTTGGCATCAAACTCAGCTTTTCTTCGCCTTACTACCCACAAGCAAATGGGCAGGCTGAGGCTTCCAACAAAATTTTGACTAAAATTCTCATGAAGGTGGTCAATGACACAGGAAGGGATTGGCACATTCATATTCCCTTCACTTTGTGGGCCTACCGCACTAGCATCTGAACCTCTACGGGTGCTACTCCTTTCTCCCTCATGTACAGAACAGAGGCTATCTTACCTCTCGAAGTACAGATCCCGTCTCTTCGCATCTCCCTGCATGACATTCTTTCCAACAATGACTTTCATCAAGATCGCTTAGCTCAAATTGAGTTACTTGATGAGCACCATCTTGCGGCCCTCAATCATCTCCATGTCTACCAAAATCGCATAAAGCAAGCCTACAACAAAAATCTGTGAGAATGAGATTTCAACATCGGAGACCTCGTCCTCAAAGAGAATCAGCACGTGACCAATATGGAGCGAAGTAAATGAGGCAAATTTTCCCCCAATTGGCTTGGACCTTTTATCATCATGCACAAGTATGGGTCAGGGACTTATCGTCTGTCCTCCCTCAATGGACGGCCAGAACCTGAGCCTCTTAATGCATTGCATCTTCGACCATTCTTCTGTTAGTCGAGTGCTCATCTATTTGACACGTAATTTGAGCTCGTCCCTTGAGTAATCCTCATCCTCTTAATCCTCATTCCTTTCAACCCTATTCCCCTTTAACAAGTCCTCTACAACCCTTTTATGATGCATGGATGCTTTGTCCTAATAAAAGGGCGTCCTTGAACTTCTACAGTCTTGTCCATGACTCAAAAAAAAAAAATAATAAAAAATTATCAAGATGTCAAAACATAATCCAAGGTCACAAAATCAAATCAAAAAGATAGACTTCTCCCTCGAAGGATAGCTGTACTATCATTGCTGTAGCTAATAGACTGATCCCTCGAAGGACAGCTATTTAAACATTATATAAAGCAAAAATATAGACCACTCCCTTGAAGGATGGCTATGACTAAATCTTGCTATAAACAACAACCTTTCTTAGAAGCTTCCCGCATTGATCAGCTTCGCAACATGACCATAAATCAAACGACATCTCTATGTAGACTTCTCGCATCGATTAGTCTGCACCAAAAAAAAAAAAGTCATGGACTTGGCTTGTAGTTGTCTCAGGGTCTCCTATAAAAAGGGGCAAGGTTATCCCTGCTCTTAAACTGGGTTACCCTCTCCTCCTCCTATTACCTGCTCAAGGGACTTCGAGCTCACTTTAATGTCAAAGTGATTCGATTACCACTCTAACACAACACTAGTCAACGACGTAATGCATGAACGGGACTTTTGTTCTAATAACCCCTATCTATGCTTCCTTTTTGGTCCTTGTCAATGAAAGAGTGATTCGCCTTTCACCTTTTCTATACACTTTGGTCACATCAATTGTCAACTCAACTCAAACCAAGCTATTTTTCATCTTCATAGCATCAGACATCATCCTCGTCCATTTCACATAGTTTCTATGGACACCAGTACACATGGAAACTATCGACAAGACCCAATTTATGTTAAGCATAAACCAATACTTGCTGAAGCATAAATAGACCTCCATTCATTTTTAGCATACATCCATCACGACTATGGAAACTTGCTAGGGATGAAAGACTCTCGACCGATTCTATAGAATACACCATCTGTAGCATCATCTTATCCTCATCTTTCCCTCATCATTTTGACACTTGACCACACCCAATTATCGACCAATCTTCTCAATTCATCCAAACTACATTGGTCTGAGGCCCTATGACCAGGGCTATATAGGCAGCACTCAGATAACACATCCTCTGAGGTTAGCTCGACCACCCCCGTTTGTTCATCTCTTTGATGGACAAACCTTCTCTTCTGTGACCTTGACCTTGACTACGACCAACTCCACCAACTTTGACCAAGACCAATCATTTTCTTTGACCAAGACCAATCATTTTCTTTGACCAAGACCAATCATTTTCTTTGACCAAGACCAATCTTTTTCTTTGACCATTCCCCCCTTTTAGGGAGAACTACATTGGCTTGAGGCCCTTCACACAAGGGCTATGTAGGCAGCACTCAGATCACATGACATTTTCTGAGGTTAGCTCGGCCACATCCTTTCATCCATCCATCCCCTTGACCAATGACCATTGGAGATCATGCGTATCTCCTTCAACCTTCGACTACTTCCAAACCAATGTTGCCTTGGTTGCTTTTGCGTGTGTGCTACCTCACAGCTGGTTAGCAGAATTGTCCGCAGACTATTTTTGACCCTTTGCAAGTATAGGATCACAAGCCAGTTTATCCCTACTACTTGTGGCATTTTCGTGTTTCTGGGAGCACTTCCTGAGCCTGGGATACTTGGAACATGACGACCATTTGGAGCTTTAGCTTAGATTGAGTAACCCGATCAGTAGATGACTAAATGCTGGGGCCCGGTTACTTCAATTTTGGCACTCCTTGACCCTCGACATGCGACAATTTGACCCGATCATCCCGTGAAGTGGTATATGTACAATCACGACTATTGCAGCATTTTCCCTCACATTCTCCTATCCATCTCTCTGTCAAATTGACATTCGATCTCCAGTTCCTTTCTCTTGACTATCGCTTTGAGGGGGGAACACCTCATTCTTTTCCTGGGGCAACCAACTCCTGTTTTTGTCTTGCAGTTCGTCAAGAACAACCAACAAGACAAAAAGGGGCAAATGTAGACACCACAAATGTGTCTACACCTTGGTTCTCCCCCCTTGTCCACCTCAAACCCATATCCTAACCCTTGACCTTAGTCCCCTCCACTCATTTGATTAAAATAACTTAAATATTTCAATTAGGTGGCCCCCTTTCCACCTCACCCTTGCCACCTTGGATCCTCCCTTAGATCCCTCCACCTTCCTCTTAGCCTTTATTATGCCAAATCTTCTCATTATCTTCCTCCCACGCCCATTTAAGCATCCTCATGGCCGTTCTTCCCACAATCCCTCGCCCGGTGGCGTGCAAGAATGGGCAGAGGCTATTTTTAGTCTCTGTCCCCATTCTGCCACCGCTGACATCGGCGATAATGCTGGCATCAGCAGCCTTCAAGACCCCTTTCTGCATCCATTCCAGCCCCTCGGCCCTTTGAGCTCGCAAACTAGTCTCTCTTGGCATTTTGGCATTCGTTTCTTCTCCCTCTGGACCTCATGCAACAACAGCAACAGGTGCAGGGATTCTTGAGTAGAGATTTCCTCTTGCAAAGTCTTCTGTGGTCTCAACAACAGCTCTCCCACTCTTCATTCGGTAAGCTAAAAGGTAAGCACAGTCTTTTATTTCATTTCATTTCTCTTCCTTAGTGTTCAGTTGTTTGGTATCTGTTGTTTCCCACTCCCTCTATCCTACCCCCTGAGAGGTTGAAAAGCCTTCTCAGGCCCTGTCCTCTGTCCACCTTCCTTTCACTCTCTCATCCTTTCAGTGTGATCCTAACAACTCCCTCATCCCTCCTGCCAACAAAGACCCTGTACAGGGCACCTAATCAGAACCTGACCATTCCCCAGTCCATTCAAATTCATCCCTGAGCTCTACCTCGACCCTGTTCACAAACCACACCCATCCATAGTCCAAAAACCCGACTACAGGCCACTTCCCCGACCGACGTCGGCAGGATAACCGAAGTCGACAGACAAGGCAACCGACGCTGGCAACATTCCTGACCTCGGCGACTGTTATCAGCCTGACAGCTCCATTCAGGTAATCATTGATCTTCTCTTTCATCTCTAATTTGTTTATCATTCCTATATTCTGGCATTCTATATTTCCTCAGTCTTTTATCTATCTGTTATTAGTGGGTTGACCTCCCTTGAGGAAGTTTTCACACTTCCAGGAACAAGCTTTCGCTTGGCAACCCACTGCCTATCCATCTAACATTTTTTTGTCTAAGTTTCCTCTTTCTTGCAGGTGTCATTCCTCCACAGCCAAAGAGGGGTGCCCACAAACATCTGAATTACGGTGCACAATCTTTATCCAGGTACTTCTAGCCTTGTCCATTTCTTTAGTTTCTTTATTCATCTTTTGAATGTAGAAAGCAAATTAGTGATAGAAACAATATATGTATATATATACATGCATGCATGCATACATACACACACACACACACACACACACACATATATATGTATGTATGTATGTATGTATATTTTTGCATACATACATGCATGCATGCATACATGCATACATACATACATACATACATATATATATATATATATATATATATACATATATACATATACATATATATACATATACATATATATATATATATATACATATACATATACATATATATATATATATATATATATATATATATATATATATATATATATATAGAAACTCACACTTACCAAAAATATGCCCCTAGTATAGGCATGCCCCTAATGTGAGGATGTCCTTTGGTGTGAAAAAAACATAGTCGCATAGAGTTTTTAATCCATTATCATATGTAGCCTTTATATATTTCATCCATATCAAAAAATACTTTAGGAATCATTTCATAACATATATATGTAAATATCTAGTAAAGAAGTAGTGAAATTTATGCATTAGGTTTTATTTATTTCCCAAGTTTTATTTTCCTACCAGAAAATAATTTTATAAAGATGCTTGGAGTTTTTTAAAATAATTATATAGGTCTAAGAGATATTTTTATAATTTTATAGATATAAAATATATTTAATTTTTGGTCTCACCCCACTCATTTAAATAAGATCTTATATTTTAACAAATCTAATTAGAAGGAAAGGCTACGAGTAACATTTGATAATGATTAAAAGAAAGAAAAACAAACTATAAATAAAAGCCTTTCCATTTAAAATAAATTCATAGTATAAAAGGGATCCCATTAGAATATTTTATGTTTAGAATTATGCTAAAATTTTAATCTAAGGCATGCATGACATGTAAATAAACACGAGCACAAATATTTTGAAAAGATTTATTGAACCATTAAATTTGATAGAACTAGACAAAACATGGAGAAAATTGAAGATATTTAATTGAATTTAAAAATATTTGAATATGATATGTAATGAATGAAATTGATAACAAGATCTAGAATGTAAATTATTGGAAAGCATATAGATCAATGAACATAATGACATAGTGATTTAATGTGGGAAAACCTTGAGAAGTAAGAAACCCACAAATATGATATTCATATAATTGAGAAACTTTGCACCCCAATACAAATACTTATTACTTCTAATTTATTCTCATAAACCTTCATCAAACTTTGGTCCAATATAAACCAAATGAAAATATCAAATTCACTGAGTTCGCATCAAATTTTCTAGATTACAACATGTATTTTATAATAGGGTAAAACCCTATTTATAATGTGGATGAAGGGAAGTGACCATTGTAACAAATGGGTCTAACCATCCCAATAATCATTTAATTTAATTGGTAAATATTAAAACATAATGTTTTATTATTAATTTACATGGGGTTTTTAGCTCGTGTTAATAAATAATAAATCATTATTATTTAATCATATGCCAAAGTATGGTATGAGTTTAAATTAGCTCACTTAAACATTAAATGTTCGAACACTCCCCCTTAATACTAAGTGGGTATAAATTCTATAACCATATTAATATATGAATTAAATTGTGTACATAATTAAATTTTAAAAAAACCTTAATCATGCCAAATATCACCTTTTGAAATAAAAGGAATTATAATCTATAAACTAATGTAAAATAAGTCTAGGATAGCATGATTGTGAGACTACATCTCATTGTTTCTCATGAATAATCATCTAAGAATTTTTGGATATTTTTATAACATAAATGCTTCCATTACAATATGATTTTATGTATGTAAAAAATTAAAAATTTCACACAATTTTTTTTAAAAATCACATAACTTGAACATGAAGTTTGCAGTGATTTACAATGAGAAGTATATAGAAGAAGGAACACATGACCATTAATAGGTGACATTGCCATGCACACTCCCCTTTAATGAAAACTCTAAGAGGCCCAACATTGCATGAAAATGACAAAACTTGGTAGCACTAACTAGTTTTATAAATATACTTGCAACTTATTCATATGTAGGACAAAACTATATATCAATATCACCATTAAGGACTTTATCTCATATAAAATACACATGAAATTCAATGTGTTTAGTTTATTAGTGATGCACCATATTTTTTTCCAGATCTACACAACTTTGGTTATCACAATAAATGGTGGTATTATGAGAAACATCCAAATTAAGTTCTCTTAAAAACCTTCACAACCATATGGCTTCTTTATCAATTTCCATAACACTTTTATACTCTAATTTAGTAGAAGAGATAGATATAATAGGTTTATTTTTGTTAGTTCAAGTGATATTACCTGCACTAAAATTAAAAACATATCCAAAAGTAGATTTTCAATCTATAGTATCACCAACATGTCAGTATCATAATAACCATATAAATTAGCATTATAATTGGAATAATAAAATAACCAAAATTTATAGTTTATTTGATGTGAAAAACTATACATTTTATTAATTTCCAATTATACAAATATGGATATTTCATAAAATCTAGAAGTAAAACCAACATCATATGAAATATTTGGCCTAGAAATGGCTAGATAAATTAAACTACCAACAAGCTGCTTATACAGAGTAGGGTTAGATTTTTTAGATACAAGTTTTGGATCAAAATTAACACCAAATTCAATAAGAGTATATGTAGACTTAAGATAATTAATATTAAATTTAACAAGAATATTATGTGCATACTAATATTGTGATATAATAATTGAATTTTTGTCCTGAAATATAACCATTCCTAAAAAAAATGATGTAGAATGCCTAAATCGGTTAATTCAAACATTTGAGATAGTTTCTACTATATTTATGAATTAAAATAATAAAATCACTAGTAATTATAATATCATAAACATATAATACAATCAAGATTAAATGACCATTTTTAACTTTAACAAAGAAATCATTATCCGAATAACAATTAGAGAACCTAGATATTTAAAATAACTAGTAATTTTAGAATACCAAGCTCAAGGAAATTATTTTAAACCACATGGATATTTATTTAATTTACACACACAAGTTCTTTACTAGGGTCAGTGAAACTTTTAGGTTAAATCATTTATATTTACTCTTCTAAATTAACATTTATAAAAATAGTTTTAACATACATTTGGTGGATAATCTAACCATTTTAGGCTACAAGAGTAATAGGTAATCTAACAATACTCATTTTTTCTATAGGATCAAAGGTTTAAACACATTTTATCCCAAGTTTTTGAGTAAACATTCGATTAAATAATCTTTATTTAAAATTTTCAATTTTACCAATTGAATTATATTTGATTTTATAAATCCACCTACAACCAATAATACACCTTTTAGGAAGAGGTGGGATAAGATCCCAAGTCTGATTTTTAATTATGGCATGATATTTAGCTTACATAAAAACTTTCCATCTACCATATTGAATGGATTCCTTAAATTATTGAGGTTTACATTCATACATAGTCATAAAATTATTATAATAATTTTAACTTCTATTTAGTTTATTAAGATTATCAAGACTAGAAGATTGGATTAAGGATTTTGCCCATTTAGGTATTTTAGATTGAATATGAAACTCATGGGTTTCTTTAGAATCTAAGTTATAAAAATATGGATAAAATTCCTCTATGGCATATAATTATTAATAAAGAGAAATAGGAGATCCAAGTTCATCAAAAAAAGAACATTGAAGAAATTCCATAGAGGGCCCACAAAAATATTTTTTGAGAATAAGAATATTCTTATTCTCAATGATATATCATTTATATAGATCATATACTCTAAATAATTTAGTGTTACCTCTATAACCTAAAAAATACAATAATAGGAAGTATGATAAAACTTATTTATTTTAACTTTAAGAATAAATATGGAAATAGGGTTACCAAAGATCCTAAAATGAGCCACACTAAGTTTATTTTTAGACCACATTTTTAAAGGGGTAAAAATATGCAAAGATTTAGTAGGGAATATATTCATAATATTCAAAATAGTATTCATGGCTTGATCCCATAAGAACTTAGGAACATTTGCACAATACAACATTGTTCTAACCATTTCTATAATGGTGTAGTTTTTTCTTTTAGCAATACCATTTTGTTGAGGGTATGAGGGAGTTGTTAATTACATTTGAATACCACAACTAATTCAAAAAGAATAAAAATATTTACTAATATATTCACCACCATTATTATATCTTAATCTCTTAATAGAAAAGTTATAAGCATTTTAAACAAAATTTTTAATTTTTTTGAATTTAGACAACACTTCATATATCTTTTTAATGAAATATGACTATATAATTATAAAATATCATATATAAAAGTAATATCATATATATATATATATATATATATATATATATATATATATATATATATAGGTAATTTTACATCACTATGAATCAATTCTAAAAGAGGTGAGGAATTCATATCATGATTCTTTTGAAAGGGATTAGTATGTTGCTTACCACGTAAGCAACCTTCACAAGTTTCATGATGAAACAAAATAGAAATATGACCAAAGAAAAGATTATGAGAAGAAATATAATGTAAACTTGTAAAATTAACATTTCCTAATATTTCATGCCATAATTGAGATTATTTCTTGCTATCTGATCAAAGACAACTTGTAGAAGAAGCATAAAAATTTATAAACAATTATTTTAAATAGCTTCAATAATCATAGGACTAGAGTGATTTATAATGGACCAATTATATTTAATAAAATCTAAAATTAAGTTATCATTCATAATTTGAGATCAAGAAAATAAATTCTTCTTAAGCTTAGGTACATAAGAAACATCATCAATAATAACAATTACAAATTTTGCATTTCCTTTCTTAGTTACTTTTAAAATGAGCTATTTATTAAGTAAAATTTTTAAGAAATATTTATAGTATTAGATGAAATTTTAGATAAGTAAGTCATATGGTGTGATTCATCACTATCTAAATTATATTCATTCTTGATAGAAGTAAATAATTCAACATATAAATCAATAACATTAGATAGAAGATCTTGTCATGGAACATTAGAGGGCTTAATAGCCCTAAAAATTAGTTCCTTATCAAGAACTACATTTATGATAATAAAATTGATATCCTTTTATTGTAGGAAGTCAAGATGAAATATGAAGGATTTCAACTTATTTCCTAATAAATTTGGCCAAATGCTGAATATGGTGTAAGTGATGCCTCAAGAGCTTCCAGAAATATTATCACTATGTGGAATAGTAATGTTTTGAAAGGGATTATTATCTCTAGATGTAAGAATATTTTGAGTGTTAGGATGGTTACTCATAATAAGTCTTGGGAATTAGTCAAATTTCAATATCCTAACTATATAAATACAAGGATTTATGGGATACCCTCTCCACCTAGATTGGAAGTAACAAGGAGGATTATTGGATGCTTGTTGGTGATTTCAATTCACCACTCTATCCTTTGGAAAATATTGGTGGTATCTTATATTACACTCATAACATGGTTGACTTAGCTAAGTTTATCAATACCATAGATCTAATAGACCTTGATCTTCAAGGATAGTGTTTCACTTGGTCTAATCATATGAGAGGTGAGAATTTAATACATGTTAGACTAGATAGGGTGTTAATATCCCCCAATTGGGATTATATTAGTGCATATCTCCTTGAAGCTCTCCCTAAGATGACCTCTGATCATAAGCCTCTCCTTTTATATTGGAAGGATATAGAGAATAAGGGCCTTTTCTCCTTTAGGTTTTAATGTATGTGGATCCAAAATTTGAGCTTTAGAGATTTGTTGGCCTGTTGGTGGAATATCACTATTCAAGGATCCCTCATGTTTAGGCTAGCATATGAATTAAAAATTGTAAATAACAAAGTCAAAGGTTGGAACATGTATACTTTTGGAAACATTTTTCATAATGAAAGGAGGATATATACCAACCTTATTGATATTCAACTACAAATGGCCAATGGAGACATCACTGATGATATGGTGCAACAAGAATATTCCCTAAAGAAGCAATGGAGTGATTTGTTGAAAAAGGAGGAAATCTTCTGGAAGTAAAAATATAGAGTGTAATAGCTTAGGGAATGTGATAAGAATACCACCTTCTTCCATAAATATGCCATGACTCATAGGAAGAGGAACAACATTAACAAGTTAATGGATGAGAATGGATCTTTGGTCTTGTTAAATATTAAAATGGGATAGGTGGTTGTCAACTACTTTCAAAATTTCCTTGCTATTCAGAATCAAGAGTTAATTGACATTATCCCTACCCAAGTAAGTGTTGAATATAATAACCTCCTTAAAATACTTGTGAAAGATTTGGAGGTAAAATATTGCCTCTTTTTGATGGGTGATTTTAAGGCCCTAGGCTTAGATGGTTTCCCTTTGACCTTTTTCCAAGAATACTGGGAGATTGTGGGGCAAGATGTTACTAAGGCAGCTACTAATTTATTAGTCTAAAAAATTGTTGAAATAGCTTAATCACACCTTTATAGTGATTATCCATAAGAAACTAGATCTTATTTGTATGGGGGACTTTAGGCCTATTATCCTTTTTAGTACTGTCTACAAGATATTTTTAAGATTTTGGTTTGTAGACTACAACTGATCTTGGATCATTTGATCAGTAATATCCAGAAGGGGTTTGTATCATGTAGAAAAAATTTGGATGCTTATATATCCACTCATGAGTACATTCATTTGATGGAGAAAAAGAATTTGCCTATGATGGTATTCAAACTAGACATCTTTAAGTCTTATGATAGAGTGGATTGGGACTTTATTTTCAAAATCCTTGAGAAAATCAGGTTCTAAGATAGAGTAATATAGCTCATCAAAACTTGTGTCACCACTATCAAGTACTTTATCCTTATTAATGGGGTTTTTAAGGGATTATTCAATTCAAGAAGGGTTCTTAGGAAAGGTGACCCATTATCCCCCTACCTATTCATTCTTATGGATGAGGTTATTAATATAAGTTTTTTCAAGTTATTAGAAACCTAGGAAATCAAAGGTATTGAACCTACTTTAACAGTGGATCCCACTACCATCCAACAATTTATTGATGCCACTATCCTCTTTAGAGCTACCTTAATGGTGAGATCCTAGGTACCTACCTTGGCCTTCCATTAGTTGTTAAAGATGTTCCCCCCCTTATACTGGAATTCTATCCTCGAAAGAATTCAAAAGAAGTTGTCAAGGTAGAAACAAAAGTTGGTGAGTCAAGATGAAAAATATCAACTTGTGAAGTCTTCCCTTTAGGGAATTCCAATTTATGTCCTTTCCCTCTTCAAAATCCCCAAATATATTATGGAAAATTTTGAAATAATTCAAAGAAAATTCCTATGTATTGGGGTGGAATAGAAATATAGAATTGACCTACTTAGTTGGGATAAAGTCTGTAAACCAAAATTATAAGGTGGTCTAGGAATTAGAAAAATTCACTTGACCAACAAAGCCTTATTAGCTAAAATTGGGTTTAATTTCATGAATAAAAATAGGGTGTGGGGTAGTATTATGAGAGAAAATTACCTATCTAATAATAACCTTGATGTTTTCCTCTACACCACTGGTATCCCTAGAGGTTTGATGATTTGGAAAAATGTTATAAAAAGCAAAACCTTACTACAATAGGGAATTAAGTGGAAATTTGGGGATGGTAGAAACATCAAATTTTGGGAAGATAACTGGCTAAAGAACATCCCTCTCTATAAGATACAAAATTTTGAAAGACTTTTTGACAAATCCATAGCTCACTTTGGGATATTAGCTATTGATTATATTCTGCTTGGTAATAGTGACTAGAAATAGCTATCAGACTACTATCAGGACACTAAAATGACCTTATTTCAATTATTGAGGAATTATAGCTCCTTCTTTGAGATTGTAAAATTACTATATTCCCCTCAAGGGATAAATTTATATGGGTATAAGATAAAATAGGAGTTTTTATAGTTAGATCAATTTATAATCTATTCCTTAAGTCTAATGAGGACTCAAACTTTTGGATAAGGGTCTGAAATCACAACCTTATTCCCAAAATCAATCATTTATGATGGCTAACCACTCATAATAAGATCTTTACTATGGATAATATTTGTATCAGAGGATTCTAAATTGCTAACTAATATGTAGTATGTAAAAAAGAGGAAGAATCGGTTTCCCACCTATTATTGCATTGTGAGTTCTCTTAGGAGGTGTAGAGCTTTGCTTTTTAGAACATGGGAGTCTTCTAGAGGATGGATCATGACCTCTCAAATGTCATCATAGGTTGGTTTTACCCCTTTGTCCACCTTTTATGAAAAGATATATGGGCTTAGATTCCCCCCATCCTAACCTAGAAACTCTTGAAGGAGCATAAAAATAGGTTATTTAGAGATTAAGCTAAATATCCCAAAGAGGTCTTATTTAGGTTTTCTAAACTTCTATAATAAAATATCTCTTGCAACACTTTGAAAGCTATGAAATTTCCTCCTAACAAGCTAGAAAAAAGCATCATCAATTGGTGGAGTGTCCCGACCCATGTCTATAGAATTGATAACTCTAAGAGGATTGGTCATGATTCTACCAAATGGGTTCCCCCTTATATTGGATGGAAGAATATAAATTTTGATGGGGATACCAAAGGTAACCCATGTTATGAAAGTGGGGGTTGTGTTATAAGATCTAATAAGGGAGAGCTTGTAGCATCTTATGATGGTGGAATGTGAGAAAATTCTAATAATGTTATTAAAGATATATCCATCCTTTGAGGTCTCAAGGTGGCTCTTGCCATTGAAATTAAAAACCTCTCAATCAAAGGTGATTATAAACTTATCATTAATGTTGTTAAAGAGAAATCTAGGGTGGGTTGAAAGATTGATGGCATTATTCAAGACATAAAGAAACTCCTTGGTTTTAAGGGATTTGAGGCTAAGCATATATATAAAGAGGGAAACCAAGTAGTGGATGTAATGGCCAATTTGGGAATTAATATCTTTCCTCTAAGGTGCTAGAGGAACCTAAAAAATCTACCTATCAATGTTAAAGATCACCTCCATTTAGAGGCCCAACCTCATTCAACTCAATGACCTATATAAACAATATTTTTTATAATATATTTTAATATATATTCTAATTGGGGGCTACATGATAGACATTTTCCACCTGTAGGGGAAAATAAGTGTGGTCATTAATATAGGTAAGATGACACATGAGTAAAATTCAATAAATGGGAAGAGCCACATCAACAAAAGTCATATTAGTGAAAGCTTGAGACATTTACCTAGATGCCACACGAGGCAAATCCAATCCTTGGTAGTGCATTTTCCAATTGATAACACATATAAGCTTCACTATGCTCAAAATTATTACTTGATTAACATGAATGATTTAAAGTGTGAGCTTAGGTTTTTGAGTGGACATAAATTTTGGTTAAATTATGATAACCACACCATTGTTTTTATACTTTTATGTATCAAACCACATTATCCTCGGGTGCTAAAATATATTTTGAGCAATCCTCTCCTCAATATCAAGAAGATCTTAACCATGGGTGGAGATAAGGTCCAAACTAACCCATTTTCCTATGCTAAGTCTAAGATGGATGCCATGTTGTGGAGCATTTTCAATGAGGGAGGCATTTCACCACTCTTAGAATGTCTCAATGGCTTTGATGAAAATCTTTCAACCTAGTTTACTATATTTTAGGATGTGGATCAGAAGGTCTAGGTTGGTGGAATTCAATTAAAAGTAAGCAAAGAGACTATTGAAAATGCTATAGGTTTGTGATGTGAGGGAAAAAGACTAAAGAAGCAAACCAAATTCCAAAACCTAAAGGCATGAAAATATTCTTTAGAGAAGGTGATTTACTAGTTTGAATGCAAGGTGAATTTTATAGGGAGAGCCTGATCAACCCCTAAGATAAGGTCTATTTTCTTATTATGAAATACATTACCTTAGAGGGAATATTTAAATGTTATTATCATTATCACTTTGATTTGTTAAACCATTTTCATCACAAGATGCTTATAAATTTTATGTTCTACCTTTTGTCATTTCTTGAGTCCTTTATCAAAATTACTAAGAATGTGCATGAAAACAAACTTGATATCATTACCATCCCACTCCAACAAGGCCTAATTTTTCATCTCTATCATTTCCACTTGGCACTTTTCCTACCTAAACCCATTAAGCCCCATCTAGTTGATGAGGCCCAAAATAGTGATTTGGATGATAACATTCCTTTGAGTGTCAAGTTTGGTATCCCTTTTAAAAATAAGGCCTCTAGCCTTATTGTGAAATATTCCTTGAGCCCCTTCAGATCTTCGTAAAAGCCTAAGGATCTGGTCACTATTACCCTAATTTCATGAACCCACACAAAGAAAGGATCGAAGTCCCCTCTTATATATGGAACCACTTTTTCAAATCCTAAGGGTGTTACAATTGGGTCCCTTATCCAATCACAAAAAGTGGTAGCTAAGGGGTTGTGTAAACTGAAGAATAACCCTTCACACTCAAGTGATAAGAAGAGGAAAGGAGACACAAAAATTTAGGAAAGAAAAAATATAAGATAACTGATGGGGATGAGAATCAAGTTAAACTAAATGTGGACAAGGAGAATTTTGAGCTCTAATATCAAGGGGAGGAGGATGATGATAAAGATATTAGAAATGAGGTCTAGGGGAGTAATATAAGGAGTCCAATAAATTGAAGATCTAGCAGATTAGCAGGTGGTAAAACTCTAGTGTTGAATTTTTTTGACTACTCTTCAACCTCTGATCTGGAGGTTGAAGTGGAGATCATAAAGGTCAAATCCACTCCTAACCAATGGGGGAAAATGAGGGCACTAACTACTTTGAAGATTTAAATAACTCCTATGATTCTAATAAGGAAGATATTGAGTCCATGGATACTCCTACAAAAGAAGTTACCAATGATAAAATTTATGATAATTTTATTTAGATTAAAAGAGATTTGGATGAGGTAAAAAATGGGTTGTGCTCTCTTGATAACAAAATGAAAGTTTTGACCACCTTATGTGTAAAAGTCATCCATTGAGATACTACTTCTCTATCTATCTTATAGGTTATTCTAGGTGAGGAAATGGGCATGGAAGGTAAGTCTACTAGTAAGGATGAACTCCTAGGTTTATTCAAGGAATATTGGAAAGTTTTGCTTAACTAGTCTTACTCTTTTATGTTGTGACTAGGTTTGGTATTTTATGCTCTTATTTTAGTCTATTGTTTGTTTTTTGTTGCTCTATTATTTATTTATTGGCCTACTTTTTTACCCATGGGGCATTTTGTAATAGGTTTTTGTACCCTTTTTTGTATCTTATCAATACCAAAAACATTTGATAGAATTAAAAAATACAACATATAAATCAATAACATTATAATTCTATTCCTGATTATTGTTTTAATTATGATTATTTTGATGGTTTTGATTAGATTTCTTCCCTTTGTTATTTTTATAAGTTTTATTATTAAATCTATCTTTGTTTTTATAACAATTTTCCATTCTATGACCAAATTTACCACATAGATTATCATTATCAGATTTCTTGTTCCCACTTTTTCCATTGGAAAAATTAGGGTTAGGTTTCTAGTTTCTATTATTCTTAGAAACAAGGTTGATAGTGAGTAGTACCTAAGTGGTATTCTCTTTATAATTAAAATTATACATCACTTTCTCTTCTTAAATTGTAAGAGTTGACAAGGTATTGAGGTCATGGATATCTTTCTCTATTTGGTACTTTGAATTCAAAATTGAAATGAAATTATGATTTTTTTCATGATTCATAAGTTGAATAATAAAATATAAAAATTGATATTTAATTAAATTACATTTATAACCATATAAATGAGCATTTATATTATTTATTTTATCAAGAAAATTAACAAGGTTTTCATCACCTTTCATGGGTGTAGTAAGCGATTCAAGAATTAACTTAATAATTTTAGAGAGATGAGTTCCCTCATGCATAGAATCAAGGAGCTTCTAAGAATTTATAGGTGACTCATGATTACATATATGGAGTCTTAATTCATCCTTAACACTATAAATTATAATCTATATGTCTTCTTGTGATTTTTGTTGAAACCCATTTGAAAGCTAATTATACACCAAAGTGTACCATGGGTCTAAACTATCCCTCTTAGACATTAAATATTATAACAAAATTATCTTCTACTACTAGTATTAGGTGATAGATATTAATTTTTTTTTTCTATTTTTATCATTATATAATAGATAGAACTCCCTAATTATAAAGGTTGTTATTGTTGGCTCTTTCTTGGACCTATTTGGGACATATTTTATTCTATGTTTCCATGACCTCTACACAAAATTTTGTAAAGAAGTCAAACACTTATATGGAATATTTACAATTATGTATACTTTGAGTAATTGATAAAATATTTTGTGGTTATTTATTATTATTGTGACAACTCCATTCTCACATTCTAATTGTTTTTTACAACCTACATATGGTCTTATAATGTGTTTCAACATATATTACATTTTCATAAGTTATGTGTCATACTTAGTTAGAGGAAGAGTTAAATTCTACCCATTTCCACCTTGTTGCATCACCATCATTTTATTTTATTATTTTTTAACTTCCTTTTCATTTGTAAGTGTTAGAATAACTACTAGTTTAGGTTAATTAACACTAGGATAGGGGAAAAAAATATCTCTAGAGGTTATCTTACAAGAGTAGTCCAACACTGAGAAGACATCCCATGTTGTTATGAAAATGTTAGTTCCATTTTATTAGACATTTTAGACCATTGAAAATAGGTAAATAAACATGAAATATATCCATAGATATAGATAAAGGCAAATAAATTATTTATTTTTATGTTTTTATTATATTTTTTCATTTTTATTATATTTATATATGAATGAACTAAGGAATGAGGAAACTAAGGGTAAAATAAAGAAGACGAAATGAGATCCCAATTAAGAAATAAAATCAATACAAAGGGCACAATAAAGATTAAGAAAGAAGAGGAGGATTACTACTAACTTGAAATTTCACTTAAAAATAAGTTCATGCTAGGGTAGAAGGCCTATATATATGTCATCATTGGGAAGTACACAACATTTTGGAATGAGATAAAATAATCAAAATAAGACATCCATAAAAACCAAGCAAGAAACAAAAACCAAGGGGATAAACATATGCTAAGGAAACTAATGAAATGATGTATATGTCAATCCAAGATGAAGAATGAGGAAAAGCATAATCTCAAAGGAAGAAGGCACATGGAAGGCATGACACATATAATAAAATAGAAATTATAAGTTATGAATATTATGTTAAATATGTAAAGTGTATGAGATAAGAGGATACCCAATAATATCATCTAAACATCTACAAATATATAACCATGAATGTTAGAAGTCATATGCATAATAAGTAATATCAAAAGTGTGATAAAGAGTTATATAGTAACCTAAATAATCATCATAAGGATAATCATAGTGGGGATGGGCTAGAGGAGCTTAATAAATCTCTTGGGAAGAAATACACATGTCAATTTGAATGTTTCATTATATAGTTGAACTCTTTTTAGGGGCTTGAGCATAAACATATGTAAGAGGTAGTAAGACAATATTGTGACATGGATAACTAGGTACCATAGCTATAGGTGGTGTAACTATAAGGGCTGTAACTCTAAGAGTTGTATTTTAAGTAAATATAACCCTAAGATTTGTAACTTGAGGAACTATAATTTTATATGTAAAACATTTAGGGACCATAATTGGAGGTTAAATTATAGAATATATGACAAGATATTATACGATTTTCTATTTAGGAAGAACTTTAGGTAATATCACATTTTTTATGATGTTGTACAAGTAACTCATAAGGTGTGGTGTGAATAATATTTTTTTTATCATTTAGAAAACTTAATAAATTAGTGTAATTTGGATAGTATAACTCTCATTTTATTTATCTAGGGCATTTAAGTAACATATATTATGTCCCAATTTTTGCCTATATATAGAACCATAATAAAAAGGTCTTAGGACCTATTGACCAAATTTGAATTTTAGGTCAAATTAGAATACCCCTAGTAAAAAAATTTACTTTTAGGCATATAAGGGGGTATAATATCTTGTCATGAGGTGTTTCATATGTCAATTGATGTTATATTAGCCTTGGTCAATTAGTTTTTAGGTCTATTTATCATGTTGGGTCACTTTAAGGGTCAAAATGGGTGCATTTAATGCTTTATACAAGTTTTTTAGGAAATATTAAAGTTTCAAAACTTTATTTCATGTACCATTTATCCTTATAAGTATTAATTAACTGACAAAACTAAAAAGTTACAAGTTCATCAAAAGAAAGATCAGTTTTATTAAAGAAATGGAAAAGTTTAGCACTTGTATAGCCTCCTTGGGAAGTGTTCCACTTGGAAAATTATGAAAAGTGTCTCTTTAACTCCCCCACACTAATTTACATGATTTATTTTCTTTTGAAGTTCCATTTTTGGCCCAAAAATGTTCTGTTGAATTTTTGTCCTACTTGGTAGATTGAAGTGACACTCAGGTTTTTACTTGGTACAATCAACACAAGGGGTATCAATTAAAAAGATTATATGATGTGATATTGCACTTAGGGATATCCATTTTCATATTAATAAGTTTTAGTTTTGTCAACCATGCTTTATGAACCATCCATTTCAAGTTTAGCTTCCAAAACTGCATGCTAGTCTATGCACCCTTTCATTTTTCACTTAGTTTAAACAGATCCATACAAACTATTTTCTCATATTTTATCCAAAATATGTTGGTCATGTATAATTACACTTACCATTCTTGGTTTTAATTTTCAATTTGTTTTGCTATGCTAATCAGCTCAATTTGTAAACTAGTCTCTTTTGAGTGTAGTGGATAGTTTTTCACCATTTAGAGTTCCATGCTTTGTGAGTAGTTATAAGGGGTTGTGTCAGTGTTTTTTATATGTTTTAAATATCCTCTTGGAATCATATTCACCTCTCAACCTCCTTATACAAGCATGGTCATGATTTTTAGTCATTTTATGCCTAAACATAGCTAAGAAGTCATGAAAGTACATTACAGACATCATTATAGTGGAAAATCGCATTGAATAGGAGTTTTTCAGAATGGTTTCAAGATCACCATGGTGAAAATAAGACTTTGATGGACTAGTAAAGAATATAATTCTTCCCCATGAAGCTTAAACTATACACATTTCCCACAATCTCCTTCACTGTCTACATATTCAAAAAAGGTGCACCTACAGGGGTTTCCATGATGATGTCATGATTTGATAAGAACCTTGGTAGTGGTGTCAAGATCTAGGAGACATGAAGAGTGAATTAATATTATTGATAAATAAATAAATTTAATAGACCTCTCCATTCATGCATACTACCCATAACTTCTCCCTTATTGCCTAAACATGTTAATAACCACCTATAGGTAGTACCTTAGCACTGTAAAACTTTTAGATGAAACATTTGAAACATGTCAAGAATCCTTTTCAATTTATACCAGGTGATGGAACTATTAAAATCCTATTTTAAGTGTTTTAAAAGAAAAAAAGAAGTGTGAGACCATGTCAAAATACAAAGGACTAAGTTTTGTGAAACTTTCCCTAAATTGAGAGAATAGAGGCCCAAAAGGTTTTTATAGACTTCCCAAAACATTCACACAAGGGGTTATAAACCTATAGTTTTATATACATCATTTACCCTAGTAAAAATAAAGACTATGATAATTTTTGGAGGAATTTGACAAGTGAAAGATGGTCATTGGAGATCTCAAATTTGTCAATAAGACATTATTTTCTTTCAATGTCATCTACAAGACTATAATCCAAATAAGGTATTTTCCATCTAAAATTGGAAACTTGTTTTTGATACCATATGTTTTAATGTTTAATATGGTAAAGGTTTAATCCAATGTCTAAATCATCACCATGAAATAGTGTTACTTTGTGTTTTGACCCCTTAAGCTTGTTCCTAGTCTATACACTATATATATGTGACCTACAACTAAGCAAAAAAGTTAGTGATCCCAAAGTTTGATGTTATATGGTGTATTGATATATTCAAGGTGAGTTTTAGTTTAATAATTAAATTTTTTACCTAAGGGATCCCATAGAGAATCTCTTCACACAATGACCAAGTTTAATTGGAACATACACACTACAGATCACTATTCAAAATGGAAATATAGTCAGAATTCTATACAAATAGTCTAGACCAATTAGAAAAAAGACATGGATTGATAAGGTTGAAAAAAAAAGCATAATAGACACTTAAACATATATTGAAGATCATAATATTCACTTTTGCCTAAGCTAACCACACACGGTTGCCTATAGGTGACCTTCTAAGTAAAAGGTACAGTCAACTAACAAAGTAGATACTGAGCAATTTTAGGTTTTAAAATGGTGGAATAGGTTCTAAAAAGTGTTAAATAATCCCAAAACATTTATAAATTGTATTGTAAAGGATAAAATATACTATTTTAAAGTTTCCAAGTCTAATTCATGCAATAAAGCCTACAAATAAGGGTCCATTCTCAAGTAAGATAGATAGTTAACTATAAGAATGAGGTTTTGATAATTAAATTGCATAAGTATGAATTAAAATAGGTATAAAATGAGTAAAAAAGGATTAATTTATGGTTTTATATTATTTTTATGCCAATTTCATATACACATATCTTTAGGTGACCCCAAAATAGGGATACAACTAACAGGGTATACTCAAGCTTGACTGATTTGAGGTAAGTGAGGACCTTGTGAGAGTTTAGGGTATAAATGGAGGTTAGGAGATATTAATACAATTTATAAAAACTTATTTTCACCACCATAGTGGATATAAAAGAAAATAAGTGAATCTAATTTTGGAATATACAATTCACTCTTGAGAACCCTGCACATAGTCCTTTTCACTAGGGTTTGTTTTGAGTTGGAATTATTTTGGGGGATCCAGATATGGAATAAAGAGACAATTTTTGGTGTGGAACACAACTAAAATATTATTAAACCAAAAAAAAATTGGTTTTTTTAAATTTAAATATGGGAGGTACCCCTATTTTATCTTAGATAGGGGTACTTCCCCTCATACATAAACTTGCAGGTTGGAGAGAAATGTGTTGAATAATGAACCATAAACTTTGAGGACCTTGTGTGAATGTTTTATAAGTTGAAAAAAATCATAAAAACATGGAAAATTTTTCAAAGGAAAGTGAAAACAAACATTGTGGTATGGACACCAGGGTTTGTAGACAGACCTAAAGGACAAGTTTAAGCTTAGTGATTGAATAATAGGTCAATATCATTTTTAGACATATAAGTTATTTATACCATATTGGATAATGTGTATGAGATGTATACATAGGTTTATAAACCATTATTAATCAGGTAAACCCATCAAAGGCCATTTTGAGCTCAAAAGTGTAGGTAAGCCTACTAACAAAGATAAAGCCTAGTGAGCAAAGAGGAAGTCATTCACAATTTTGATCTTATAAATGTATTTAAAACTATTTGATCATGTTATTTAGGCAATTATATAGGTTTAAAATATTTTTTAGAGAAAAATAAACCTTGAAGAATCCATTTTTGGCTCATAAACCAACTTAGGCTTGAAAGGAGAGAGACAAGCTTGATAAGCCAGCTTTTGAAGCTCATATCTTTCATGAGGATTTATATGGGAGATATAGGAGTTTTGGGATGTTATAATGGGTCTTTAATTCCAAATTATTAAAAAAAAATTGTAGGTTGGATTCCCAACTTTTATGAACCAACCTTAAGAGTGGAAACATGCCTACAACCCTACTAAACCCTCATCCAGGACCCAATTAGGAAAATGGATTTAGAGATGCACTAAAATGTCATAGTTTTCCTATAAAAAATATTGGAAATTATATAGGAATTTCTTAGGATCCCTCTTATGTCATGTATTTGTATGAACTTGTGTGGATGGGGTGAAAAACAAGATCGTTTTGACCATTTGTTTGTGTTTTATAGGTTATAGAAGTTAGGAGATGATAAAAACTTTAGGTGAAATATTAAGAGTAAATATAATTAATAATATTAATTTCATGACATGAAACAACTTATAAGTTCCCAAACTAGGTATTTCATCTCAGTTAGTCAAATTTAGCATATTGGGCAAACTAGTGAAGAAGATGGAAAACTTTGAATGAGCTCATTTTAAGGTGTGATTAATGCTTATAAGGCCATGGAGGGTTATTAAATGTGCCATAAAATTCCTCCCACATATTTTTATGAGAGATTGAAAGCATTTTGGAGGTCGAGTGTGTAGGGTGCATGAAAGGGAAATTTTTTGAAGAGTAGATAATGATGGCTCACTTTAGAGGTTTTTAGAGGACCAAACATGCAAAAAATTCATGGAAAGTAATTTATGATATTATTACCTTCCATTTAAACCATTTTTATTTCCCCTCATCATTTATAAGATGTTCAAATAGATCCAATCATGAAGGTAGTTTTTTTGAGCCAGTTGAGTGGTTTTCTTGCCACTTTTCATGAGGCTTGTGACTTAGATTGACACTTGGAGCTCCTAATATTTCATGGTTATACCCATACATTATTATTATTATTATTATTATTATTATTATTATTATTATTAATGTATAACTATTTTATTATCTTGAAAAGTGCCCTTTTAGCTCCTAATATTTCATGGTTATACCCATACATTATTATTATTAATGGATAACTATTTTATTATCTTGAAAAGTGTCAAGAGTTAAGCATAATTGGTGGTTCTAGAGCTAAGGTGCATAGTAGCCTTGTGAGGTCCAAATAGAGGGTCAATTTGAGTTTTCAAGATGTTAAAGACACTATGATCATGTAATTAGGTTTGAAAATGTTGGTAAAAGGTATTGAACAAGTTTTATGTCCTTAAGAACAATAAAAATCAAGAAACAATGTTGGAAGGACACCTATGCATGAAAATTGAAAGTTTCCAAGCTTGAGAAGAAAGTTTTGATGATAATTGGAAATTTTATACTTTTCATGGTGACATAATAATTTTGGAGAGATTTAAAATGTTTATAATAAGGATTTTAAATCATTTTACAATGGTTTTAGGGACAAATCTTTATGAACATTCGTTAAGAATGTAAACTGGTTAAAACCCTCCTATAAACCCTTATAGTGACCTAATTGGAAAAATATAGTTTGATAGTAATTATAATGGATTTAAAATGCTTTTATTATTATTATTTTATGATGTATATGACTCCTCTAGGCATCCACATGTGTTTTTGGTTTGTTAGGGTAGTAAATAGAAGGTATAAAAATATGCTTGTTTTTAATAATTTTATTGCTACAGGCAAGGTTGACTGAGTTAATGCATACAAGTTAGTGGATATTAAAGTATAATATATTTTATTGATTCCAATGTAATTATTTTATAAATATATATTATTTGTGTCAATCATCTTGGTAAATCAATATGTCCTATCGCTAGATTGTAGATAGTGAAAATAGTGACAAATAACTAGGTAAGGTGAAAAAGTATTTAGGGAAGAGTTACAGGTGAGTAGGGATGAATCAAATGATTTTTTATACTATTTAAATAAATATTAATCATATTAACTTGGTTTTTAAGTATTTTTTATACATATACACAAGCTAAAAGTTGCTCACAAAGTGATGTATCTATGTAAGACAAGACAATGGAACCTAGAAGAGTGACAATGATCTATAAGAGTAAAGTTGCCATTGAAGCATATGAATTTTGTGTTGGAGGATGATATAAGAAGTTTTTATGACATTTTTAATTCATTATAATATCTTGTGATTGTTTCCTTGGGTATGATAATTCATGTTCAAACATGGCTATGTTTTGAGTGAATTGACTACTCCAGGTGTTATAAGGAAAGTGAAGTGTTTGAGCCATTATGACAAGAGGTGATTCATTTAATGAATATATTGATGTTATTTGAGACATAAATTATTTATTAAATATTTTTTAAATATGGATAAGTAGTTTTATGTGTTGAGATGAGGAAGCCAAAAGGGCTTGTCTAACTGTGTATGCATAATGTGAGAGTGGTTTGATGAATTTGTCTATTAGACCAATGAATGATAATAGAAAAAGGTAAATAACTATTGGATGTTGATATATAATACTCAAATGGAATATAAATGTGAATGATATATCTTGTAAGTAATCTTATAAGTTCTAAACATTAACATTTACATGACTATATCTTGATTGTGTTTGACCAGTTTGAGTTATCATTTAGCAAAGGTGATTTTGGATGATTAGAGCTTGAGAAAATATATAAAATGGACATGATGATTTTTATAAGGTAATTAATGATTTATTTATGTGTTTATTTATAAAATAAACTATATTTCTTATTTCTAGAAGATAGACTTTTATATGTGTGAAGGCCTAAAAGGCAAGTAGACATAATTGATAGGTTCAAGTAGTGAGTTGGATTTATATGTGGAATGGACCTATGTGGGAGTGTTAAAAGGTATATTTTAGGTAGTTTTTATTTTTTTCATCAATTTTTGAATTTTTAATATGTTTTGAGGAGTCCAAGTTGTAATGTGTGTTCAAATAGACCTAATTGCTTTAAGTCTCATTAAGGCCTATTTGAGGTTTGGGGATAAAGAGGTATGAAAACCCTATGAAGTGTATTGTCTCACCCATGTAAAGTGTGTTTGGACATATTATAAGTGTGATTAAATTATTAAAATTATCTTTTCTAACAAAAATAGGTAAGATAAAGAATGTGATATAAAGGCAAAGCCTAATAGGCCTATTTAGTCAAGTAGTACATGAGAGTGGACTTAAGATAAGGAGAGAAACTTATAAAGAGGAGTAGGTAATTGAGTACCATAATAGGGTGAATAATACTAGGCATTAATATATAATCAATTTTATGCAAGTGGACACATAGGTAATTAGACCTAATGAGCCTAGAGGAGGCATATTGAGTAAAGGAGCCTAAGTGGCTTGTATGAGGTAGAGAGGTAGGTTTTCAGGGGTTAAGAAAGATAAATCCATAGTTATTTGATTCAAACATCATATCAGATATGTAGATTATTTTTGTGGTGATTGAGTTGGTTCTTAATCATCAAGGGGGTTATAGCCTCTTTGCTAGTTGGTGCTAGATAAAGGTCAAGTGGGTAATTGACTAAATTGAGGGGTGGGTGCTCCTTGATTAGTTGGTGCTAGTATAAATTTAATATTATAGTTATTGGATATTATTCCATGTGATTTTTTTAGTTTGTTTTATACCCTAAGAGGATTTCCCACATTATCTCTTATGTTATCTTGTGATGTGCTTATATGGTTGTTTTTGTATGCATTGTTTAATCTTATGTGAAAGTATGTTTCATGTAGTGGTAAATAAAATTGAATATACATTATTAATAAAATTAACCAACCCCCATATTAGTATCTACTTAAAATAATTGGTATCCAATCTAGACCATTAGAGGAGGATTGATAGCCTACAAGTGATCCGAAAGGTATGATGAGGATAATGCTCATCTTGTTTGCAGTGATGGATAAGTTTATAAAAATCATGGTTGAGGTTTACATAAAAGTTTGCATGATGGTATTATAAATGTTGAAAAATAAGGACTATACTCAATTTAAGTCCAATATGAAAACTATGTTGAATGAGAGATCTTATTGAAGGTGGTCTATTTGGTTAGCTAACATGATTGAAGAAAGATAGGCAGTGGCATGATTAGAAGCCTAGATTATGAGACCTAATTAAGGTATATCTAAAAATTAATAAATTAAAAATGTATGAGAATTTTTTAATATTTATATTTGTTAATCATACATACTTTATTTGATAGGATCCAATAAAGGAGTTTTGAGAAGGCGCATGAGCTATTTTAGGTCTCCATGAGACCTAATGAGGGTATGAGAGATAATGAGTCTTTATAAGTGAAAGTGAATGATCTATGGATATATATACATGGAGAAAGGCTCATATAAAAGAGAAAAAAGTATATGAAAAGGTCCAATTCATTAAAAAATATCTGAAAGTGTGCATTTATGCATGAAATCATCATATAAGTTGACTGTGTTTAAAAGTCCTGATAATGGAAAAAAGGGTAGCTTGGTGGGTTAAGTAGTGTTATTAGACACTCATTTTGTTTTATAAAAGTGTTTTAGAGTGACCTAAAGGTCATGTATATTCTAAATATGCTTTTTTCTATGTCAGTTTAGTCTTTGATATGAATAATAGGCCTAATTCTTGAAATATAGTAATATGAGGGTATGGTGTCTATAAAACCTAATAGGAATATTCACGATGATAATAAATTATTCATGACACATGGAGTTATATGATCTTCAAGTGGATTTTATTCAATATTTCCTTTATTTTTTATCATGCTTATGAGTTCAAAGTAGTTCTAAGAAGCAAGATTTAGAACAGTGGAATGAGTGAGTTAAAGAATAGTCTATGAGACTATTGGAAATCCTATTTCCTTGTTATCAAAGTGACCTCATAAGGTCATTAAGAAGTGTGATGACATGATGTTTATGTCATGAAGAAATTTTGAGTAATTTTATGATTATTTCTATAAGTTTTTTATCAAGATTTTGAGCATGCTTATTATAGCAGTTAAAGAATGTTGTCTCAAGAATGGATTTTTGATTTGGGCTTTGTATAAAATATGTTTTAGAAAGGGATAATGATTTGAGGATAATTTAATTCTTGTAAGTATGTTTACATGTATAAAGATTTCAAGCTCTAAATTTTCATATCAAAATCTTGATTGAAAATGTGAAGTGGATCTATTGAGAAAAGGTGAAGAGTTCATGGAGAATTTGGTGTCTTTTATGTATGAAGATGAATTTTAGGTCATCATCAATCAAGACACTTTTTTTAAGATCATAAAGAATATAAGTTATGTTAAAAGGTATGAAGTATTTAAGTTTGTGCTCATAGACCTATATGTCTGTATGCTTTCCTAAAGATGTCTTAAAATATTATAAGTCATGATGGCTTGTGAAGTGTAAAGTTCAGTTGTTTTTTGTCTATAGAATCATATGGGAACTATTCATGATGAACTCAAATGTTCAAGTTAATCTAAGAATATATATGTGAGTAAATTAGTGGAGTATTCCAAATATTGTTGGTGGTATAAAGGATTGTGTGTGTGTGTGTGTGTGTGTGTGTGTGTGTGTGTGTGTGTGTGTGTGTGTGTGTGTGTGTGTGTGTGTGTGTGTGTGTGTGTGTGTGTGTGTGTGTGTGTGTGTGTGTGTGTGTGTGTGTGTGTGTGTGTGTGTGTGTGTGTGTGTGTGTGTGTGTGTGTGTGTGTGTGTGTGTGTGTGTGTGTGTGTGTGTGTGTGTGTGTGTGTGTGTGTGTGTGTGTGTGTGTGTGTATAACATGTTTATTTCATTGGTTAAGGGTTATTAGTGTTGAAAAGAGCTAAAGTGAAGTGTAATCAAAGATCAATACTATCCAAAGAGATGGTCTAAGCTATGATGAAATACAAAGAATATAAATAGTAATAGGCCCAATATATGCTAATTATGTGTTGATAAAACTTGAAATATGAAGCATGGAGTTAGGGGGACCTAACTAAAATAGTTTAAGAGGCTTGAATAAATGTGCATGATGTAAGGGCTAGCATATGTGAGATGTTTTAGTTTTAAGATTCAATCATGGTGGAGATGTGGATAATTATGATATAGATTTGAAATCGATGAGTTGGTATGATGACTTAATCAAACCAAGTCATGTGTTTTTACAATGTATTAAATCTTAATTCATGTATAAAAGGGGAAATTTGTAAGTGGTCAAGTCCTAGGATTAGAGGATTGTGTAGATGAACCTAAGAAGAGTATATGTCCACTTTATCATTAATGGTAAAGGGGGAGAAGGAAAAGAAGAGGTTTCCATAAATGAAAAAGGGGGATATTATTGGCAAAGGTGTTTTAATTGATGTTAAAGCTAATGACAAAGTGGTGATGTGATTAATTAAGGTTGATATCATAAAGTGACAAGAAGGTCTTATGTGCTTTATAAGATCCATGTGGCTTGAGTTGTCTTGATCATTGAAGAATGATATGACAAGATTTTAATATATTCTCAAGTTTATTGAGAGTACCTTTAGATGATTTTCTTGATTGATATCTATGAGATAATCATGATTGTGTTCTAAGTTCTTATGAACCAGGTGACTTGAGAAACTTAATCTTGTTATATGAGAAGGGATATGCATGTAGAAATAGTGAATCTTGGCGGATATGAATATAAAAATTATTAAGAGTATTTTTGTCACCTTTTCAACATGAGAATAAATTTCAAAGATCATCTATAGTGATAGAAAGGTCAAGGTTGAGGTCTAGTCCTTGCATGAGAGACTTAGAGTGAAGACACAAGCTTGGTATCTTGATGAGGCAAGAGGTATGTGACTTGTGTAAGTATTAATGATAGATTGATGACATGATATATATGTATTTTACATGTTTATGATGTTATAAGATAAATGAAATAGTTTTTAAAGTGCTTTCAATAGTCAAGCATAACTGGTGGTTCTAGAGCTAAGGTGCATAGTGGTCTGGTGAGGTCCAAATGGAGGGTCAAGTTTAGCTTCCAAGGTTTTAAATCCAATATCATAATGTATTGAGGTTTACAAGGTATTGAACAATTTTTATGTCCTGAAGAAGATAAAGTAAGGAATAATGTTGGAAGGACACCTATGCATGAAAATTGAAGGTTTCCAAGCTTGAAAAGAAAGTTTTGATGTTCATTAGAGAATGTAGACTTTGCATGGTGAAATTATAATTTTGGGAGAGATTTAACATGGTTATAATAAGCATTTATAGTCATTTTTCAATGGTTTAAGGAATAGATATTTATGAACATTTGTTAAGAATGTAAATTGATCAAAACCCTCCTATAAACCCTTATAGTGACCCAATTGGATAAATATTGTTTGATAGTGAAAATAATGGATTTAAAACACTTGGTTGATGATTTGATGATGTATAATACTCCTCCATCCATCCATAGGTGTTTTTGGCTTGTCAGGGTAGTAAGTATAAGGTATAGAAATATGCTTGTTTCTAATGATTTTATTGTTATAAGTAAGGTTGACTGAGTTAATGCATAAAAGTTGGTAGAGATTTAAGTCCAAGACTTATTATTGAGGTATATGGATTTATTTTTTAAATATACAATATATATATCAATCATCTTGGTCAATCAAAATGTCCTATCGTTAGACTACATACAATGAAATCAATGACAAATAACTAGGCAAAGTGAAAAAGTGTTTAGGGAAAAGTTCCAGGTAAGTAGGGATGAATCCAATGGTTTTAAATATTATTTAAATAACTATTAATCATATTAACTTAGTTGGTACACGTTTTTAATTCCAATAAACAAGTTAAAATGTGCTCACAAAGTGACTTGTCTATGTAAGATAAGATAGTAGACCTAGGATATTGAGAATGATTTATAGGATAAAAGTTACCATTGAAGCATATGAATTTTTTGTTGAATTATGTTATAAGAAGATTGAATGACATTGTAAATGAATTATAATATATTTTAATGTTTTTTTAGGTGTGAAAAATCATGTTAAAATATGACTATGTTCTGATCTAGATTGACTACTCCATGTATGATAGGGAAAGTGAAGTGTTTGAGCCCTTATGACAAGAGGTGATGCATATAATGAATATATTTATATTTTTTAGAAATAATTTATATATTAAATATTTTTAGAAGATATAAAATCAGGTTGAGGTGTTTATATGAGGAATCCAAAATGGCTTGTCTAACTATGTATACACAATGTGAGAGTGGTTTGAGGAATTAGTCTGTTAGATCAGTGAATGATGCTAAAACAAGAAAACTAACTATTGGAGGTTTGATATATAATATTAATATTACCTATCCATGTGAATTATAAATATTGGAATCACTCTTATAAGTGTTAAACATGAACATTTACATTACTATGCTTTGAATGTGTTTGACCAGTCTAAGTGGTCTTGTAGCAAAGATGATTTTGGATTATTGGATCTTGAGTAAAGATATCCAATGGAAATGATGATGTCTTTAATTTATTTAATGGTATGTTTATGTTATTCTTTCAATTTTTTTTTGATAAAATGAATTTTATGCCTCATTTCTAGAAGACAAACTTTTCTGTGTGTGAAGGCCTAAAAGGTGAGTAGACCTAATTGATAGATTCAAGAAGTGAGTTAGAGTTATAAGTGGCATGGAACTATGTGGGAGTGTTAAAATGTCTATTAGAGGTAGGTTTTATGTTATTAATCCATTTTTTAAGGTTTAATGTCATCCAAGGAGTCCAAGTTTTAACATGTGCATGGATAAACCTAATTGCTTCAGGTCTCATTAAGGCATATTTGAGGTTTGGGGCTAAAAAGGTATGATCAACCAATGAATTGGAATGTATCACCCATGTAATGTGTGTGTGGACTTATTCCTAGTGTGATTCAAGTATGAAAATTATCTGGGCCAACCAAGATAGGTAATATGTGTTGGGTGACTATTTTGTCACCTGCTGACTGATGAGCAAAATAGGTCTCTTCAACCACATCATAGGGAGATTGGTTAGCCAAATGTGTAGGTTTCCCACATTAGAGGTGGAAAAATATATCCTCTCATCAAATTGAGGTTCCCTATAAATATGAGGAGCTATATACTATAAATATAAGCAAAAAATAACACTCAGGGGTAGGACTACACCATCCATCTCTCTTTTTTTAGAGATGATGTCCATAGACAAAGGAGAAATCTTGGTGATAATACTAAAGGCACTTCTCTTCTTTTAGAAGTGGTCTTGTAGCAGGGCATAAGAGTTCTTTCTAGTGGGTAACCAACAAGTAACAAAGGGCATAGTAATCAGCAGAATGAGGTGCAACACAAAGTCTCCACCTCAACTGCCCAAAGAGTGAAATATGAAGGGTAATGGGGGCACAAAGTCATCCCACAATCCTTCACACAAAAAGAAATTAAAAACACACTGAAGATAGTTGTGACAACACAAAGTCTTTCCATAATTGGTTTCAAGACACCTTCTTGATTACTTCCACTAGTTTTGCTTGTTAGATTAAATAAACAAGAATGCTCCTAGGAAATGGACATAAGAACAATTTCTTAAAATAACACAAGCTATAACAGCATAAAGTCTAAAATTAATTTGATTTCTCATTCAAATAAAGTAATATGATCAACAATCTGAGTTCAAAGTCTCAGTAATCACCTTTCAATTTGGGTAGAGTTTTGCTTTTATAATGGAAAAGATCCCCTTACATAAAACAAGAGATTAAAATATATGGCAGCCAAGAAAGGCTTGGCACTTTGGTCCATGGAATGACCCATGCTGCATTCAATGCCTTGAATGGATTTTTAGTTCTATTAAGGGGCCATGCTTGGAATAGTGCATCAGCCTTAACTATGGTGTGTTAATTCATCTCATATGTCTCCTCCAAAGTATAGGTCACCTGATCCTTTCCTTCTTATTTGCATAGATGTCCACTTTGCCTTTACTTCATGGAATAAAAATAGGCTACATCATTGATTTGGTGTGCTCAAATGACTACTTGGTGAACTGTTTCACCTACTAAAAATAACTCTCTTGTAGATATTTCAATATCTCTTGTAGCCTTCTCTTCTTTCCTGCTACAATTGGAGCTCTTGGGCTATCTTTTTTAGCTAGTCACTTGGTTCATCCTTCAAGTTTCATGGTATATATTTAAAAATCAATGGATATTCCATTACCTTAAATTTGACATCCATGGGGATGTCAATGGTCACTATTTGTTTGAACCATATTGAACCATGAACCTTTGAACCTTTGAAAGTTCATTAGTTCAATAGTTCAATGGTTTAGGAAATCTTTATCGGTTCATCGGTTCCATCACTTCCTTGCTCTTTGCTTGAACCATCCTTTTGAACTAGTCTCTAGAATCTTCCACTTTCTTCCTTTACTTGGAGCTTTCCTTGAACCTTTGAACCTTTGAACTATTTTGGTTTAAGGTTCAACAGTTTAATGTCTTTCTTAGAATCCTTTAATTTTGGCTAAGTCTTTTGAAGCCTTGAAATTCCTTCGGCTCTATGTCTTTGGAACACCCCGAAGGGAAGGTGTCCCTTTGGGTCTTTGAGAAAGGTCTATTTTTTGGGTGCTAAGAGCCCTTCGCAAGGGTACCTACACTTCAAGATTCTTTGGTGGCCTTTTCCTTCATTTCCTTCAGACAAATTATCTGAAGGAATTCCTTCAGACATTTTGTTTGAAGGAAATATTTCCTTGCCTTAGCCACTTTTCCATTGGGCTTTTGGTTATTCCTTCAAGCAAAATGTCTAAAGGAATTCCTTCAAACAATTTGTCTGAATAATTTTGTGAAAGTGAATTTCTTTCATGGAAAATCTTTTCATAGGAATTCTTTTGGTTCTTTTACTTGGTAATTTCCTCAGACAAAAAGTCTGAAGGAAATCTTATCTTTTCGGCCTTCTCTTTGATCTTTGAGCAAATGTTCCCTACCCTCTATAAGGGCACCTACCTTTTTTTTACTACCCTCCACAAGGGCACTTGCCCTTTTAGCTTTTGGGGACCCCTTTGAATTGACTGATTGAACCAACTTTGATTCATCGGGTCAACGGTTCAATCTTTTGTTCCACTCATTCAATTGACCACTAAACCAATATCTTCAAACCAGCCACGTTGAACCTTTAAACCTTTAAAACTTTGAAACTTTTCTGGTTCAAGGTTCAACAGTTCAACGGTTCAATCTTCCTTCTTTTTGATAAGTCTTTCAAATCCATCAAACTTTTTGAGGTGGTTGAACTTGAACTTTTGCCGAAGTGCTTAACTCTTTAAGCTTACCAACGTCATTGAACCTTTAAACCCATTAAACCTTTGAACCTTTTGGAAGTAGGGTTTAATGGTTCAATGGTTTAATGGTTCAATCCTTTGTTTGAAGCTTGCTGATGAAATTTTTTGGTTGAACTGAGGCATTGAACCAATCTTGAAATTGACTAAGTGTTGGAAAGATGTTCCTTTGATAGAGCTCGCCTGTTGAAGTCATTAAACCTATTGAACCTGCTAGTCCCTTAGCTAAAAAAGCTTGAATAATAAAGAATTTGAAAGCTCAAAATAATTTTTGAGAAGGGAAGAGAGAATTTTGTCCTGCAGCATCAAAATAGTTCATATATTATCCCCAAAAATGAGTGATAGATTTTTGGGAACAACAGGTGGCTCCAGTTGGGGAACTTTCTTCAGATTGAATTTTTGAAATAGTTGAAGAGAGTAGAAACTAGAATCTCTAGTGCCTTTAAGTATGCAATTGGGCTACATATTCATGCTACCCAAAAAATAAAGGCACTAGAAATGAAAATAAACAACACAAAATAGATTCAAAGACTATACAAATATACATATGTATAGGTGAACTTATCTAATACTTCAAGAATTGAAGTGCTTCAAATGCTACCCATTATGAGGTAGAGAAAAGGGCATGCCATATTGATACTTCAACAAAAAACTATTTTCACCATTGAGCTAATGGATAGTAAATGGGCCTCTCCAAAGGGAGTCAAATTTCCCATGCATTCCCTTTGGTTCTCTTCTCTTGTCCCATAAAAGCATTTGATCTCCAATCTAGAAATCATTGTTTTTTGCTTTTTGGTCAAAGAGATTCTTCACTAGACTTTGATGCACATCAATTCAGTCTACCACCATAGTTCACTACTCATCCAACTCAGTTAAGCACATGATCCTCTTGTCAATGGAGCTTTCATATGTCTGATCTTCAACTGCCTTTGCCAATTTTAATGCCAGCAAATCTAGGGTGATTGGTATCTCAGCATTAAGACCATAAAGAAGTTGGAAAGGTGACATACCAATTTCCCTCTTGGGTGTAATTATGGTTTCCCATAAAGCATCAACTAATGCTTGATGCCATGTTCATTGGTTGTCATCTACCAGCTTCTTGATGATAGTCACCAGGTTCTTGTTACTTGATTTAGCTTGATCATTCCCTTGTGGAAAATAATCAAAAGAGTGGGAGAGGGTAATCCCATAGTAAAAATAGAACTGAGTAATCTCTTGGGAAGAGAAACAAGTTGCATTTTCTGTGACAATCTTGATTGGGACCCCAAACCTAGAAATGATGTTCTCCTTGAAGAAATTGCACACTACTTCTGAAGTAGCATGCTTGGTTGGAATAGCTTCCACCCACTTGGTGAAGTAATCTATGGTTGTGAGGACATAATCATGTCCAACACTTGAAGATGGGTTTATAGCACTAATGAAATCAATTCCCCATTATTGAAATGACTCTTCTATCACCACTGGCTTAAGAGGTAAAGCAGCTAATTTGTGTCTTCCAACAATTTTTTGGCATAGTTCACATCTTCGTACCCATTTATATGCATCTCAAAATAGAGTAGGCCAGTAATACCTAGCTTGCAAAATCTTATGGGTAGTTACAAGAGCAAAAAAATGTCCTCCATAGGCTAGATTATGAAAGGACATCAAAAGTTGGTTTTACTGCTCTTTATCCACACAATGAAGGAACACTCCATCAAGGTTCCTCTTATATAGGCCATTGTCCCATAGGATAAAATTGGTAGCTTTTAACTTGACAGTCCTCCTTTTTTTATGAGACAGGTGAGCAGGACACTCACCATAATTGAGGAAATGAATAATACTTGAATACCACTCATTCATGGTGGAGACAAAGAGGATTGTTGGCGTGTCTTCAATTTCTTCTTCTCCATGCTTTGTTTCATTTGTTTTGTTGTTAGCAATCAATTGACATAGGCCCCTTCCCTACACCAACTTTGTTGGTTTGATGACTAGATCAACTCATAGATTTTAGCAATATAATTGCCTCTTTTCATTCCAAACTTCTACTAAGTTAATATGGATTTGACTATGGTGTTAGGAACTAGGGCAGTAGTGTGTGAATTTAGGATGTAAAAGTAGAAATGCTTCACTACCTTTACCACTGCATAAGCATGCTTCTCCATGTTTGAGTACATTAGCTCATGAGCTTTGAGAGGATAGCTCATGAAAGAAATGGGGGATTCCATTTCTTTGTTATGTTGAACCAAAATTGCTAAAAGTGTGTGTTTAGAAACATAACTATACATTGTGAAATCCTTGGTATAATTTGGACAAACTAGAATTGGAGTGTGGGCAATAGCTATCTTGATGTCTTTAATTGTTGACTTGCCTTTTACAGTCCACCAAAAAGTATCTTTGCCCTTCATCATGTCCACAATGTGGTGAGTCTTCTCAACAAAATTGGGGATGAACTTTCATAAAAAATTCACCTTTCCAAAGAAAGAGTGAACTGCAGTCTTACTTGTGGGTAGAGTAAGTTCCTAGATGGACTTGACTCTGTCTGAGTCAATATTTATGCCTTCTTGAGATACAATGTACCTGAGAAGTTTCCCTTTTGTTACTCTAAAAATAGACCTCTTGGGATTTAGAGAAATGTCATTCTGGTGGCAATGTTCTAGCACTTGTTGTAAATGGTGCACATGATTAGGATGATGCTTGGAAAAGACTATTAAATCATCCAGATACACTACAATGAACTTACCCATTTCATCCTTGAAAGCAAGGTCCATTGCTCTCTAAAAAGTGGCACCAACATTTATCAGGCCAAATGGTATTCTTCGATAGGCAAAGGTGCTCCAAGGTGTGGTGAAGGTAGTCTTATGCTAGTCTGCTTCACCAACTTCAACTTGATTGTATCCTGAGAAGCCATCCAACATTGATAACATTTATGAACTAGTCACTATCTAAAGTACTTGATCCATGATGGGCAGAGGATAGTTATCCTTTAAAGATGATTGATTTAAATTTTTGAAGTCCACACAGAGGTAAATTTTTCCATTCTTCTTTCTCACAGGTACTATGCTAGAAATCCATGTAGAATGATGGATTGGGAAAATTATCCTAGCATTCAACATTTTTTATATTTTAGATAGAATAGTACTTGATATCTTCATATTGTACTACCTAGATTTTTGCTTATAAGGTGCCAAATCACTCTTGAGAGGAATCTCATAGTGGATTTCTTCAAGTCTGAGTGACTTCATATCATCATAGGAGTACACCAAAACATCTATGTACTAGTGAAGTAGAGAAATGAGCTTAAACTTCTCTTCTTGAGTGCATCACTTCCCAATGTTCACCATCTTGGGATTTTCTTTGGTACCCAAATTTATTTGATCAAACTCCTGAGAGGAACTTGAATCCGTTTGTTGCTATTTGATGAACTTATCATGTTTATCAAATAACTTCTCAAGGGAAACTAGGCCTTTTGGTATTTTGTTTCCTTTAAGTTGTAGGAAATCTTCACTTATGCCTACACTTGATTTAATGGCTGGTTCAAGCTTATGAGGGTCACTACCTTCGAAATAAAGTTGTTCAAAGCTATCTTTTTGCTCCAAGAAGGCAATGATTTGGTTGTCACTATTGAACACCTACCAATGATTGGCATTGTTAGGCACACTTGGTTAAAAGACCAATTTAATAGTGTACATGTCTCCCTTAAAATTAGGGTGAGGAACCAAGAGAGTTGCTGAAATCGCTAGTACATCAACTTGGTCATTGAATTCCCTAGGTATGGCAGAGATGTTGAAAGCATCAAAGCTTTCAATTTGATCCCAGACTAGATTATGGTAGTGGTGCAATCTCTCATTTTTGTTTTGATATAGGTTCCTTACTTGACAAACCACTAGTTTAGCATCTCCTTTGGCATGAAGGAGTTTGATGCCTTTGTCTCGAGTAACCTTCAATCCAAGCAATATAGATTTGTATTCAGTTGTGTTGTTGGTGTTGCTAAACTATAACTTGTATGAATAAGGAAAAATATCCCCTTGAAGAGATATCAACACAATACCAGCTCTTGAACTAGTATAGGAGTAGCTACCATCAAATTCTAGAATCCATACCTCATTAGACACTAATTTTTCCTTAGATTCTTCTTCGTTTAGAGGGGGAGATTCTTCTACACTTGCACTACACTCCACCAACCCTTCTGTTGTTCCATCTGAACTAATTTTTAGGTTGACACATTTAGGGATTTCATTAGATGCTTCATAGACTTCCTTCATGGATAAAAAGTAATTACCCATGCCTGAAGACTCAAACAAAATTTGAGATTCAAGCGCTGATGTTTGAGTGACCACATATTTTGCTTCCTTCTTAGGGAGGAATCTATGCATAATGCCTTTGACTAGGATTCTCATCTCAAATAGGTCCATGCTTAATTCTCCACCAACATCCTTGCAAAAATTTTGGCCAAGAAGGATGCCGTATGATGCTGGGATGTCAGCAACCAGGACAGTCATCTTGATTCTCTTGTCTAAGAATGCTGCAAATGAAAATTGGGCATCCTTAATTTGTCCCAGCAATGGCACTTATTTATTCTCCATGTAAAAATATCTCCCAAATGTCTTGGTCAGTGTGAGACTAAGGTATTCTGCCACTTTGGTAGGCGTGACATTATCAGATGCACTAGAATCTATGATGCAATTTTTTAGTTGGTGTCCATTTATTAATAGGGAGACATAAAATAGTTTATTCCTCCTAGGAGTAGTAGGAGGAGTAATGACAAGGTTATTCTTGGTGGATGTGTTCTTGGGGGGATCATGAGTTACCTTTAAAATTGCTTGTCTTATAGGTATGGCTTGGTTCTTTACACATTAAACCAACTTATCTAACTGCTCAGGGTTGGACTGCAAGAATTCAAATTTAGACATTTGAATTTTGGTTTTCTTTATATGGTCAATTATGTCAAATGTCTGAAATGAATTAGGAACAGAGGATGGGAGTTCATCCTTTTGGTTTTTGGGAGGGGGAGGACTAGTCTATGATTTTAAAGTAGAAGGTGTAGGGATGTTTGATGTACTTACCTTTCTTGCAATCACCAAGTCCTTTGGCTAGAAAGGCAGAGTGGTTTCTTGCTTAGCAATTGAAATTGTTGGTTGAGGTCGCTCCTCTATTTTTTCTTTGTTAGCTTGCTGGGCTGATTGGTTCGTGGACCAGGTGAATACAACATATGTTCCATCAACTGTTTTACCTTCATTTTTGGGTTCATCTTGGTAATTTAAGAAACCAGTGTTGGAGTCACCAGCTAATTCTTATTTTCCCTCTATGAAGAGATTAGTGTCATCTTCTAGGTTTAACTCAAGCTAGAGGGAGAAATCTGATTCTACTTCAAGCTATCCAATTGCTGAATTGGTTGGAGGTGCTTTAATGTCCAATTTCCCTTGATGAGAAGGAAGATGATTTGGCTACCCTTGATTTTTGGTAGCATGGCCTTGATAGGACTGATTAGGGAATGTCGTTAGTATATCTCTGTATGAAGGAGCATATGACATCCCTTGTGCCATTTGCTTTCTAAGAGCTAACAATTCATTTGCTAGATTCTACACCATTAGATCACTGGTGGCTATAGGTGAGTATTTAGAAGATGAAGAGGAATTGCCTCTATTAGGATCTCTCCTTATCTTTCCTACCAAGATAAGGTCATCTTTTACCTCAGCAGTCAAATCTTGAGCAGCATCAAGGTCTATGTGGCCAACCCATCTCATTAGAAAACTCACTTTAGGCAACTGTGAGTTGATGAAGAAGCATTTAAGGTTCTCAGGTGTTGGCTGAATAATTATAAGAATCCAGTTCCTTAGCTTGTCAAACTTAGTGATGAAGTCCATCATAGGTTCATGAGGTTCCTTCTTCATCTATGTGAGATGGGCCAATGGGGCATGTGCACCTTTTATAGGCTTGAACCTAGCTTCAAATTTAGCTTTAAGAGTGTCCCAGTCAGTCACTGACTGAGCCTGTATATGGTAGAACTAGTCTGCAGCAATGCCTTGTAGTGTTTCCACAAATAACTTGATTTCTATGTCTTCATATTCTACACCTATCACACCATAGGCTATGCTGAAGGCTACAATATGTTCATCAGGATGAACTCTCCCATCACTAAAGAATTCAAGAAAATTCTTCCTTGAACTGCATGGTAGCTCATGTAGAGGTGGAGTAAGATTGAGTGGACCAAAAGAGTTACCCTAGGGGCCTTGAACCACCATGATTTGATTATGGAAAAGGGGGATAACAAATTTAGGTGGAGTATGTATAGGCAAATCTTTGATAACAACAAAAAAAGAAGATATGCCTTGTGTTGGTAACCTGGTATGGGTAGGAGGAACACTCTTGGATCATTGAACTTGAAGTTGGGGAGGGAACAAATTGAAATTGCCCTGCTGCACTAACTCAAAAATAGGGTCAACAACACCTTGGGCTCTTTATTTTCTAGTATAGCATGGATTTTCTAGATTATAGAATGAAAATGGGAAAGAATTGGCCCTACTTCAACTTGAAGCTTGAGGCTTCAAACTACACACTCTTTCCCTAGTGGAGTTGCTAAAAAATTGTTGGGTGAATATTTTTTCACCAACTGACTGATGAGAAAAATAGGCCTCTTCAACCACAACATAGGGAGATTGGTCAGCCAAATGTGTAGGTTTACCACATCAGAGGTGGAAAAATATCTCTTCTCATTAAGGGGAGGTTCCCTATAAATATGAGGAGCTATATACTGTAAATATAAGCAAAAAATAACACTCAGGGGTAGGACTACACCATCCATCTCTCTTTTTTTAGAGATGATGTCCATAGACAAAGGAGAAATCTTGGTGATAATACTAAAGGCACTTCTCTTCTTTCGGAAGTAGTCTTGTAGTAGGGCACATGAGTTCTTATTGATGGGTAACCAATAGGTAACAAAGGGTATAGTAACTAGTAGAATGAGGTGCAACACAAATTCTCCACTTCAACTACCCAAAGAGTGAAATACGAAGGGTAATGGGGGCACAAAGTCACCCCACAATACTTCACATAGAAAGAAATTAAAAACACACTGAAGACAATTGTAACATCACAAAGTCTTTCCACAATTGGTTTCAATACACCTTCCTAATTACTTCCACTAGTTCTGCTTGTTAGATTAAATAAACAAGAATGTTCCTAAGAAATAGACATAAGAATAATTTCCTAAAATAACACAAGCTATAACACAAGCTATAATAGCACAAAGTCTGAAAGTAACTTGCTTTCTCATTCAGATAAAGTAATATAATCAATAATTTGAGCTCAAAGCCTCAGTAATCGCCTTTCAATTTGGGCAGAGTTTTGCTTTTATAATGGAAAAGATCCCCTTGCATAAAACATGAGATTACAATATATGTCAGCTAAGAAAGGCTTGGCACTTTGTCCCATGGAACGTCCCATGCTACATTCAATTCCTTGAATGCATTTTCAGTTCTATCAAAGGGCCATGCTTGGAAAAGTGCATCGGCCTTAACTGTGGCATGTCAATTCATCTCATATGTCTCCTCTAAAGTATAGGTTGCTTGGTCCTTTCCTTTTAATTTTCATAGCTATCCACTTTGCCTTTACTTCATGAAAGAAAAATAGGTGACATCCTTGATTTGGTGTTCTCAAATGACTACTTGGTGAACTATTTCACCTACTAAAAATAACTCTCTCATAGATATTTCAATATCTCCTATAGCCTTCTCTTCTTTCCTAATACAATTGGAGCTCTTAGGCTATCTTTTTTAGCTGGTTGCTTGGTTCATCCTTTAAGTTTCATGCTATATATTTGAAAATCAATGGATATTCCATTACCTTAAATTTTACATCTGCAGGAACATCAATGGTCATTATTTGTTTGAACCATATTGAACCATGAACCTTTAAACCTTTGAAAGTTCATTGGTTCAATAATTTAATGGTTTAGGTGGTCTTTATCAGTTCATCGATTCCATCACTTCTTTGCTCTTTGCTTGAACCATCCTTTTGAACTGGTCTCTAAAATCTTCCACTTCCTTCTTTTGTTTAGAGCTTTCCTTGAACCTTTAAACCTTTGAACCATTTTGGTTCAAGGTTCAATGGTTCAATGTATTTCTCATAATCCTTTTATTTTGGCTAAGTCTTTTGAAGCCTTGAAATTCCTTTAGCTTTATGTCTTTGGAACACCTTGAAGGGAAGGTGTCCCTTCGGGTCTTTGAGAAAGGTCTATTTTCTGGGTGCCAAGAGCCCCCCACAAGGGTACCCACCCTTCAAGATTCTTCGAGCAGCCTTTTCCTTCATTTCCTTTGGACAAATTGTCCAAAGAAATTCCTTCAGACATTTTGTCTAAAGGAAATCTTTCCTTGGCTTAGCCACTTTTCCAACAAGATTTTGGTTATTCCTTGAGGCAAAATGTCTAAAGGAATTCCTTTGGACAATTTGTTTGAAGGATTTTGCCTTAGTGAATTTCTTTCACAGAAAATCTTTCTAAAGGAATTCTTTTGGTTCCTTTACTTGGTAATTTCCTCAAACAAAAAGTCTAAAGGAAATCTTCTCTTTTCAGCCTTCTCTTTGATCTTTGAGCATATGTTCCCTATGCTCCACAAGGTCACCTTCCTTTTGTTCATTACCCTCTACAAGGGCACTTGCCCTTTTAGCTTTGGGGGACCACTTTGAACCAACCGATTGAACCAACTTTGGTTCAATGGTTCAATAGTTCAATCTTTTGTTCCACTCATTCAATTAACCACTTAAACCAATCTCTTCAAACCAACCACGTTGAATCTTTGAACCTTTTTTGGTTTAAGGTTCAATGATTCAACGGTTCAATCTTCCTTATTTTTGCTAAGTCTTTCAAAGCCATTAAACTTTTTGAGGCAGTTGAACTTGAACTTTTGTTGAAGCGCTTAACTCTTTAAGCTTGCCGACGTCGTTGAACCTTTGAACCGTTTGGAAGTGGGGTTCAATGGTTTAATCCTTTATTTGAAGATTGCCGATGAACATTTTTGGTTGAACTAAGGCATTGAACCAATCTTGAAATTGCCTAAGTGTTGGAAAGATGTTCCTTTGATAGAGCTCACCTGTTGAAGTCATTAAACCTATTGAACCTACTAGTCCCTTAACTAAAAAAGCTTGAATAATGAAGAATTTGAAAGCTCAGAACAATTTTTGAGACGGGAAGAGAGGATTTTGGCCTGTAGTACCAAAATAGTTCATATGTTGTCCCCAAAAGTGAGTGATAGATTTTTGGGAACAATAATATGAAGAATGTGATATAAAGACGAGGCCTAATAGTCCTATTTGGTCTATTAGTATGGGAGAGTGGACTTAAGCAAAGGAGAAAACCTTTGAAAGATAAGGATAAGGTTATTAAGTACCATCAAAGGGTGAAAATTCATACCTAATCAAGTTGATTTAGGTAGACACACAAGTCATTAGACCTAATGAGCTTGGAAGAGGCATATTGAGTGAAGCAGCCTAAGTGGCTTATATGAGGTAGAGAGGTAGGTTTGTAAGGGTTAGAGCTGGATAATTCCATCATCAAGTGTTTTAAACATCATATTATAGGTATAGATCAATTTAGAGGTGACTGAGTTGGTGCTTGATCATATAGGGGTCTTATCCTCCTTACTTGTTGGCACTAGTTAAAGGTCAAGTGGGTGCGTGACTAAGTTGAGGGGTGGGTGCTCCTTGATCAGTTTGTGCTGGTCTAAATTAAATATTATCTTTATAGGATAGTAGTCCATGTGCATAATTCAATGGTTTTGATCCCCTAATAGGGTTTCCCACATAATCTCTAGTGTTGTATTGTGATTCTTATATGGTTGTTTTTATATGCATTATTTGATCTTATGTGAATGTATGTTTCATGGAAAGGTAAATGGAATTGAATATACATTATTGATAAACTAATTTACCCCCCCATATCAGTAGATACAATAATGATGTATCCTAATATTTTTCCATTGGTAAATCCAAACACACATTTATATGGATTGAGGGTGACTCCATATTTGATAAATAGTATGAGGATGAGCGTAACATTCCTAAATGGTATTCATGTTGCCTTAATTATAAAAGCAATTCATCTATGTAGACCTCCATTATTTTTGGATTAGGTCATGGAAGATGTGGGTCATATCCCTTTCATACATTTCCCCTATATTTTTTAGGCCAAATGGAATTACAACATAGTAAAAGGTTCCAGAAGGTCATGAATGAAGTCTTGCTTTGGTTTTTGTCAAAGATGTGGACCTGTTTGTATCCTAAAAATCCATCGATGAGTGATATCAGATCATATCATGTGGCAGCATCAATAATAACATCAATAAATGGGAGGGGGAAGTCATCCTTTGGACATCCCTTGTTAATGTCCCAAAATTCTATGCATATTTTGATTTTGCCATTATTTTTGAGAAAGGATATGATGTTGGACATCCATTTGGAGTAATTGATAGGTTTAATGAAGCCAAATTTTAAGATCTTGATGACTTCTTCCTTTACCACCAATGCTCCCTTGGGTTTGATGGGTCTCTCTTTTTGTTTTATGGGTTTAATGTCAAGTGTCATAACTATATTATGGATAACTACATATAGATTGAGTCCTATTAGGTTGATGTATGAGAAAGTAAAGCATTTAGAAAGATTTATTAATATGTTCTTATGGTTTTCTACCTATTATTCAGAGGGTTAAGATCCTAGCTTGAGTATTATATGGTTATGCTCCATTTGAATATTAATGTCAATAGTTTACTCAATAAGGGACATGTTTCCATCCTCAAAAATGTTGGGATCTATAGGAAAGCTAGGATATTCTCCCTCAGTGTCTAAGGCATTTTGTTCATGGTATGATGAGAGGTATTCTTCCACATGGTATTAGGACTCATCAAACTTAGTTCTGAGGGCCAAATTAGGATAACAGGTAAGTAAGAAACCCCTATTATGATATAATGAGGGGATGTCATGGTAATCTTACAAGAATTTGAGTATGGCTTCATCATTATTATTTAGGTCCAAGGTAAGGGGTTCTTCATTTCATATGAAATGGATGACTAATTGGTCATTAGGAGTCTTAATTACAAGAGGCTCCTTCCTGATTGAGACTATAAAATATGATTATGGGATCATTAGATGGGGGATAAATTGTGAAAATTAGGCACCCATAGAGTTATAAAGTTGGTTACTTTCTCTAAGGGTTGATTTGATGGAGATGAAATGAAAATCCTTGGAGACCTCATGGATAGTAGTTTTGTACAATTAGAGGTGCTTAGCTTTGGTCTGATAGACTTCAAACACTTGATGTTCCACTAGCTATGAATCTCCCTACATTCTCAAGTTTTGGACACCTAGACATTTTTTAATGAGCATACCAAGTAATAGAGCCTTGTATTTAGCTCCATTATTTGTACAATCAAAGTCTAGTTTGACTCAAAAGGCATAATTCATCCCTTAGGGGAAATGAGAATGACTCTTACCCTAGCACTTAGATAGAAACTAACCCCATAATAGTGTAAATTCCATTAACAGTGTGTATATGGGGGTAGTTATTAGGTAAAATGTCTTGGTATTTTGATATTTCAACCATGTGGACATGAAATATGATAGGTAATCTCTCACTTGGTCTCTGATGTCAAGGCTTTGGCAAGTAATGATTTTTATGTGAGACAACCAGAAGGGTTTTTAAAGGTGTGGAGAGTTCAAACTTTTATTTCAAATTAAGGATGGAAAGAACTTATGGGAACTCAAAAGGATCTATTTTAAGCTTTAGCTCAAGGTAAGTGAGTACCTATGGAAATATGAAATATTACTTACTTGGAATTTTCTCTAGGGTTGGGAGAATACCATCATAGTTGGGATCTCATTTAGATGTAGGGATTATGCTAGCATAATTAGGGTCTTGTCTCAATGTAAGAGGCATAGGGGTGTAGTCATGCAACTTGAAACACTACAGAGGAAATCTTGTAGGAATTAAGTGATTTATTGGGGCCTTTTTTAATATGATGGGAAAGAGGGGCCCCTCATTTGGAATATATAGGTAACTATGAGTTCTAATGCTAATTTATACCCTTTCCACTATCAAAGTATGAATCTTATGATTAGTTACCATTGTAACTGGGGGAGGCAAAGTGGTTTGATTGATTACTATTGGACTCAAAATGTGATTAGAAATGTAATTGAGTGCTGGTCTATGTAAGATAGCTAATATTTATGGAGGGGTTAGTCCTAATAGATCAAGGATTTTGATAAATTGATATGGTCCCATCATAGTGTGATTAGACATCATACTCTGACATGGTTCATAAGTGACAAGGGTAGAATTTAGACCATGTCTCGCCTCTATGTGGTTGAATGTTTGGCATCCATGTTGAGAGTTGATGGGATGTTTGTTATGAAGAGAGGCTTCATTGTCCCTAGATACCTCCACCATACAAAGGTTAGGTAGCTAATTTGACCCCTCATAGGGTTGCTATCCCTAAGATCTATAGAAGTCATAGGTTCCCACCCCTCATGCATCAGATTGAATATTTAAGGGAGTATATTTATCCAAGAGAATAATAATTTATATGGCAGATAGGGTGGACACCATCTCACTAGGGACTAGTTTTGAGTCAAGGATATTTTTAGTTGTTGTTATGTCCTCATCTAATTTACCTTTTAACATGGTTTGGGTCACTTCTTCCCCTTTATTTTGTATAACCACATTAATATTTTTGGACTCAATGACAAAGAAAAATTATGGGGGTTTTTAAAACCCATTGGTAGGTGTATACACATAATATTTTCAACTTTTATCAAATATTGATGCTTTACATCTTGTAAGAACCCATAAAGACTCAATCTCTTTGAGTACACACCCTAAGGGGTACACCCAAAAAAAAGGTGGGCAGACCTTTGGTGCTTTATAGGATTTTTATCCCTTATTACCACATTATTACCAATCTAACCAACTCTTAAAACCATTCCCTAAGATATTACTCCTCCCTTGCACACTTCTCTAGTATTTTTCCTCTTTCCATCCCTTTTTTCCTCACCTTGATCCACTTTCACAAATTGACTTTACTAGGTTGATTGGGTTGACCCTATATAGTTTTTAGCCTCTAATTATTGTACATGGTTGACTAAGTTGACCCTATACTATTTTTGGGTATTTTTCACTTGGAGTTTCATTAGCCCTTCAGTTGACCTACCTCAAGACCTACTGATTTATCTCCCAAAAACATATAGGGTAGACTAAGTTGACCTCATACAACTGACATATTTGAAAGGATTTAGGGTGAGATATACCTATAAATACAAGATCATTTCATCATTATTTCAATATGTAATCAATAGTTATTATTCGCTCACTCTTATTTACAATCTACTCTTCCACCATTCTACATGAAGAGTCTTAGCTTAGGGTTTATACTTAGAGAATCTAGTCTTATGGATAAGTCTTGGATGCTTTGGCCTTTCTTAGTTATCCTTATAAACCAAAAAAACCTCTTACGAATCCCCTTTGGCCAAGGGAGAGATTGAGTCTTGATAGGTTGATGTTCAGGTAAGTATATTCTAACTTTGTTCTCCTATCTTTAGTAAATAGAAGTAGCATAAGTATTAGATCAAATAATATTAATCTTCATATTCCATGTATTAGGGTCTTACATAGAATTAGATTAATTGATATTATTCTATGTATGCTTTGATTGTTTTACTGACCTCTCATATTGTGCAACAAGCTTTTGTGCACTAGATTAAATTTACTTTCTTGCTTATTAGAATAGAGTGAACATTAAACTTAGGAATATTTTAGGGTTATTATGTGATTGTGTTAGACCATAGGATTTAGAAACCTTCATATCATGGTGTATTATGATAATTAATACCTTAATTAGGTCTAATGAATCCCCATATTGGACATGCTCCTGCTTAACAAATGTATTTCTAATCGAAAGTGTAGGTATGCTCTATCTTCTCTGAAACATGATTGATTTATAGACATGGTGCATTTATTATTAAATACATTCTGATGAACCCAACATGAAATAACCTTTTCAATATTTTTTTACCTTATTTCATTCTTCCATCATTATTTTTATCATATATTTTCCATACTGGATCAACTTTATCGACCCAACTCTAATTTTTATGTTTAGGATTTCAAGTATAGGCTACTGGATCAACCCTATCAATATAGTACAAGTTTTTGGACCTTTATAAATCTAATCCAAAATAATAGGTCAACCTAGTCAACCCTATACATTTTCAATCACTTAGTAATAGGTTTCTACAAATCTTGATCAACCCAGTCGACCTAGTTAGTAGAATTTATAAGCATATATCAAGGTTATTGAATAATAATATTCATTATCTACATCTCTAATCTACCAAGGTTAATTTTTATCTCTATATCTCTTCCTTTTACAATATTTCCCTTTATAGTTTGAAAATTTTAAAACTTCCCCTGCATAGTCAACTAGATCGACCTTGTTGACCTAGTTCTACATTCTGTGTGTTGTCTAGATAACTAGGTTGACTCTGCCAATCCTATTTCTTTTCAAACCTTACTTCTGTAGTATAGGTTTGACCCTCTTGACCCTATTATATATTATATGTATACACTATTGAATATATCAACATTATACCTTGTTTTAAAGCTAGAATTAACCTTATATTCAGGTAATTAGTTCAAACTTTCTTTTCTTATTACTTGCATGCTTAGAATAGATCACATAGATTAATTATGTGGTTTTTAATTAATATTTTAGTTTCAATATTTTTTATTTATTCACATAAAAAACCAAATTAAAAAATCTAAACAAGCATTTTAACGTTTCTCTACCCAAAGCCAACCTACTTAGATTTCATCACCAAGGGGGAAGTTGTCTTGATGTTCTGGTCAAATATAAAGCATGGTTAATGTTATATTATAGATAATAACACAACACCCTTATCACTATAATGTGTGAAGTGAGAGGGTACACCCCAATACCAATCCTATATCATTACCACTATAGATCCCTTTCAGCTAAAACTACCTGAAACCATCCTTAGATTGCCTTCTAGTTTCTTGATTATAACCAACTTCCCATCATATTTAAAATCATATTACAATAATCTAATAAACACTCAGGTTGACCAATTTTTTATATATTTACTTTCCAAGTTGATTGTTTTCTCTTTGATCAATTGTATTTTGTATTAAAAAACTTGCATTATCTAGCATTGGCATAAGGTTTTGTGTTATGTGCTTCAATTGGATTGGCCAGTGTAAATCCAATTGACTATTTATTTCCCTTTAGTTATTTCTTTTAAAATTACTTGAAAAAATTATCTTATTTTAGTTCACAATTTATTTTAGGATTTCTAATTTTCCCTGTCTATTGTATTGGGTCAACCTAGTCTACCCTGTACATTTTAATTCTTTCTTTTCACTTTACTAGGTTGACCCAGTTGACCCTGTGCTATTTTAGACCCTATTTTCTTTGCTAGGTCAACCAAGTTGACTCTATACCTTTTTATATTTTCTCTATTTTCCAATCTAGTTCTCTATTTCTCTTTCTTATAATTTTGTTCATTTATCTCAAGCATCATGTCCCTTATCAAAATATTCTAGGAAAACTTGAATCCATTTAGACACTATATGGGGTTATCTTTGCTTCTTATCTTTTCATATCTTTTCTTCCTCTTTTTATCTTTTGGACCATCTTGAGATTCCCATCCACATTTTACTCTATCCTTTGGGGCATCTTGTGATGCCCATACATATATTATTTCAGAATCTGGTGTATCTTTTGATGCCCATCCCTACATCCAATTACCCTTTGGGGTATCTTGTGATGCCCACTCTTACTCTCCATTACATTCTACCAAACTAATTAAACTCCAAGAAACCTTTTGAGACACAGGATTGTCCCTCACATGCTCATCATTGATATAACCATTAGTGTAGGATCCCTCCCTTATTTTCATGCTCTCTATATTCTATCTATCTAACACTTTTTGTAGGTTACTTACATGGGTCTTTACCTCTACAACAAGTTCCTTCCTTTCATAAAGCTTTAGTCCTCCCTTTTGGTCTTTTGGTTTCTTTATGTACCATAATCTTATTTATCTTCTTGCATTTTCTCTTTTTAACAACCCCTGGGTTTTTATTTTGTGAGTTTCTTCGTAAGACCATAGATAGGACTTGGTATTCCTCACAAAATTACCATTCTTTTACTTATTTTTCTCCCTAATGTTTTCTAGTTTGCCTTTTGATAACCTTTGGGTTTTTATTTTTTGATATGATTCATAAGATCATGGATAGGACTTGACACTTATTATAAACTACCATTTTTTTTAACTCACTTTATCTTTCACTTAATTGTTGTCACCCTTGTGGCTTTTTCTTTTATGAAGTTTTAGTGTAAGACCACAAATAGGCCCTGGCCCTTCTCATAAAATTATCATCTTTTCATATTTTTACATCCCTATTGTCAACTTTAGATTCTTATTATTTTTATCGATGGAATTTACACAATAATTTATGTGAGCATGTTTTCATCCCTTTACCTCATTCTTATGATAAGAAATCACACTTAACTATCATTGTATCCCTTTTTACCCTTTATCACATTTTTTGTGATTTGAAGTAATTCAAATTGTTCCATGTGTCACTCCTTTTGAGTTCCCCTTTCTTTCAATCCACATTGGATAAAAAAGGTTGAAGTCAAGATAGAACTTTTATTTCACTTAGATTTATGAGACTCGTAAACCCCATACTCTTTGAAGTTCTCTCTCTTAGAAACCTTATCCCAAGTATTCAAATGAAAGTGATCTTTATCACCCATGTTTAGTTTTCAAAATACATATGGAGGAGGAACAAGAAAAATCCATCAATAAATTTAAAATCCAAATAATTTAAATCAAAAGGTAATGATATCTAAAAGGCAACATACAAATTTCAAAATTCAACATCACACCAAAAAATGTGATTACAAGCACATCTCCTATCTCCAATCAAAGATAAAACTCAAAAATTGGCCTCACATAGAGATAAGGTACCTTATAGTATGATATGATAGTAGATTCGAATAGGGGAATTTAAAAAATTCTATGGTGCTACCTACTTTCTCATGCAAGTACCCAATATTTGTAGTAGACTGATAGCTCTGTAAGGGGTCCTAAGGAATGGGGAACATGTTGTGGGGAGGTATGTCCATTTTAGTTTTCATTCATATAAGCTTCATGGGATGATATATATACTTTATTTGTTGAATTAATACTTGTGTGGCTAAGAGAAGTTATTCAGAGTTGTTAAGGTTGACAATCCTCTTGTTTTGACAAAACCTAATTTCAGTGTCTTGACTTTGATAAAGAGTTCCTCTACCTTAGTTTTTCCTTCATTCTCCCCTCCACCCATTTCATTTCCCCCCTTGATAGACAAATTGTGTTTCTAAATCTATTTTCCCTTATTTAATTCCTTCTTCATCTCTTAAAAGCATGATATCACTACTTTGTTTTAATTTTATCTATCCTTGGAGCAAAACATGTTTGAGAAATTATGGATTACTTCTTTCTTTTTTACCATGATTTACATTTATAGATTTGCTTCCCTTTACCATTTTTCTTTTGTTATACTATTTTCTTGTTATGAACACCTAATTTCATACCCTTTTTCCATTTTTGAGTGAGGTTGGTATGTTACTTCTCACTCATCAATGTTATTTTCCATTTTATACTTCCTTTTCCCATTGTTAAGTGAGATAAGGATTTTTATTGCTCACTCATAAATGTTGTATTACCATTTTGTTACTAATTTCACATCATAGTTTGATTACCATCTTTTTTTACATATATTCTTGGTTTGATTTGGTGAGTTTGTATTTCTTACTTAATGTTTAATTGTTTGAGTTTTTTGGTCTTTAGTAACCTTGGCTTTTTAGTTACCCTATTTACTTTTATTTTTGACTTGGTAATTTTTTTTAGCATAGCACTAGTAACCCTCGATTGCCATTTTTCCCAAGTAGATCCAGTCTTCATAACACCAACTATCTTGACTTTTCTTATATTTATTTGTTTTTGCTCTTTAGTTTTATATTTTTGGGTTTGTCAAAAGTAGACTCTGTGCCCTACATAATCAAAACTAAAAACATAGTAGACAACCATCCAAAAATAAAGGTAACTCAAGGTACGTATCACATTTAATTTTTATTTATTTTAATTTTCATTCATTTAATTTAATTTATTTTTGTTTTAAAATATTGTAACTTTTTTTAGTATCAACGTTGTGTGTTATTATGTTATTTCTTGAATCACCATCCCTTGTTATACCTTAGTGACACATGATGAAATTCAAGTGGGGCATATGTATACACATAATATTTTCAAATTTTATCAAATATTGATGCTTTATATCTTAAAAGAACCTATTGAGACTAAATCTCTCTAAGTGCATGCCTTAAGGGGTGCTTCAGGAAAAGGGTGGGTAGACCTTTGGTGATTTTCAAGATTGTTGTCCCTTATTACCACATTATTACCAATCTAACTAGATATTAAAACCATTTCCTAACCTATTACTCCTCCCTTACACATTCATCTAATATTTTTCCTCTTTGTATCCCTCTTTTCCTCACTTTGATCCCCTTTCACTAGTTGACTGTACTAGGTTGACTCGGTCAACCTTATATAGTTTTCAACATCTAATTACTATACAGGGTTGAATAGATTTACCTTATACTATTTTTGGTTATTTTTCACTTGGATTTTTGTTAGCCCTTTAGCCAACCTAGCTTGGGACCTAGTGATTTATCTCCTAAAAACATATAGGGTCGACTGGGTCGACCACATACGTTGACATATTTAAAAGGATTTAATGTAAGATCCACCTATAAATACAAGATAATTTCATCATTATTTCAATATGAAATCAAGATTTATTATTCGTTCATGTTTCTATATAATTTGATCTTTCACCATTCTACTTGAGGAGTCTTAGTTTAGGTTTTCTACTTGGAGAATCAAGTCTTGTGGATAAGTCTTAGATGTTTTGGCCTTTCTTAGTTATCCTTACAAACCATAAACACCTCTTATGAATCCCCTTTAGCCAAGGGAGAGATTGAGTCTTGCCAGGTTCACATTCAAGTAAGTATATTCTAACTTTGTTATCCTCTCTTTAGTAGATAGAAGTAGCATAAATATTGGCTCAAATAATATTACTCATAATATTACATGTATTAGGTTATTACTCATACTTATCTTAATTGAGATTCTCATATGCATGTTCTGATTGTTTTACTAACCCCTCATAATGTGCCACAAGCTTTGGTGTAACTAGATTAATTTTACTTTCTAGTCTTATGGATAAATCTTGGATGCTTTGGCCTTTCTTAGTTATGATTACAAACCATAAACACCTCTTATTAATCCCCTTTAGCTAAAGGAGAGATTGAGTCTTGATAGGTTCACATTCAAATAAGTATATTCTAACTTTGTTATCCTCTCTTTAGTAGATAGAAGTAGCATAAATATTGGCTCAAATAATATTACTCTTCATATTACATGTATTAGGTTATTACTCATACTTAGCTTAATTGAGATTCTCCTATGCATGTTTTTATTGCTTTACTAACCCCTCATAGTGTGCCACAAGCTTTGGTGTAACTAGATTAATTTTACTTTCTTGTTTATTAAAATAGAGTGAACATTAAGCCTAGGATTCTTTTAGGGTTATTTCATGATTTTGTTAAACTTTAAGCTTTGTAACCCTTCACAGCATGGTGTATTTTGATAAGTGATCCCCTAATTAGGTCTAATAGATCCCCATATTGGTCATGCTCTCACAACAAATGTATTCCCAATTTAAAGTGTAGCTATGTTCTATCTTCTCCGAGCCAAGATTGATTTATAAACATGATACATTTTTAATTACATATAGTAGGTAGGTGATAGTAAATATGTAACCTATGCCAAATTTTCATGGTATCTTGTAACATATCGAAGGGTTCAGGATACCCTTGAGTTAAAAACCCCTTTTGGGTGTAATAACTAGCTTTTTTAGAATGAGGTGGAATGAATAGCCTTAAATTGGTGTATCCAAGGGTCCCATAAGATCATATTGTAATTAGTGTCCTTATCTATAATTTATAACTTGATTTGGAATGTCTTGGGTCCTATAATAATTGGGAGTAAAATGGTCCCTATAGAAGTGGACATGAGGCTATCATAGGCAAGGAGAGTGTTGAATAATTAGTTTCCCCATAACCAAGTTTTTTTAGAAGGAGAAGGGGACAATATTGACAGTCACTACAATTGGGTCCTTACAAAATAGTTGTTGGACTTAGGATAAATGCCTTTCATTTATGATATCTCTAAGGTAATTAACTATGACATATATTCAATGGTAATCATTTGAAATTTTCCATGATTAATTCCATTCTCTACTATCATTTTTTATTTCATTATTTATTTTCTTATAATTTAATTTCTTTCTTTTATTTAATTTCCTTGTTTTTTTAATTATTTTTGTTTTTTTCTTTTGTTCTATTTGTTTTATGTTGTGTTATATCAATAATATCCATTATTGGTTGTAAGTATTAATCATGTAGGAAAGTTTGAAATATATACACATGTGGCTATAATTATTATAGCCTCTATTAATCATTAAAATTATTTGAATTGATTTAATAATCTATAGATAAATATTTAATAAGTGATATTAGTTATTTTTAATTTATCACTTGATATTCAGATTTGATGTTATTTAAAACTGGCCTGTAAGGTCACTAGTGTTATCATGAAATTTTATACCCTTGTGAAAAGATTTAAATTATTACAAAATATCCAAATATATTTTAGTATAGCTCATTAAATTTATCAAATGTGGCATAGGCCAACTTGCACATAGTGTTATCACATGTTCTATTTGTTTTATGTTGTGCTATATCGATAATATCCATTATTGGTTGTAAGTATTAATCATGTAGGAAAGTTTGAAATATATACACATGTGGCTATAATTATTATTGACTCTATTAATCTTTAAAATTATTTTAATTTATTTAATAATCAATAGATAAATAGTTAATAAGTGATATTAGTTGTTTTTAATCTATCACTTGATATTCAGATTTGATGTTATTTATACTAGCCTACAAGGTCACTAGTGTTATCATGAAATTGTATACCCTTGTGAAAAGCTTAAGATTATTAAAAAATATCCAAATATATTTCAGTATACCTCATTACATTTATCTAATGTGGTAGAGGCCAACTTGTACATTTAATTTCTCCTATTATGATCTATATTATTTGATTTCATGTTTTGATTCTCTAATTTTATTTATTTCTATTATAATTAGATTAATGAAATATTCATGCCACTTATGCTAATTTGTTATTTATCTAAATCTCATTGAATTGAAGAAAATTCATTTATTTGAACATCATTTTGCTTTTGAAGTGAAAAGGAATTTTGCAATGACTTTCTCTTGATTTTGAATTTTGAATTTTTTACCTTAAGGTTTCATACTCATTTTCCTATTAGGGCTTATTATCTTAGGTTTATGGTTTATCCTCTAACTTGTTCAGATCATATATTATTTAAAATAAATCCGTATTAAAAAATATTAAAGCTTTTTGTTAGTTGTATTGGTTGGATCAAAAAATTATTTAATTTTCATAAAAAATATATATGGATTACCTGGAATTGGTGTTTTAATATTTTTAGTAAATTTGGTCTAGAAGGTGAAGAACACATTTATTTTTAAAATTATGTTTGCATTTCACTTATCTTCTCCTATTTGTCTAAATTCTTTTTTTTTGTTTCAATATATTCCCAATGGTTTTATTTAGGTGGTCAATTTTTTACTTTAGGCATTGTGTGATGGCTATAATAGATATTAATATTGTATATTTTCTAATTCAAGAAATGACTATTATAATTACATGTTGGACTGAAATATGTAATATTTTTCAAAATAATTTATTGAAATCGGTCAAAATAATTTACAATAAAATTAATGATGATGGTCTAAATTTCAAATCTCAAGGCTTTCCATGTACGATCCATTTCATTCCTCCTTAAGGTAGTGATACCTACCATCCATCCCATATTATTTTCCTAAGAGTTATAGTAGACAAATAGTTCCATTCTATAAAAATATCAATAATTAAGGTGCATCCTTATATATAAACTTATTTTCATATCAAATCTAAGAGGCCTAGTGTTTGTCATTAGAAAATGATATCTTCCCAAACTATAAGTAGTAATGTATCTAATACAACCATACATGATTATTTGATTATTATGAGTCAATCAATAGAGGTGTTACAAAAATAAATAAATAAATAATGTATAAAGGTCACATCAATTTTTAATAATATTGCATGTGTCATTAATACTAAGAATTCTAATATAAATTTACATATTTGGTTTTTCCTCTACAACCTCTATGTCAAAAAATATTTTATCTCAAGTATGGTTTAATAATAAAAAATAGTGTACATCTAATTAATTAATATTTTCCATAAGCATACTAAGAATCCAATTGAAATTCTAAGGCACATTCTTTGAAATAAGTTGAATACTTTTTCTCTGAAGTGTTCTAAAAAAAGTTTCCAATTCTATTATTATTATTATTATCATATAATTCATGGATATAAAAAAGGTGGTTATAAAAAAAAATGTTACAACAAGAAGAGTTAAAAAATAAAAAGTTACAAACATAAGAGGTGCTTATAAATAAAATAATGCCTAATAAATAGGAGCCTAGAATAAAGAGGTTAAAAAATAATATGCACCTAATAAGACTAATGTTACAAACATGGTTTCCAATGGAGAAACTATAAATACTTCATCATTTATAAAACCTTGATCCTTATCCCTAACAAATATGGCAAGTAGTACACCAATATAGAGATTACTAATTCTAATAAGATTAATGTGTGTAGTATGACACTAATAAAAATCTTGGATATGACATGGAATACTTGAATAAAGATACCCGATAAGAATTTTACATATGATTAATTAAGTGGTATGTAAATATTGACCTCAACTCATGTCTAGTTATATTAGATATTAATTCCACTTTGGCTAAATTTTATATTAATAAGGTGTTGGATAAGAGAAATGGGTGAAAAACTTGGTAGGAATCATGACTATATTAAATTTGACCTTAGAAGTTTACCTATTACTATTTCAAGGGATGGAGCATGTTCATATCAATAATGACAAGAGGAAAACATTTCTTCAACTAATACTCAAGAAAATTCATATAATGTAATAATAAAAAAGGTGCATGATACTCATAGAATGGAACATTTTAAAGAGAAAAAGAGATCCACTAAATCATTATTTGTAACAACCTATCTAAACTATATAATGAACATGGAAATATAATCAATGATTAAAACATGTATGATATAAACCATACATATGAGCATCCCTTTTATGGGATTTTTAATGGTATTAAATACTCTATTTTACCTATATTCTTGATGTTTTATTGATTTCTCATCTCCCTCTATTATTATATTATGACACACATATGTACATATATTTATTACACCAATTATTCTTATATTCATTGGCTTTGTTTTTTCTTTACCATTGCCTTTTTACTTTTTTAATCTTGATCTACACATCTATGACATCTATCCTATGATGATACATCCTCTACAATAGCCTCATCCTAATGCACATTATTTATGGAATAATATTTTCTCATCCTTAAATATTTACCATATATATTGAGGGTGTGCATCCTCCTATAGACACATACTTTATTTAGACATAACTTCATAATTCACATATAAAGTGGGGGCATGTTTATTGTCTTCACTTTCTCCATATTACTAGATTGGTGCATACATTGCCTTGACAAGTGTAAAGGATTGTTAAGATCCATTATATTATTTTTATTTATAAGCATTTCCTCTTGGAATTGATTGAATATATAGATGTGTGTCAAAATAATAAAAAATAAAATCAAAATATTGTAAAAAACATAACATTAAGACCTAAGCATTACATGTTTTGCTAGTTACTACATTGATTCATGTTATTTATCACATGTTTGATATATTACATATCCTTTTACATATGCAAATTAATTTAATTTTATCTATAAGTGAGATTTAAGACATACAAATTATGCATGATACATGAATGTATAGATGTATACTTTTACACATAGGGGCCATGCTAATGCTGGGGTATCTCATTTTATACATCATATTACTATAAATTATATATTTTTATGACATTTAAATCTATCATGTTGAGATAAATTTATTGTTTCCACTTAATAGGAAAAAATAGAAACTTAACCAGATTAAGTGGAGGGACCCTCTAGAGTGTCTTTAATAGTAGAACTATTATTTACTAGGATGCTTGGTTTATCTTTTTATGCCTTGGCATAGGTGCGATTCCTAGGACCTTTAGTGGATTACCCAGGGAATATCATCCTTAGCCTCTTCATAATTTTCCCTTATGGAGTAGTTTGTTTTTTTTTGGGGGGGGCTGGGGGAACCCAAAGGGGATTTTAGGACTTTAGGGGATTTAAAAGTAGGGGATTAGGGTGGGGGTTGGGTAGATTACACAAAAGTCTAAATAGTGTCCTCAACCACTCGATGGAGCTTGTTTTAGTCCTAAATTAACTTTGCCAAATTGAATATTTCTTGTTGGACCTTTGAGTTAATGTTTTCCAGCATATGTTTATTTTTATCAAATTCCTCCATTATAATAGCCTTTACCTTCCTATCAGAGGTGGTGAGAGACCCAAATTTGATGGGTTTGGGCTTGGGGATGAAAAGCAACTTGAGTGGAAGGTCATCTAGTGGGTATTTAGATATACTATTCTAGGGGGAGTGTTTAAGGGGAGGGTGTGATCCCTCCATAGGGTCCTCTTCCAAGGAGTCCTCCATAGAAGAAGATACTCTTGGGGGAACCTTCCAACCAAGAAGGGTTTAGACATGTTTAATGAGTAGAAAGATAAGAACTTGGTGGAGAATGGGGTTAGTGTCATTCACCTAATAAAGAAGGACAATTATTTCTAAAGACTTAAGAACGAAGTAAGGTTAACTTATTTTAAAACTAATGAAAAGGTTAAGCAGTAAGAAATTATGCAAAAAAATCAAGGTGTACTTACCTTCAAGAGTCATGTATTTCATGACTTGAAGGTAGACCTTGGGCCAATATATGAAGAGGTAGCATGGGGAAATCCCTTTTTCTCAATTTGCATAAATTTGTTAGTCCAAAATAAGTGCTATAGGGATTCATATTTCTTGGATTGATCTTTGAATTCTGTATCACCATCATAAGGCATTCCCATGTAGTTTCCAATAAACTTTTTTGAGACATTAATGGAGATACCCCACATCATGACCTTCCTTTTAGTCCAACTAGTAACAAAATCATAGACCATCATGGCATTATGCTCAATAATGCACTCCATAAACTCAGTTAACCCCCCTTAAGTTTTTTCTAGACATTTTTTTATTCTTTAACCTATTTGTAAGAAGTTGGATCTAAACAATCTCTATCACTACCCATGGTAGCAGTAAGTGTAGGGAAGGAGATAACAAGCTGAGAGTTTTGGACACAATCTAAATGGCTAGGGCATGAATGAGGTGAAATTATTACCAAATATATTTTTACATAATTGCATCCCCTTATCTCAAAATGAATGTAAAGCTACAAAATCATGATTAGGCCCTTCAAGATGAAGGGTTGCATGTGTGAGGATATGACAATTTTAAGTTGCATATGTACCTTCTATATGGATGACATAATGCACCTTAGGGGGACCTTAGCCATAATAGTTAGTTAAACTTTGGAGGTCCACTCCAGTATTAGCAAGGAGGTCAAATACCCCATTTACTTTTCTAAAGGTGTGGGTGAGTTGGACTTATGAAAAGGTCTGTAAAATGTGTTTGGCATCATGAATGAGATATTTGATAGTGTGTGAAGGAATAGTTTTACATCCCAAAGCATTTAAGATGTTTAGTGAATCCCCCTCTATAATGATTATGTCCTAGTTGATACTCTACATAAGTTGAATACCCATATAACTACTTTAGATTTAGCTAGATGATTTATTTGTTTGCCAATGGGTCTTGTGAAAGCCACTAGAATCTCCCCTTTGAAGTTCCCTATGATGCCACCACCACCTACAAGACCTAGGTTAACTTTTAAGGACCCATAAAAAATTAGTTTTACCCACCCCTTAGGGGGGATTTCATTTGGTTTGTTTATGAATTAAGTCTTTTTCAGAGGAGCAAATAACTTGTTTAAGATCCCAATTATTGATAATGAGTTAGGCTAGAGGAGGGGTAGGATTATAATCTTTTGGGGGAAGGCTTTCCAATTTTTTTAGATAACATGATAGATATATGGGAGGATGCTCTTTTGGTGATACCTTTTGTTACAAAATAAGCTTTCATTACAAAGTTTCTAAATTCACTAAAACTAGTGAGGGAGGGTGAGGTACCAAAGGAAAATTAGGGAAGGAATATTCCTTGGGGGATTCCATTATAGAATGAGGTCCAAAATATTGTTTGGTTTGACCCAAGACATGTTGAGATGATTGAGGAGCCCATTAAGTAATGACAAACTAAGGGGACATTCTAGAAAGAGGCGTTGAGTGGAGTCTTCTGCACTTTGATAGATAGGGAATCTATTTGGGATAATTAGTCCCCTTTTGTCTAAGTTCTCCATAGTTAAAATCTTTTTCTGTGATATTAGCCGATATAAAAAGTTAACTTTGGGGATTAGGTGTTTCACCCAATTTTTTTTCCAATGATCCTAGTTACTATCCAAATTAAGTTCTATGGCATGGCTCAAGGAGACTGAATATGTGTCATTGTCTTTTTCTCTCTAGATAAAATGATCCTCTTTTTGAATGGTTAGAATGTGGATATACTTTAAATCCTGGTTGAGGTTTTGGATAGCTTGGGAGACTTCCAAGGGAATATATTTGCTAGGTAAGATCTTTCAACACTTAGTTCCTTCCTTGAATTCTTAGAAATCTTTTATCTTAGAGCCCCATATCTATTTGAGTTATCTAAACCATCTATCCCATGTCTCTTAAGCTGAGAGGGGAGTAGGGGCCATCCAAGCATCTTCCCAAAAATCAATTTTATTACCATTTCCTATTTTCCATAAGATGCCTCTTTTTAGGTCTTTACAACTGGATATGGCCTTCCAAAAGGTGGAACAACTAGTGGGGCCATCTTCCAATAGGAAGGCATCCTCTTCCCCTCCATCCAGGTATTTGGCCTTATAAATTCTTGACCATTCACCATTCTCCTTCATTAGGAACTAGCCCATTTTAGCCAATAAAGCTCTATTTATTGAATTTATGCTTCTTAGCCCAAGAAATTCATTAGCTTTGGGGAGGAAAACTTTTTCCCAAGCCAAAAAAATGAATCTAAATCTTTCTTCAGTTCCTCTCCACAAGAAATTGTTTTGGATTTGCTCAATTTTGGATGCCACATTGATAGGCATTTTAAATATTGACATAAAATAAATGGGAATACTCTGAATTGAGGCCTTAAGTAACTTGTATTTCCATGCCTGAGTAAGGAGGTGACCCTTCTAGCCTACTAATTTCCTTTGGATCTGATCAATTAGTAGGTTCCAAAATTGGGAGTCCATTTTACCAGCAAAGAGGGGAATGCCTAGGTGATTAGCTAGTAAGTTGCCCACTTGGTAGTTTAGGATTTTAGCAATTTTTCTCTATTGAGAGGGAGGTGTGTTGATAAATAAAAGAAATATTTTTTGTAATTTGATACATTGATTGGATACTTTTTCATAATTATTAAGGATACATATGAGGCTATTTACTTCCATAGTTGAGGTATCACCTAGGATAATAGTGTCATCAATAAAATGTTGGTGAGTTATAAGATCTACATTATAAGCTACTAAAACCCCCTTTATCAGACTCTGTCTGCAAGCACTCCTCAAGATTCTCCACAAAGACTATACTAATATTATGAAGAGATAATGAGAAAGGGGATCTCCTTACCTTAAACCTCTTTAGGCTTGGAAAAACCCTTTTGGGACCCCATTTATAATGATAGAATACTTAGGAGTGGCTATGTAATTCCATATGATTTTTTGTGTATCATGATTAAGTTTGAGCTTTTCCAAAACCTACATAAGGAACCACCAGGAAACCCAATCATAGGCCTTTGACATATCCAATTTTAGAACCATTCCCTATCTAGAATATTTGGAATTGGAGTCAACTGCTTCATGAATTATGATAGTACCATCAAAAATCTACTTGCCAGCAATAAAATACCCCTATTTTTCCCTTGTGATTGAGTCAAGAAGGGGTTTTATGCATTTGACCAGGATGGAGGAATAAATATTGTAGGTGGTGTTGCATAAAATGATGGGCCTGCAATCTTGAATGTTGTTGGCTCCTCATTTTTTGGGGATTAGGACCAAAAAGGTATTATTGATTTCATTGAGAATGGATTTGGATTGGAAGAATTATTTAATAGCCTCTTTGACTTCCATGTGGATAATGTCCTAGAAGTTTTGAAAAAAGAGAGGGGGAAACCACCCAGTATGGGATCCTTGAGGCCATCCATGAGGAAGACAGTGCTTTTAATTTCCTCATCAGAAGGGATTTGGATTAGGGAAGCATTATCCATAGCTAAAAATACCTTATCAAAGTTAGCTAGTGGAGAGAAGACAAAAGAGTTATCAAGTTTTCCATCCTCTGAGAGAAGGTTCTTAAAGAATTTGATAACATGGCAAGATATGTCATCCTCTTTCTTACTAAACAATCCATCTTCTAATCTCAGTATGGGAATTTTTTTTAATATTCTTGTGTTCTGAAGTAGAGTGGTGGAAGAATTTTATATTCCTATCCCCTTCCTTCAGCCACAAGCATCTTGATTTTTGCTTCTAGTAGGCCTCTTCTTTTGCTTCCCTATTATGAAAGTGACACAAAATATCTCTTTCCTTATCAACCACATGCTCATTGAAATCCCTTAATGTATTGATTTCTTTGATAATAGAGAGTTTCATTTGGAGGGTCTTTTATGCTAAAAAATGTCTCCAAAGACTTCCTTGTTCCATATTTTCAACTTGTTTTTTTATAAAGTTGATATTTTTGGTGAGAATGAACATGGTTGATCCCAAAAAATGTTCATTCCACCATTCTTTTATAGAATTAGTGAAACTAGGGTGATGGGTCCACATCCTTTTGGATCTGAAGGGGCAACATTTGGGCTTAGAGAATTTATCAACTTCAAAAATTAAGGGATTGAGGTCAAACCTAATTATAGGTAGGGAAGAGAGTCTGCTAAAATAAAGGATGTCCCAATTTAGGGAGATCAAAAATCTATCAAGTTGGACCTGAATCAATTTTTATCCTAGTATTTTGTTGGTCCAAATATAGGGTGTTAAGTTGTGGAGCTAAAAGCTTCACCTAGATGCAAACATGGAGGGTTGCTGAGTGTCACAGTCACCAGTGTTAGTCAGGACAACCAACATCGATCAGGTGGAGATAGGAAGCTACCAACATTGGTTAGGTATCGATTGATGTTGGTCATCCCCAAACAGACAACAATCGACGTCAGTCGCCTGTGCAGTTCTGAACTACGAGTTTCATGGATAGTTTGTTAATGAACTGGTTATTTCCATGTTAAAGACTAATTTTAGTCTTGAGTTGTGTTTCTAATTATTGTTTGGCATGGGATCTATATAATAGACTCATGGGGCTATATTGTAAAGTATAGAACCAGAAGAGTTCTTCTAATGGTGGAATCACAAGGGTTCTTTTAGGGATGTAAGATCAGGTTGATCTGCAAGTTGTTACAAGATCAGGTGGGAGATATACATGGGTAAGTATGGTCAGTTGATCTATAGGTGTGTGTGTGTGTGTGAGGTCAAAAGAGATCTGTAGGGTAGTAAGATCAAAGGTGACAGCAACACATCAAGGAGGAAGATCAGGTGAGATCTACTTGGAGTACGTTGCGTACTCAGTTGTACTATCAGTATTGATACTAACTGGTTAAGGTGAATAATAGCTCTGTGTTTGAGTTGTTTGTTGTGACCTATATTGAGAGAAGATAACTCTTGAGGGAAGATTACTGGTATGCCCATGAAGTGGATGAAAGAGTGTGATCTCTTTATTATAATTTCCTTTTGGAATGAGTTGAATTCAATTATGTGTTGCCTCTCATATTTTGTGCTATTTTTGATTTCTAGTTACTTGTTACTTCTAGTGAAATTCCACATTTAGTTGCTTATACAAAGGTAATCAAGTGTGCTCTTAATTTTGACAAGTGGTGTTAGAGCTTTGTGGAACCTAGGTCCTATTAATTGGTATCAGAGTGAGGTTGGAGGTTCTCAGAGCTTGGGTTCACTAACAGGTGGTTTCAGATCTATTTAGTGTGTGTTGATTATATGTCACTCATAGGGGTTTCTATTTGAGTGGAGGCAAAGCAATGGCAGAAGAAAGTAAACTGAGAATGGAGAAATTTAGACACAGGTGTAGCATCATAGGTGGTGTGGTGGTTGGTCTTCAGGATTGATCTTGAAGAGGGATACAAGCCAAGAAATAGATTAGAAAGATGTATAAGTATAGGTACAAGTGTAGCTATTTATCTCCAAGTGGGAGATTGTTAGGTTATGGAGCTAAAAGCTTCACCTAGATGCAAACATGGAGGGTTGTTGAGTGTCACAGTCACTGACATCGGTCAGGACAATCGACGTCAGTCAGGTGGAGATAGGAAGCTATCGACATTGGTTAGGTATCAGCTGATGTCGGTCATCCCTAGACAGACAGCAACTGACGTCAGTCACCTGTGTGGTTCCAAACTATGAGTTTCATGGACAGTTTTTTAATGAACTAGTTGTTTGCATGTTAAAGACTAATTTTAGTCTTGAGTTGCATTTTTAATTATTATTTGGCATGAGATCTATATAATAGACTCATGGGGCTGTATTGTAAAGTGTAGAATGAAAAGATTTCTTTCAATGGTGGAATCACAAGGGTTCTTCCAGGGATGTAAGATTAGGTTGATCTGTAGGTTGTTGCAAGATCAAGTGGGAGATCTACATGGGTAAGTATGGTCAGTTGATCTACAGGTGTGTGTGTGTGTGTGTGTGAGGTCAAAGGAGATCTATAGGGTATTAAGATCAAAGGTGACAACAACACATCAAGGAATAAGATCAGGTGAGATCTACTTAGAGTACGTTGTGTACTCAATTATACTGGCAGTATTGATACTGACTGGTTGAGGTGAACAATAGCTCTGTGTTTGAGTTATTTGTTGTGACCTGTATTGAGAGAAGATAACTCTTGAGGGAAGATTACTGGTATGCCCATGAAGTGGATGAAAGAGTGTGATCTCTTTATTATAATTTCCTTCTAGAATGAGTTGAATACAATTGTGTGTTGCCTCTCATATTCTGTGATATTTTTGATTTCTAGTTACTTGTTACTTCTGGTGAAATTTTGCATTTAGTTGCTTATACAAAGGTAATCAAGTGTGCTCTTAATTTTAACAAGTGGTGTCAGAGCTTTATGGAACCTAGGTCCTATCATAGGGTAATCCATTTAGATCCACATCTATGAAGCCCAAATTTGTGATGAAGTCATTTATATCTAGCATGATATCATTATCTTTTTTGTCCCTTGGGTTGAGGGGAGTGTTGAAGTCATCCACTATAATCCAATTCTAACTAGTGTAGTTCTTGCAAAAGTCCATAAGTTCCTTCCACAATTGGTTTCTAGCTAGTTTGGAGTTTGGGGCATAAACATTGGTAAGGATCCATTTATCCTTGCTTGTAATGTCAGTGAAGAGCACAAATATTTGGTTAGAGGATTTATAGATTAAGTAACCTTCTAAAGCATCAGGGTTCCAAAAGATAGCTAACCCTCCCAAAGCACCTATGGATTCAAAGGAGAGAGCCTCAACATTTTTCCAAATCCATGCCACACTAGTTTTAAGAGCAAAATTAGACATTTTAATATCTTGAATAAGCAAGATAGAGGGGTTAACCCTTTTGATAGTGCTATAAAGAGTCCTTTGTTTATTGGGGTTATTTAAACTCCAAACATTCTAAGAGAGAACTTTCAATTCTTATCTCATTAGACCTTAAGAGTTTGTGCAGAGCCATTATCAATCTCTTTTGTAGTTTCCAAATTTCTAGTAAGGATTATAGGAGATCTAACAACTAGTTTAGGAGCAACGCTAAGATTTACCTTAATCCTACCTTTTTTAGATTTAGGACAACTGGTCAACACATCATTTTGGGGGGTCTTGGGAAGGAGAGAAGGGATCAAAGCATTGTCCAACCTCTCTATCAACTAAGGGGAAAGGAGGAGAGGATGGGAAAGGAGTATCCCCAAGTAGGGGGGAGGGGAGCTACTAAAGCTAGAAAAAGGGGGATTTTTGAGCAAGGGATTTAATAGACTTTGAGGGGGGGAAGGGGGTGGAGGACGGAGCTGAGGGTGGGGGAAAACTAGGCTATAAGGGTAGGGAACATAGAGGAGAAAAATAGGGGGAGAGGAACCAAGGGGGGATAATAGGGGAGGGGGAAGGGTAGAAGTAAGAGGAGAAGGGGGGATTGAGTTACTATGGGGTAGGGGAGTAAGGGGGGAAAATTTCACAATAGGGGGAAGCACTAGAGCCAAGGGGAAGGAGGAAGGAAGGAGGTAGTGGAGGGGTGGAAGAGGAGGAATGGGTGAACATAAGAGGAGGAGAAGGGATGGAGGGGGGAATGGGGTCAAGGGGAGGGGTGGGGGAGAGGGGCTAGAGGGGGTTAACCTAGAATAGTAGGATAACACAATAGTTCAGAGTTAGGCAAAGAAAAAAGAGGGGTGAAAGGGTTTGAGCACTCTATAACTTTGAGACCCTCAAAAGAGAATTGAGACATTGGATATGGAGAAGAAGCTCATAAGACAAGCCTAACCAAGTTAGGGGCCCACTTAGGTAGATCAGACTTTGATTTGGTAGCCTTTTTGATATTTATGGGAGGAAAAACATCTAGATTGGTAGCTAGAAGAGTCCTTGGATGTGATTAGGGTCAGCTATTTCTTAGTGGCCATTAAAAATAAGAGTCCTTATTTGACACATCAAATTTATCTTTGTGGATGAAAAGTCCTCTAAAACATGTCCTTTTTTTGGGTAGTCATGCATCATGTGACTAGGAACATCACATCTAGGGTAGATAATAGCATTATTTTCATAAATAATGCTTTGAGTCCAAATTTCATAATTTAAATTGATCTTAATATTATTAAGAAGGGGATTATTTACTAGTAGGAACATGTGAATTTAGGTAATAACCATTCTCTATCAAAAAAGAATAATTCGATCAACTTTGATGGGTTGAACCAAAGCTCTAGCAATTCCATTGATTACTTCTAGATGCCAATATTCTAGTGGGAGTTCAGGTAGGAGGACCCACATGGGTACATCATCCATGGTAGTGGAGCTAAGGCTCGAGTAGACCTTCCATATTTTGATTGAGATTCTTTCCTTCCCTATGAACTAAGGACCTTTAGAAAGGGCCTTGATGCAGTCTTCTTGAAGGGATAAATTAGCAAAAAAAAACCCTAGATAACACAATGATCTCCAAGTGGCCCTTCAATTTTCATCTTTCTTTCACCTATATCCTAAAGGAATTAATGTTCGATTGAAACCCATTGACTCTAGTGAGAATAGATTTGGTGAGCTCCACATCAGCTTGTTTAACAATGGTATCTAGGATAGGGACATAAGTTTTATTGTCTACCTTAATTGGGAAAATTTGGTTACTCGAATGGGCATGGCCCACTAGATCTAAACCTTTGTCCATGTTAGCCCATGAGGGTTTTGAAAGGTTGGGGTATAATGATTTATGAGCTAAAGAAGAGTTGTCTAAAATATCTGGGGATGGGTTTGATGATCCTAGAATTTTGTCTTGATTATCTAGGGGATGTAACAACCCATGAGAAGAAACACATGAATCTATAATGATGTTGACCGCGATCAAAGCCCTGACAAAACCATCTTGAGACTAGATGCTAAAAGTCTAGGCATTCTGTGAATCCTATCAAAATAGAAATTCAAATTTTTGAAGGTCTTCTACAATGTCTATAATTACAGCATATATCTTAATTTCTTTTTTATATGTAGAAATAGTTGATACCAATGGTTTTATTGAGTTATTGTTAGTTTCTACTAGGTATTATACTAATATAGATTGTTTGTTAAACCTACATGAATTGAAAAGTATTTGTAATTTGAATAAGCAACATAATAATGGATGCTAGAATGGTGATAATGTTGTTTAAAATATAAAAACCATTTTATTTGACTATTATATGTAAAAAAATATTCCTTTTGTAGAACTATTCTATTTTTGAAGGAATTATTTGAAGTTTTAAATTTAGATAAATAGTTCCTCTATGTATTAATAGATAAAATCCTAAGGTTTAGTATCAATATTTATTTAAATTTTAACTTTTATATTTTATATATAATATCTATTCAACCTCCAAGAAAAAATAATTATTTATTATTTTTTCATTGTCAAATGTTTTTTTAATAAATTATTATCTCTTTTAGCTATTGCCAAGACTACCTTAGAAGATCATTTAAAATGGGATTCAAATATTGTTTCCAATAACAAGGTTTTGGTTTTAAAGAATAATTTATTTTGAATAAACTAAATAGATAAAGATGAAAATCCAAGCGGCTACATTGACATGAATTCATAATATGTTTATTGAAGTTTGGGACAATTTTGTATGAAGTGTTTCTTGATAGAATTCAAGGGTTTGACTATTAGAAATAATAAATTTTTTGAGTGTAGTTTTATGGAGAACTAGTTACAACTCTAAATGATGATTGTTTATAAGTGGAAAACTTTTGTCATTCTAGAGGTTTTTATGTCTAGTGTTCAAAAGGGTTGTTTAACTGGGTGACTAGGGCATGCAATATAATACAACAAGTGGATTTATGTAGATTCAAATGATTAGTATTATCTCATAATGTTTTTAGTTTTAATATATATTACAATGGTTATTTTTATTAAATCTTTTAATATATCAAAATTATCTCTTACATGAATATTATCAAATCAAATTTTATTAATGTAATAGCTTTTAAAGTTTGAAAAAATAAAACATTGGGTAGTTGATTGTATATTTAGTTTAGTGATATGATGCTTTTAGTTTTGAAATGAATTAATTATAAATCTTGTTGACATTTCATGATATGTTTGAATTCTTAGTAAGCAGTATAAAATTTTAGTTTGTTCAGTGATAAATGGAAAGAGAAAATTTTGCATTCAATGTTGTAAGGAAAGTATTCTTTATTTGCAATAAACCTACATAGTTTTATTGGAAAAAAATTAGTTGGATGCTTAAGTTAATGTTAAAATGAAAATTTAAAATTATGTTCCATGGTGATGAGAAATAATGGTGAATTTTATTTAGTTTTCAGTTGGATTAGATGTTGAAAATAAAAAAACTAGTGGATAAGAAACTTTATAGTTATTTAATAATTACTTTGAAGTTAATGAGAAAGATCACTTAAGTCATTATCATATATTATAAGTTGTGTTATTTAAATAAATGAATAATTCATGGATGGATTCAAGGATCACATATATATGATAGGAATGATGTTTGTAATGAAAGTAATCATCAGGATAGAAATGTGCCACCTACACATGGTATTTACTGAGGTAAACCCTTAGTTTTTGAAGGGATGCTAGTGTATTTATAAAAGGTTTTAGCTTTGACACTTGAGTTTCCCTAAATATTGATTTTAATGATCCTATATTCTATCATGTTCTAAATATTGTGCCCCATATTGATATTAATGATCCTACATTCTAGCATATTGAAGTCATTGATTAACATGAGATAATAATTGGTGGTATATTGATTCACCTTTTTTAGAATTTGGTGATAGTTTTGATTTATATATTTGGATGATTTTTCAATATATTATATATGGAACATTTTAAAATATTTAATGATCTCATTAGAATAAAAATATCTTTACTAATAGAGTTTAGATGAAGTTCAAAAGAAATATGGTGAAAGTTTGACTTGGGAACAAGTTCTATAAAATGAAAGGATAATGTGCATATTATTTTATTTCTTATAATTAGTATAATGTGTTATTTATATTTAATGATAATTATATTTAGTGATTAAATAACCATTATAATATTGTCTACTAGGCTCCCACCTATGAGAATAATTGTGTTATAGGTTTTATTGACTATTATTTGAGTTTTTAAATTCAAATTCACTTATAAAGTGAATTATTATTATAAATCCTAAAGTTATAAGTTATTTAAATATAAATAAATTACATCTAACTTTATTTAAAAATAACTAAAAGTTATTTATAGTTACACTTTAAGTGAAGACTTTAAAAGGACTTGAAGGAGATAATTGAAGGGAAATCATATAGGTATAACAGCTCTAGTTGATATTTCATAATAAATTATTCTCTTATTTTAAGTCTCTAAGATTGGGAATTGATTTAAAGAAGATCAAATAATACTTTTTTTAATGGTGAAGTGCCTTGCTTGGTACAATTAGTATATCTAGTTTTATTATTCATTTATTAACCGAATATCTAAAAAATGGCCAAATATCTACTCTATTTATGTTTGAAAATTAATACAACCATACACACTTGGATCACATCTATACTTTTCCACGAAATTATGAATAATTCATATATTTAATGAAAAATTATTGGGTTTTATGAGTAGACAACATATTTAAGTGTAAATTTGTATTCAGTTAGGGAATATTTTGATTTCCAATAAAAAAATTTCTTAATTTTACATGACTTGAGTCAAGACTTATTTATTTATTTTATATTATTTCTTAATTTTTTACTTCATATTTTCTTTAATAAATAAGTTATTCTCTTTTGGTTTTATAGTGATTAACTGAACATTTTTCTCTCTAGTTTTATTGTATGTTTATGACTTGTTGATATTTCTTTCTTTCATTACTAAATATTTAGTTAGTTTTATTTCATTTTATTGTATCATGTTTATTTCATAAGTTATTATTAATTATGTGCATTCTATAATTATTTTAGGTTTACCTTTTGTTTTTGTTTCCTACTTTTCTATTGTTTGGTTTTCTTGATCCTTGACATTTTGTATATTTGTTTTAGTTGATAAAGGGAAGAATAAAACAATATTATATGGAAAAATATATATATTGAAATGATATAAAATTTATATTATTTGACACTTCAAGAGAAATACTTTTCCATAGGCTTCACTTTGTCGGATATGGAAAATTACATATTTTGAAAGTGTGATATATTTTCATAAGAATTCATAAGAAAGTATATGATATATTTTTGAATCTAAAAGTAAATACATTGAGAAATATAATTTTTTAATATTTGATCATTGATATATATATATCTGAGTTTAATATAATAAATGAATGAAATAATACTTTTTTTCATATTAGTTTACTTCTTTATTTAAATTTATTTTTTGGATAGATTATTTTATTTTTTAGAATTTATGAAAGCCTATTTGATAAATTTAAACTTCAACTTTTGAAATTTTAAAATACACATATTTTTAGGCCTAAATACTAAAATTTAGTCAATAGGTCCCTTTGATTAGAATTGTACCATCAACCAAATTGGATTTGACACATAATTTGGTAAGTGAAATGCAAACATAATTTGGTTGATTGAAAAAGATGAATTGTTAAGTTGGTTGATGGTACAAATCTAAACATCAATAGGTTAAAATACTTAAAAACCTATATTTCTCTATTATTCTTTGGAGATAAAATCCTTATATTCCATTAGGGTTTCATTATACTTTCTTATGGTTTCAATTTTTGAGTTAGGGTTTTAGATTTTTTTTTTTTAAAAAATTTCCTTATCCTCTATGCAATTTTGAATTTTGAATTTTTTACCTTAAGGTTTCATACTCATTTTCCTATTAGGGCTTATTATCTTAGGTTTATGGTTTATCCTCTAACTTGTTCAGATCATATATTATTTAAAATAAATCCATATTAAAAAATATTAAATCTTTTTGTTAGTTGTATTGGTTGGATCAAAAAATTATTTAATTTTCATAAAAAATATATATGGATTACCTGGAATTGGTGTTTTAATATTTTTAGTAAATTTGGTCTAGAAGGTGAAGAACACATTTATTTTTAAAATTATGTTTGCATTTCACTTATCTTCTCCTATTTGTCTAAATTCTTTTTTTTTGTTTCAATATATTCCCAATGGTTTTATTTAGGTGGTCAATTTTTTACTTTAGGCATTGTGTGATGGCTATAATAGATATTAATATTGTATATTTTCTAATTCAAGAAATGACTATTATAATTACATGTTGGACTGAAATATGTAATATTTTTCAAAATAATTTATTGAAATCGGTCAAAATAATTTACAATAAAATTAATGATGATGGTCTAAATTTCAAATCTCAAGGCTTTCCATGTACGATCCATTTCATTCCTCCTTAAGGTAGTGATACCTACCATCCATCCCATATTATTTTCCTAAGAGTTATAGTAGACAAATAGTTCCATTCTATAAAAATATCAATAATTAAGGTGCATCCTTATATATAAACTTATTTTCATATCAAATCTAAGAGGCCTAGTGTTTGTCATTAGAAAATGATATCTTCCCAAACTATAAGTAGTAATGTATCTAATACAACCATACATGATTATTTGATTATTATGAGTCAATCAATAGAGGTGTTACAAAAATAAATAAATAAATAATGTATAAAGGTCACATCAATTTTTAATAATATTGCATGTGTCATTAATACTAAGAATTCTAATATAAATTTACATATTTGGTTTTTCCTCTACAACCTCTATGTCAAAAAATATTTTATCTCAAGTATGGTTTAATAATAAAAAATAGTGTACATCTAATTAATTAATATTTTCCATAAGCATACTAAGAATCCAATTGAAATTCTAAGGCACATTCTTTGAAATAAGTTGAATACTTTTTCTCTGAAGTGTTCTAAAAAAAGTTTCCAATTCTATTATTATTATTATTATCATATAATTCATGGATATAAAAAAGGTGGTTATAAAAAAAAATGTTACAACAAGAAGAGTTAAAAAATAAAAAGTTACAAACATAAGAGGTGCTTATAAATAAAATAATGCCTAATAAATAGGAGCCTAGAATAAAGAGGTTAAAAAATAATATGCACCTAATAAGACTAATGTTACAAACATGGTTTCCAATGGAGAAACTATAAATACTTCATCATTTATAAAACCTTGATCCTTATCCCTAACAAATATGGCAAGTAGTACACCAATATAGAGATTACTAATTCTAATAAGATTAATGTGTGTAGTATGACACTAATAAAAATCTTGGATATGACATGGAATACTTGAATAAAGATACCCGATAAGAATTTTACATATGATTAATTAAGTGGTATGTAAATATTGACCTCAACTCATGTCTAGTTATATTAGATATTAATTCCACTTTGGCTAAATTTTATATTAATAAGGTGTTGGATAAGAGAAATGGGTGAAAAACTTGGTAGGAATCATGACTATATTAAATTTGACCTTAGAAGTTTACCTATTACTATTTCAAGGGATGGAGCATGTTCATATCAATAATGACAAGAGGAAAACATTTCTTCAACTAATACTCAAGAAAATTCATATAATGTAATAATAAAAAAGGTGCATGATACTCATAGAATGGAACATTTTAAAGAGAAAAAGAGATCCACTAAATCATTATTTGTAACAACCTATCTAAACTATATAATGAACATGGAAATATAATCAATGATTAAAACATGTATGATATAAACCATACATATGAGCATCCCTTTTATGGGATTTTTAATGGTATTAAATACTCTATTTTACCTATATTCTTGATGTTTTATTGATTTCTCATCTCCCTCTATTATTATATTATGACACACATATGTACATATATTTATTACACCAATTATTCTTATATTCATTGGCTTTGTTTTTTCTTTACCATTGCCTTTTTACTTTTTTAATCTTGATCTACACATCTATGACATCTATCCTATGATGATACATCCTCTACAATAGCCTCATCCTAATGCACATTATTTATGGAATAATATTTTCTCATCCTTAAATATTTACCATATATATTGAGGGTGTGCATCCTCCTATAGACACATACTTTATTTAGACATAACTTCATAATTCACATATAAAGTGGGGGCATGTTTATTGTCTTCACTTTCTCCATATTACTAGATTGGTGCATACATTGCCTTGACAAGTGTAAAGGATTGTTAAGATCCATTATATTATTTTTATTTATAAGCATTTCCTCTTGGAATTGATTGAATATATAGATGTGTGTCAAAATAATAAAAAATAAAATCAAAATATTGTAAAAAACATAACATTAAGACCTAAGCATTACATGTTTTGCTAGTTACTACATTGATTCATGTTATTTATCACATGTTTGATATATTACATATCCTTTTACATATGCAAATTAATTTAATTTTATCTATAAGTGAGATTTAAGACATACAAATTATGCATGATACATGAATGTATAGATGTATACTTTTACACATAGGGGCCATGCTAATGCTGGGGTATCTCATTTTATACATCATATTACTATAAATTATATATTTTTATGACATTTAAATCTATCATGTTGAGATAAATTTATTGTTTACACATGATTTTCTCTTGATTATATTATATTTAGTGATGCATTTCATGTATATGCTACTTTTATATGTTGTGACATTGACATTGATTGATGTTGTAAACTACATTGACTTGTTATAGACTTCATTGTAACTATTTAATTTGATATAGGATAATAATTGATTGTGATTTATGTGGTCCTTTCATTATTTAATGAATTTTCTTGATTGGATGTATCATTATATGACTCATTCTTTTTGTGGATCTTGCCTTAGTGTAGGACAATGCTTGATTGTGTTATAACATGACTCTTTATTTGTATGGATATTGCCTTGTTGTGTGATATTGACTATTTATAGTGTAACATTAATTTATAATTATGTGTGGTTATTTACTTATTGTGTGATAGTGATTATTCATATTGTATCATTGATTACTCATTATGTGTGGATCTTTCCTTCTATGAAATTTGACTGTCCATTGCATGTGCATATATTGCATGATATTTTATTATACATTACATGTGGGCCATTCCTTGCATGAAATTTTATGTTCCATTGTGTATGGATCTTATCTTGTGTGAAATTTGATTGTCCATTATATATATCTCTTGCCTTGTGCAATATTGATTAGTATTTTGTATGTAAATGTTTCCTTTGTGATATTTCATGTTCATTCAGTGTTATTATGTGATTTCATGATCCATATCACACACCTTCATTTTTGTGTACAATGCCATGATATATATCATGTATATTACTCTATATATTACTATTCAGTATGAATATCTATGATGATTACTACTAAATGCCTAATATATATATATATATAAATTAGGCATTTAGTAGTAATCATCATAGATATTCATATTGAATAGTAATATATAGAGTAATATACATGATATATATCATGGCATTGTACACAAAAATGAAGGTATATATATATATATATATATATATATATATATATATATATATATATATATATATATATATATATCTTGACATGACATTTATATACCTTAGAATACATGTTTCATATTTTTTTTTGTTCTAATCATGCCATAATGACATATTTTCCTCATATTAGCAAAATATTTTCATGCTTACATAGTTTTATATAGCATAATTTGGTTAAATATTTTATTTTGAGATGAGTATTTCATAGGCTACATTCCTCACCTAGAAAGAGGGAATATTAGTGGTCTTTACATAGAGATCCAAATATCCATGCATAAATAATTATAATTTTGGTACAAACTACATGAATTAGAGGGTTTAGATTGGTTTAGATCATCAAATTTGTTCATATTATGAGATAAATATTTATAGAAAGTGATATATTTTTGGGGCATATGAAATGCATATGAAAACATTTTATAGGTACATAAAATGATAAGGTATCAAATATATCAAGTCTGGGAAAAGTGGCATATATATTTTATGACATTCTATATCTGATTGGTATAATTGGATCAGATTAGGGGCATGAATATTTTTTATGCACACATTATTATAGTTTTTTCATTTTTAAAATTAGAATTTTAGATACTTAATGTAGAATTTTAAATCTAAAATCTATTTTTAGTAGTTGATTCAATTTACACACAAACATAGTATGGGGATTAATCCTTCAATATTGAGGTTCAATATCAATTAAATGAGTAGTGTAGTTAAGGTTATGCATAATTCAATGACCTAGAACTATAATTATTCATGAGGATTGGGGAATTTACCTTCCCAACCCATGGATTGAATAAAATCACATGGCTTGGGGCATAATAAATAGATATATAAAACATTAGAGGGCAACATGGTTCTCCCACTTACAAGTATATTCTATTGATATGGATTTTATGTACACCTAAGAATAATCATGAGGTAACCTCTAACATTTTGGGATCTTGGTGAAATTTGAATTCACTCTAGGACATAAGTTATAGGTATTGGGTCTTGTAGTGACCAGTGGTGAAATGGTAGTGAGTGAAGCAAATATTAATCAAGATTGTTCAAATATGGATATGGATCCTAGATTCACTTGGGTTGAATGAAATAGAGAAAGACTTAACTAAGGTGGGAAAGATTCAAAGAAATCAAAAATAGAGGGTAGGGTAAGGTATAAAAGAGGATATATAAATAGATGACATGGATTCTTTCTAATTAGATTCAAACCAAGGACAAATTCCCAAGGACTAATACTTTTAACTTGTTGCTTTGGCATACAAAACTAACAAACATGGTAAAGAGGTATAAGGAATGCAATATAATAAAATATTAGTCATTAGATAAATTTTTTTATTATTAATACTAATGTAACATTTATTAACAAAATATTATATCTAATACCAAAGAGAACCTTTGAATAGCTATGACTTAGTAAAAGAAGTTGCATCAAATGGTGCTTCTACACAAATTTAAAGAGTAACGTAGCAAACTTGTTACAAGAAAATAAGATCTACCATACTATAATTATTGTTGTACATTTTAATTGATAATAGACATTACTAACTAAACATAAAATACTTGAAACTATTGTATCATATATAAATAAACTAAGCTACCATTTATATGGAACACATAAAAATTATAACACAAACATGAAATAGAGAAGTATGCAACACATATTTTTTTAGAACAAATAGAAAGGTCTCTATCTATATTAAGTATCAAAAAAAATCATTCCTTTATAATTAAAGATATACATGTATATAGAGGCTTGGGATGGGGACACCTCATCTTTCAATCCTTGCTAAAAGTTTCATCATCACTAAGACATACATGGCCATGATGTAGCTAATCATTCACAAAGGACAAACCATGGTTACAACAACATTATATTATAAAGAATTGTTATAACTATAATTGGAAATGCTTAAAAAGAGGATATGGTTGTTTTTGATACTTGGTCTTTGATAGTTGTTGTATTTGTAACCTGAGTTATAGTTATGGTTAATCTGGGCACTTGAGAATTAGTTACAATTAAAATAAATGGTAGAGGTAGGGTGGCCAAAGATGCTTGCCTACTAACCTAAATTTGTAAATAGAGGGTGTGACTCTCCTAAAAGTCCACTTCAATCACCTTAAATTCCAAAATATGCCTTTGAAGAGCTAAGGGAGTCTATCCATCAACTATCTATGTACTTTTAATGTAGTCCTAAGATCCATATAAAGAGTCTCTATGTTAATGACCCTATTTTTGGAAAATTTTATCAATTGAATTAAGTCTTCTTAGACCTTAAATATTTCTCTCTTGACCTTTACCTTATAACTTTCTACTATTATCTAGAGGGGATATTCAAATATAGACCTAAGGACAAATTACTAGGCTGGGGTTAATCACACCATTTATTCTCTTTACCCCAAAAATTATCATGGCCTAATCCTAATAGATAGTGAGTTTTTAAACTAAAATTTACATTTATTGATTCCATCTAATCAATATATCTCTCCTGGAAGCTATGTATTTCAAGACCCATGCTACATTTGGAAAAAAAATTAAGTTCATATGGTCATAGGATTTGTTCTAGGATGCTTAGATTAATAAATGGAATATGGTCTCCATTCTCTTCATCCTATTAGTAAGGGTAAATACATATCCCCACTTAGGCTATGACTCCTTTACACTTCTTATTAACTAGATAACATCATACAATTTTTTAGATTCTCCTTAGACATTATCCATGATGTCCCTTAGAGGTTGCATGGTATCTCTTCCTTGTAGTACCTCTATGACTTGATCAAATCCTCTAAACATTTATTTTATTACTCAACCACCATAAAGTCTATAAAGGTGTAGGGGTCCTCTATGTAATTGAAAATATTTGAAGGGGAAAATTTTATTTTTTTTGTCAAAGAGAAGACATATTCTCTTTTCTCCAATTCCACATTATGTCCTTCATCCATTATAGTTCTCCTTTTTACCTTCCTCAGATTATTAATTTTTTTATTAAATTGAAATTTGACTATTGGTTATTCAATAAAAATTGGGTCATGCCTACCTTCTTCTACCTGATTCTTTTTTTAGATCCATTCAGGGATGTTCAAGGTAGCTAATTATTGTGAAATTTTGGATTGATCTATAAGAATGGTAGTTGGGGATTGCCTTAGAGAGATCATAATCTTTGGATAATAGGTTTTTATTTGAGGGAAAGGGGGAATAGATTTTCTCCAACTAGTGACCTTCTTTGGGGTCACTATGTCAATTACTAGATTTCCTTTCTCCACCTCCTTTTGTGATGTAATTGTTCCATTTGGGATACATGACCACTTTATAGGACCAATTTAGGGGATGGTTTGGAAAGAGTGAATGGGTAATCCAAAATGGTGATGGAGACCAAATATTCAAAGTGCACTTATTTATTAAGTCCAGAGGATTGAGGTCTTGAGGAAGCAACTAATGAATGGGTAGGAGGGGTACCAAGAATTTTTTTAAAATAATCCATCACCAATGTGAAATTAACTCCAATATTATATTTTAAAGGTTGGTTATGGGTGACATAACCTAGGTTACCAATGATAAGACTCATGCTTATAAAATGGGTTTTGTATTAGATATACTGACTAGAATAATAGTTGCAATAATAGGTAAAGATTGAGGAGCTTGTGTATCTACCACATAAGAAGTATCAAATAAGGGAAATATTATCATAACTATCATTATTACTATATAAGGTACCAAGGATAGAGATAGACTGATGGATTACCCATGCATATAATCTAAGGGCTTATACTCTACTTCATCTCTTTTATCTCCATCCAGGTCTTGAAGAAATTTAGTTGACACTGAACGAGTCTTTAGGGTCTTAGTGTCATCCTAATAATATTCCTCTAATATATTCATCATTGGGGTCACTTTCCAAGGTTTAACATATGATTTTAGACAAGGATGTCTCTATCTTATCCTCTAATTCCTCCTTGGTAAACCACTAATTTTCACTATCTATTATTTCTATAGGTTTTGATGATCTAAAACCTTTTATTTTATTCAGTCCTCCCTCTATCCCATCTTTTGAGGCCTCATTTAATAGGGTGCTCTAAGGAGAAACTAAATAAACTCCCTACTTCCTCTTATATACAAGGGGGTTTGGGAAGAGTAAAAATTGATGATATAAGGGTTGAAACAATAGTAGGTGAATCTAATGGGGAAATAGGTGGTGAAGAGGTGAGCGATACAATGAATTCTAGGGGTGAACCTAGGGAAGTGACTTTTTATCCAAGGGAAAGATATGTTTATGGAGATGATGGTGTAATGGTTTAGGCTAGGGGAATGACTAGATCTAAACCAAAAACAATTAGGAGTAAATATGGGAGACTCACATATTGAACTATTGTGAGTGGAGGAAAGGTCAACATCAAGAATGCTCCTTCAAATTGATTTATAGTTGCAAGACCCTGAGTAATGGTTACCAAATGAGTAAGGGTAGACACTAAGGTGGTTTCTATAATTATGACCACTAGGATGAGATGTTAGGGAGGTCATCAATTGACTTATTATCCACTTATCATAGGTGATTATCCTCATGAACTAGCCTATTCTGATTCCCAGGCTTGAACTTATGGGAAGGGTCCTTGAGGGGGTACTGAAACCTAATGCTCTACCTTAGTTTTTATAGCCTCTTCCTTGATGGTTTCTAGATGATATTTCATGTGCCTAACCACCATCATAAACATATTTACCTGGTTCATTATGGTGTGGACCTTTGTATCATTTAAAACATTAAAAAACACTTCATCAAATGAGTATGATACATGGATGTAATCAATAGGTACCATTCCCTTAACTATGTTCAAGTTATTCTTAACCCTTTGCCTTAGATCCCATTACCTATAAGGTGCACACTTGAAATCATAGTAGTTTTTTATTTTTCCCACTAGATGGAAATGTTCCCACATAGTGTATTAGATCCTACTAATTCTAATAGGAGGTGGGTGGATAGATCCTTGTTTGACACTTCTTAATCTAACATCCACAAAATCGTCTAGCTAGGTTGGAATTTCCTACTTTTCCACCTTGTCTAGGACCAATTGGGGTAGATACAAAAGAGGAACTCTAGTTCCCTCTATTTTAATGATTGTATGGTCTAGAAAGAGCCAATAGTCACCAATTTTTTTAATGGTTCTTTGGATCTGGTTAAATAATATCATCATTTACTTGCCATAAATGGATTGGTATGCCATCAAATAGAAGGTCTCAGTCAGTCTAGTCATATTTTTATTGAATTTATGTATATGAATATCATTGAATTAATTATAAACTGGATTCTTAGGATATTTAGTTGATGGATCCTAAAATTCATTAAAAGTTAAGTGAATGGTCCCTATTATATGTCTATTAGATAATACATCATATAGAAGTTGTCATCTAGTCTACTTCTAAGTTGAGGACCTGGCTAATCAAATTAGTACTAAGGATCTCTCCAATAGCTATGACCATGGTAGAAGTGAGGATGGTAGGGGAATATATACCTCATTAATGTTTATTATACTAGGGAAATAATAAATTCAATTTAATAAAGCCATATCAATTTAGATTCTAAGCCTAAATATGGTAATGAGAATAACAAAAATAGGACCCTTGATTATGAAGGTACTAGGTTCAATAACCCATTATTACAACTTAGTAGTTACATTATTTTCATACATCCACAAATTAACTGGTCTTGATTATATGTCATTTTAGGAGGGGGAGCATATAGTATTTTCCAAAGGTAGACCCACTAATATATGCCATCAGGGTGCTACATTGGAAGAAATGTAGTATTTTGCCAAAAATATGGGCATTTATAAAGAAATCAAATATTAATGTAGGGCATTACCTATAGTTTTTCCACATCATATACACCCAATAAATTTTATTACCACCAGATCCTCCCTGTATCTTCATTTAAAATCCAAGAGTTGATCTCTAGGGCCATATGGTTCTAGTGCTTTGACCTCCTCCCACATAGTGTAATAATGTTTAGATTTGTGGTTGAGGATAACTTCATCAAACCTTGTGTTTATGTACTATTTAGGTCCTAACATAGAATATGCATAGGAGGTGGTATAAGTTGTGAAGTAGAAGCCATTATTTCTCACTTAAGATATCTAGTTTTATGAAACTGTGGAATTTCTTGGTTGTTAAAGAGATCTAAATTTCACTAGCATCTATTATTTAGATGGAAATGTATCTATAATTAACTTCATTGATCATATGTATTGATTTATATTCTTCACCTCTACTAAATTAAATGTAATTAATTGGCTAATTCATGCATATTAGTGACACCAACAACTTTAGATTTGTTTGTTTTCTTCTATTTTTCATATTATTAATTTTTTTGGTGAAGTGTCATCACCTTTTATGGTCTTAAATGTTAGGTGGATTCTCTTGATTTTGTTCTGAGTGCTTCACCATCTCCATTTGACACTTGACATCATTTTGATTCCATAAAGAGCATCATATTGTTACTAATTGAGCTTATTTTTTACTAAATGGTTTATTTATAGACTCAAATTAATGATACCATGGCATGTGGAGGGTTGTCACCTTTATAATGGTCCTAGAAGTCCCGTATACCCTTTTATCACTATGTATGTTATGGCTGAGTGGGATGATAATACATGGATATATCTCAATGCTCCACTTGAGTGAGGGACTTAGAAACTCCTTGTATTATTTTGATAGTTAAAGGTCTATAGGATCATGACATGTGGATGGATATCACTACTCTACACACCTTAGGTATTTCTTATGCTAAAATTCAATATATTATTCATTTAGTGAGTAGGATCATGACACATGGATAACTATCACTAATCCACTAGCCCTAGGACTTTATTATACTAAAATTCAATTTGTCAATCATCAGGTGAGTGATATGATGGAATTTGGCATGACCCCAACCTTTCACTCACTTGGGAGTCCTTTTAGAGATTTTTAAGTGTTTAAAATACCATGAGGTATTTGGATTATGACACATGGTGGCATAAAATGTTTTTAGAACATTTAAGTATAAAACATACTCTACTTAAATCTAGGGTTCCTAGTGAATGAGTGAATGCCATGAGACAAGCTTTGGTAACTCGGTAGGGGTCCAAGAAAAAAGTATAAATAATTATAATTAAATAAAAAATTGTATAAGGAAAAATTAAAATAAAGAAAACCTTGAAAAATGTGCGATTCGATTAGTCTAAAAAAACCCATCATGATTTCAAATTAAATAAGTGGACTTCATGAATTATTAGACTCTGGAAATACTTAAATAGACATGCATGAAATAAACTAAAGGACAAAAATGTAACTTATAGATAATCCTAAGAATATATTTGGTTTTTAATAATATAAGTGTCATTATGTTAGTTTTATTTTCATGAAATAAGTTTAGGTTACCTCACATAGATCCTGAAATAAGGAAAGTTATTTGACAAAGTGGGTCCCTATTTAAAAAAATTTAATGGGGGTATGTTGGGACACAACATATTCCTTCCTTGTAATTTGAATTTAAAGTTTTTAATTGATCTAATTTAGTTTTTATTTCATATCATATATGGACATTGATTGTTGCATGTTCTATTTTAGGTTTGTGTGGAGCAAGATGCACACTTAGATCCTTCTCCTAAAAAAATAGTGTGTTTACACACCAAGGTTCATAATATATTTATATTTTAATAGATTTTTAATATTAAAATAAAAGGGGGTAATTTTTAGAGACTAAAATATGGTATTTAACACTTGAAAATATTAGTCTTGAGCTATCCTACCTTAAATGAATTATGCATACAAATATGGCTCTTTCACACCCTTATCTCCTATTTTCTTGCCTTATATGAGCATGGCCTTCCCAATTCAATATTATTCACCTATAGTAATTTCATAGTGTATGCCTAATATGATTTTTATATTAATAATCTATCTCTTGATCATTATATCACTATTCATATCTTTTTATATGCCTTCAACCATACTCAGATGACTCCAAATTTATGAAACCTTCCACATCTACCAAACATGTTTTCACACAAATAAATTATCATTTAAAAAATTTAAATCATGATTATGATTTAACCCATATGTTATACATGTTGATGGTATGCGAATTTACCCCAAAAATCATCTATTTATACATAATAGGGCTAAGTCTTTTCCCTCTTTAACATCATTCAAAAATACCGAGCAAGCTTATTCTATCACTTGCATATTAAGAGGGACTACCCTAAATCTCCCACATAAAAAATAAGACATAAGGATTAGGCCATACATAATTATAAATCACCTAAGCCAAGTTAAGTTTTCCATTTTCAAGTTTTGAAATCTATATCAGAGTTTGCATCCATATTAAAGGAGCACCATTACACACATACACCTAACTAGTAGAACTATGTATGATTTGTTCCCTCTATAGAGTATGAAAAATTTAGGTTTCACTCTATCACTCTGTAAGGGGTGGTTTAGGTTAGCTCAAATTATATTTATTTCCATTTTATGGGCCAAAACCTAGTGTCAAAAGTTAATATAGTGTTTTGAAGTGAAGGGGATAGGTTTTGTTGACTTGTGCATATAATTTTTTTTACTATCACACAAGATGATAATTTAAGATTTAGGCATACTATTTTTTATATCACATAAGATGATAATTTACAATTATGTGAAGTGATATATGATAAAAAAATACAGGCATAAGTCATAGATAATTTTTTTTGAGTCTAGATGTCTTCATCTAGTGGAGGCATCTAAGGTTTGTTGGATTTATCTAGGTAGGTCTAGGTATTCAATCTCTAGAACTGAGTGATTCCAATTCCATTTTGAGTCTTCTCTTCCACCCTCACACAATCTTAGACTAGAATAAATAAGTAAAAATTTTATTACCCTAATCCTCTTAATTTTCCATAAATATCAACATGTTTTTTAACATCTAATTGTAACATTTAAATTTTATTAATTTAGACATAAAGTAAATAGTTTTAATATTCAAAAGTTCTATTTTATTTACACAATTAATCCAAAATAAGTTAAACCATTAAGTTGAGTAAAAGGTAAACCATTAAGTTGAATAAAATATCAATAATATAATGAAAGGAATATGTGAATGACATATGGCTTTGTGCTTATATAATTAATTAAGAAAAAAGAAGATAAAAATAAAACAAAAATATAAAAATAAATTTGTGAAAAATTATAAAAAGATAAAAATATATATTTTTTTTTAAATGAGAAAAAGATAAAAATAAATTTTCAAAAAATGAGAAAAAGAAAACACACACCCCCCGCCCCCCCACACACACATACACACATTTAAAAAAATTAAATTATTTTTCAAGAAATTAAAAAATTTCAAATGAAAACTTAGTGAAGCGGAGGAGTGAGAACCTATAAGGTCACTTATCTAAAAGAAGTAAACTCAATGCTTCTGATTGAAAAAACTTTGAATTGGAATCTTCCTTAAGACACTTTATATAAGAAAATAAAGGGAGTAGAATTTTGTAAACTATCATTCAATTCCAATTTCAAATTTAAAGTTTCAAGGAAAAAAGGGACATCTTGAATGCTAAGAAAAGAAGTAGAAAGAATAGATAGAAGGAAAAAAACTATAAAATAAGAAAAATTAGAAAACAAATGTAGGTAAAAATGGTAAATTAAATAAATTCCAAGATAGTTTTTGGATAAAGGAAGAATAAATGGTAAACATAGGAAAAAATATAAAAGCAAAAAACTAAGAAGTGTAAAAAATAAAGTGAAAAGCCAAAAATAAGAACTATTAAGAAAATAATGGAGAAGTAAGAACTATCATGTTGTAGATTTGAGAGTGAGCAATATATATATTCCCTATAGAAAATTCCACAAAAAAATATCACAATTCCAAAATATAATAATCATTTTATAAAATATTACCTCCTAGATCCATAGGGACCATTTTTAGGAATACCAATATAGGTCATCCACTATGAGGATGTGTAGTGTTATATTCATTCCAAATTAAGGGAAATAGACCACATAATAATATAATACAAAGAGAGGGAGATTTTTTAATTAGATCAAAATATTTAGGATTGGGTTTGGAAGGATAAATTCCATGCAATCCTTTGAATGAAAATTGATGCCTGGAGTAAATATTTATTTCTTACAATGCATGATAACACTATGAATGTTTTGTTGAACCACACACATAGAGACATTATGCCTTTAGACCAGCCATACTACATTACCAAAGAAGTGATATATGTGTTTATTAAGTTTTTTAATGATGACATGATTATGTGAATAAATGAAAAAAAAATGGAAGCATTATCACAAAGGAAATGACAACATTCATAGACATTATTATAATCCAATGAGATTTCTCAAAAAACCAAATAAAATATCCATAGGACAAATACATAGCAAAAATATTTACATGAAAAGTATATTATATAAATCAAGAATACTTGGCTATCAAAAATAGTTTTAAGATACTTTAGGGTATGATAATGACAAAATACAAATATTACCTCTACATCACACTTCTATAAAAAAATATAGTGAATATGAAGAAAATGAAACATGACAAGAATGAATTATTTTATGGTTATATCATTAATGTAATTGATATGTATCTTATAATAACTTCATTGGTAAAATAATGGATAGTAAATTGGGATCGAGGGAAAACAATATGAAAATAAGTAATAGATTATCTAGATGAATTTTTGGATAGGTTTTGGGTTATCGATAGGATTAGAAAGCATGAAAATAAAATTAAGGGTATGGTGGTTAGATGATATATAATATCATATTTAATAATAGATAAATAAAAAATGGATATTTTGTTTGGTGTAGAGATAGGCAATATGTTTGTCCACCCTTATTAGGCATGCAAAAAAGTAATACATCCACTCCCATATGAGGTTACATATAATTTTATATGAAGCATGCAAAAGTGTTTTAAAACACTACACTAACCACATAAAGGGAAGAGTAAATTCATACTTTATATAAATACAATAAATAAATAAACAAAGACCTAAATTATTGAGATTGAATGGAAGTACGTCAAGCAATCAATAATTTAAAGGTGAAATAGAGAGAGAGAGATATGTACTTGATTTATAACTTACCTAAGTTGTGTCAAAGACTAAATATTTTGAAAATAGGTTATATAAAATATCAAAAGATCCTCTAGAAAGTAAACTATGGTTTGAGACAATGTCAAGTTTCATATGGTTGAATAAAGATAATGATCAGTTTTGTATTACCTAGTATTGGTAAAATCTCCTAAAAATGATCTAAATGATCTAAAAATGGCTATGAAAATCCATGGGGTTTTAATTTTTTTGAAACACTTCTTTAGTACCAATTGTTCAAAAACCTCTTTCTTATAATCTTGATAACGTGTACAAATTCTATAATTCCTACTCCTTCACTTTAACTCAAGTCCACACTAAGAAGACATAAAAAAATTTATTTGGGTTGAGGGGATTTCCTCAATCAATGTCCATCCTTGTCTTTATCCACATCATGCCCTTTAAAATATGTTTATAGTTTATGTTGACATTAGAAATTCACATAAGGAAAACATTGAATTATTATTTAAGACATGATCCATGAATGAGATGCACCAAAGTCTCTTAGATATTTGTAAAGTGAATCTTTTAGATCAAGCATGTAGAAATAAGGAAGCTTTTTGGGAAGTATGATGTGCACTACATGGGTTATAACACACACACACACACACATTTGATGAAGAAACACATTTAAAGAATAAAAACATATGGAAAAATAGTGAAGGTGATGCTAAAAATTGGAAAACATATAAGCAAGTATTATGTAGATTTCATGGGATTTAACCATGTTTGAAAAAATATGGTTGTAAAGAAATGGTATATTCCTTTGTGAAAGATAAGTGTATGGATAAAATAAGGAATACTTTGATGTGAAAGGTAGGTAGAATGATAATCAGTAAATGAAAGCATGGTAAATAATAGTTTGGAAGGGTTGAAATGGTATATTAGTACTATAAATATGGATCTTAGCCTCTCATTTGAGACATCTGAAAATATACACAATTTGGAGGTGAAGAGTTAAATAATCTTGTGAAATACCAAAGCAAAGGTTTGAAGGATTCAAGAGTGGAGTATTTTATGATGTTAATGCATAAATATTTTCCTTTGATAAGGAATGATGTGTGATTTGTAATAAGGATATTATTTATGATAATGAAATATGAGTTATTTGAGTGAGTTTTCTTTTGTAATAGTGTTTATTGTGTACTAAAATTATCTTTGTATTAAATTATTTTTATGTGTAAATATGATGCACATGTTTTTATATTTATGTTTTCTTCTCATAATGGGGATATTAATATTCTCTTATTACATCTTGAGTGCACTCTTATGTTTTTTGGATTAGATGGTATGTCGACACCATGATCAATCATTATCTAATTTGATAGATCTATCATGCATATGGACTCGTTGAAATATCCTTAAAGAGCACAACATTTTTATTCCATTTCTTTGAACCTATTTGAATAGAGTATAGTGATCAATTTTTTTTTATAATGGGACACATTTATTTATAACATTGGAATACATTTTGAGGCTAAGTATTTATAATTTTCAAAAGATATTGTGGGAAATAAAGATCTAAAAATAAAAAATTGGTTACAAGATAATATTTAAAGTGATATGTAAAAACTTTTTTGTTAAGATATCATAACACATCCATGCTTATTTATTAAACTATGTGGTTTGATGAAGTAAAAAATTTAAGAATATTTTTCATAGATTGAGGATCAAGTAAAAGAGTTGAATAATCTATATCAAGAGAAGATGAGATTTATAGATGTCTAATGGAGAGCTACATTCAATAGTTATATGTTAAAGTTTTTTAGTTTCAAATTATTCATGTTAGGAAGAATAATTTTTTATTTCCTATGTGACCCTAGAGGATCATTTATTACATATATACATCAATGGATTAATATGCTCATGGTGGATTGGAAAATAAAAACATGAGGATGAGTAATTAGATATATCCACACATGGGCTAAAAAAGTTTCAATAAATATTTGAGTGAGTTTTCACAAGATTATTTAAAATAAAGAACTTCCAAACCAAATGGAGTATCATAATGAAAGGGAAGAGAGATAATGCATATATATAATTAGATATTTAAAAATTTATGTCTACTAAGGATCACAATAAAAAATGATGTCCAAATGAGATGCATGTTAATGTAACATGTAATAAACATGGAGGGAAAATGATTAGTTTACATAATGGAGAGATAATCTCTAGTGAAAGTGGATATTTTTGCATTAAAGTTTATTTGAGTGAATGATATCCATCGGGGGAAGATGGATGGATATCATAAGATGATATGGGGGAATAATAAATTAGTTGAGAAAATTCAAACTCAAGCTTTTTAGGAGTCAAAACTTATGCAAATTTGGAATTTGAGGAAAAAATAAAACATTTCGTGCTTGAGTTTAAAAGGTCATATTTAAAATTCAGCGAAGATACAATCTTGAAGAAGATAGTATTTAAGAGTTGAGTTGATAAAACTATCATTTAAGTGAGTGTATAAATCATGAAACTAGGAGTTATCATGAGTGTTATAGTGAAAAAAGAGTCGAAAACATTCAAGGTCCATTGGTTAGAGGTAGAATTATTGTTGAAAACACCACAATTTTTAGTTAGGGAGGTATGACTCAAGGAATCATAGTGTTTGAAAAAAATATAAATGTATGGGTAATAATGGATATAGATGAAGTGAATCTTTTATAAGTGGAGTGAAACAAAAAAAATAACAACATGCTACAATTCATCTTAAAAAATATTTGAAGATGTTGATGAAGCTTATAAAGTACTGGAGAATCAAACAAGTGGTGGATCAAATCCATAAATGTGATATCACCTAGTGAAATAAGGTATTAAGTTTTCTAAAGAGGAAGGCTAGATAATTTGTGAGAATTTTGTTGGACTATGCATACACATAGTATCAAAATTTTGACCCCAACTAGACTATGCCTAACTTGGATCATTTGAAAGAAATATTTCTATATAAATTCCATGTATCATAATTTGAATAGATGAGTATATATGATATAATATATATTAAATAAGATTCTACTAAGTGAACAATGGTTTATGGGAGGTTTGTTTCCAATGTTCAAAAGGCAAATTGAAATGAATCATTTTTATAATGTGAAATAAACACTAGGTGATGTGCTTAGAATCAAAGTAGATGGAAAACATGACACTAACATAAACCCATTTTTAGAGGAAAAATTTCAAATATGATAACATAGTTATTGAGTATTCGAACAAATAGTGCACAAGAAGTGGCTAAGGATTCATGGTACATAAACTATAGATAAGATAGGAACATAAAAGGAAATTTTATTATGGATAAAGTAAAAGTTGTGACATTATATTATGAGATATGTAAATGTGATCATGAGTTGTGTACCTATTTACTATTAACAAGTGCCAAACAAATCATTAACACATGTTATTAAAAGATATTTAAAATAAATACACATGAATAAATAATTTAAATGTAACTTATGAGATCAAACAATTGATAGAGATGGGACTATGCCAAATTATTATTTCTCTAAAAAAAACTTGGGTGGCTACCAAAATTAAGGTAACTATAACTAAGACTAGGGAGGAGGCTATGTCCAAAACCAAGATGGAGGTTATAACTAGGGTGGTAGGTCATCTAGGTAAAAAGGAGTAGGTACAGGAGGAGGCCATGGTCAAGTAAGTTTTAGATTGAGGGTAAAAGCAGGTTTTGAAGGGGCCCCGAAACCCTGATACAAAGAGCGAAATAGAGAACGTCTAAGACCACAGGCAAAGCCTAAAAAACACTACAAGGAAGTAGAAAAAATAGGTTTTAAATGGACCTGGAACCACCAGATAAACATCCAGTCAAAACCTAGAAAACATAGATCTGGTAACACATCAGTCAAAAGATAACAAAAGGAAAACAAAGAACAGTACCAGTTTTAAAACCAACAAGAAGGACCAGATTATTCATCCAGTTCCAGTATCAAGTTCATGGCTTATTTTCCTTTCAAAACATTTTCCTCGGTGGTAGCCTCCAGCAAAGCTCCTTTTTGTGTATCTTTCTTTCTAGAGCTTTGCCTTGTCCTTTTGATGGGACCCTTTAGTGCTTTGGTCTCCTCATTGGCTCGTTTACCTATATTGATAGCAACAGCAAAAATGTTGGATGTTACTTCCTCCATTTTCATTCTATTGTCCTTTATAAGTTCCCAGAGGTTGTTTTCATAGGCTTTGAGCTTGACTGGGATCTCGCTTAATTGATTTTCCATGTTGTTTATTTTGTTCCAAGCAGCTTTCAGGGAGTCTTCCAAATTTTCCACTTTTCTCTTGAGATCCAAAATCTCCCTGCACATCCAGGAATCAATTTGGGAAGATGCCTCTGCTTTACAGTTAACCCAGGCCATGGTCATAGGAGGCCATGGTCAAGTAAGTTATTTTAATTTTGGAAGAGAATAAAATTAGATATTTTCAATAACTTTATGACATGATAACATTGTATGGTTGATAAAAAAATGGAAGATTATTCTAAATTTTGACAAAATATATTATAGAGGTATCAAACATAGGATGTATTAGGGATGATTAAGATTATAGGTGCATAAAATAAGAATAATTTAAGGGGTGGTGGATGTTACAAAGTGAAAATAATGACCATAAGTGAAATGGATACAAAGGTCACAAGATCATCAAACCCAAAACCATAAAAATATAACATGTAATGTAAATAAAAGGTTTCAAGGAATACCTATCTAGGTGCACATGCAAAAAATGACCATTTTAGTGGATCTTTAGGAAATGATAATAACCCTATAAGGTGAATTGAATAATATTTGTGAAATAAGGTAAATTTTTAGTGATAGTATGAATAAACATTTTCATTAGGATACAGTATGGGAAATCATAGAAATCCTTTCATTTATATACACATAATGGGTAATGCATTTGTTGAAATCATGGATTCAACAAAGTGTGGGGGGGAAATTACACCCAAAAAAAATTAAAAAATACCAAAAGAGATGTTTTTGACAAGGAACACACTATTTTATAAATAGTTAATCATTTATGCCAAGATCAATGATTGGGAAATGAATAATATACTGATTGATATGGGTGTTAAGGTAAACATATTGACCAAATATATATGGAATAACATGGTGAAGACATCATTTTAGACTTCATGAAATATGTTATTTATGAAAATAATATGAATTCAATACCTATTGGGGTCTTGTTAATTATGGAATTGAAAATCATTAGAGTATCGTACCCAACCAACTTTAAGGTGATAGAATTGGCCAAGGAGGAAAAATATCTTTCATTGTTAAGAATACTATGATATTATGATAAACAATTTAATACACACTTTAAACACCATTATATGAGATTTGAGAATGAGGAAAAAGATTTTTAATTCCCTTAGATAATGACCATGACACAACATACATGCAAGGGGTGGAATATGACAAAAAAAAGAGAATCTATTAAATGTTATAGTGTAGACCAAAAAATAAGAGATCCTAAAAAAGGATGAATATTTAAGGTAAAATAGTGAATAATGAGGATATTATACTACTGAAAAATCATGTGGTCAATGAGTTAGAGACACATTTAAGGTCATAGGTAAAATTATGTGAACATAAATAAAGTGAGGTTCATATTTTGTGAAAATCAGTTTGATAAGGCACCACACATTTAAGAAGGATAAAAATAAGGAACCAAATATGGTTTTAAAAAGGGTTTCAATTGTAATAAAACAAACAATAAAAAAACCTTGGGAAAAGGAATTAAAAGACAGTTATGAGAACAAAATGCTAGCATAATAAAGGATAGTGCACAAAAGGAATAAGTGAAGAGAAGTACATAAAGATAAATAGTCAAAATAAGTGTACCAAAACAATAAATGAAGGTACCAATGAAATTTGAGTCCAAACCAAGAGAGGAACTACATAACAAGAATGCACACATATAAAATGTATCAACAAAGGTCATGAGTAGTAATTTTAAAAATAATGACATAAGGTATATAAAATAGAAAAATAAAGAAAATTCATTACTGAGGTGGATGTTGATATCCTAAGGATCACTTGAATGTTATTCCTTTCTCACATTCCAACACTTAAAATTTCTAATTTATGCACTAACACATCACACAAGTTTCTTTGGATTCTCTCTTGAGGCATATACGAGGAAACTGGGAAGGTCAAGGGTAGTTGGAAATGGTGTTGAACACATTTTATTGTGTTCACTCTTGCACATGTGGGGATAATTAGAGTTTATTTAGGATAATTCCATAAACTCTTAACAATAACAAATATAATGAAACAAACATTCTAGTAACAACACTATTTACACATTCATAGTATCAATAAGCACAACATTATACAATGCAATAACAACATTCATCTATGCATATTAACAAAGTTATACATTCATCACTATAGATAATAATCCCCACTATTAATAACATTGTCCATTATTTAACAATTTAAAATTACAAGGATATTAGTGGTGCTTAAGGCACTTAACATTAACAAAAAATACCCCAACATTTCTCTATCTTTCATGGTTTCAATAGTGTTTATTTACTTACTCATCAATCTCTATGCTATCTAGAAACACTTCATTTTCTATCACTAACTTGTCATCCCTTTCTCTTCTTAAGTACATATATTTTATATGCCTCTAAAAAACCTTGTGTGTCACTTGGTATCCAACTTACACTAATCAATCGTTAATGTCTTTTTTATCCACTTAGAACTTAATGCAGTGTTGTGTTTGAATTTATCTACCTTGATATATTTTATCACTTCCCATATTATTGTTAGAATCAAGTTATTAGTCATAAATATATCATTTATCCTCTATGATTTTCAATACATTTCTTAGATGCATGTGATATTTACATGTTTTGATTTGTTGTATTTTATCTTAGGATTTTGAATAGCACACAAATGTTAATTATCTCCTTGTTAATCCAAATGATAAAAAATCAAGCATAAAAATACACTAGAGATAAACACTCTTCCCTAATAACTAGGGGAACATAAAATAATGAACAAGATCAAAAAATAGATATAAAAACAACACAAGTAATCTAACTCATTTGTCAAAATTGATGTCCATTTTTTGTCATAAGGATGTTTGTGCTTGGAATATGACAATAATAGATTTCTATCAATGATTATCCATGGTGGTAACACTATCCAATGGTCACTTGTGGCTTGGTGTGAATCTTGGCATAAAGTGGGCATTATAACACTATTCTCAGTGACTTATTGAAGGTATTCCATAAGAAAAACCTTACACACAAATGCTTGTTGGCATATGATATGGGTACTTATATTTATATCTCAAAGAACTAACTCTAACCCTAGGGAGGTTAGGTAAAATTAAAACTTTGGTTGAGTCTAAAATAACCTAGGTTGATTTAGTCTAACCTTGGGTTAGGTCAAAGTATTCATGAAATATCAACACATTAGTCTCATATATTTGTGAGGTTGTGACTCACCTTTCTAGAATATTTAGGAAACAATAAATCACTTTATTAGCTCCTTTTACCTTTGACTTCATATTTGGCTAAAAATTACCTTTTTGATAAATGAAATTCACTGATTTGATTTGGAATTTTTGTCTAGGAAAGTTAATTAAGATTTGAAATGTAATTAATCTTGCTTAGTATTTTTTTGAAATTTGGAAATTCTTTTAAATGTTTTTAATTAATATCTTGACAAGCCAAAATTGTCAAATTATTGGGCCATAATTTGACTAGGGTTGAAACCTAACTAGGTTATGTGTGCATATAGGGTAATACTCCAAATAAGAAAGCCTCACCATGTTTCTTAATAATCAAATCCCTTATGTGGTTGAAATTGGGAATTCAAGTGATTTATAGGCTCAAATTGTGTTGTGTGTTAGAAATTGAATTGAATATCAATTTAGGCACAAAAGTGGCCAAATTGAGTGTCTACTATTTACCCTTATTTGAGAAGATATTGTGAGACACATACATAGTAATTCCTTTTAAAATAATGGAAAAGTCATTAATTTGAATGGTTCATTCCCTAAATGGTGGTTGATAAACCTTTGATACCCCCTCTTGGGAGTGAGTATAAAATAAACTCATCAAATGTTCTCTCAAAATGAAGAAAATGACATAATTTAGTGGTAATGGGGGTAGAATTAATAAATTTATAAAATGCAATTATAAATAGTAATGGTGAGGAGTCATCGATATTCCCAAAGGTGGTTATAATTAGTAATAAAGGGTGTGACACTAATTTGCCAAAAGGTGGTTATATGTAGTGACACAGGTGTTTGCCACAGTAAGGTAGTGGGATGAAGACTAATTTACCCAAAGGTGGTTATAATCAGTAACAAAACATGAAACACCAATTTTTCCAAACGAGGCTATAATTAGTAATTTAGGCATTTACCCTGATAGGGAGGGTGGAGTGGGAAAAATAATGATTTACCTAAAGCCTGTTATAATCATTAACATGGGATGAAAAAATAATGATTTGCCCATAGGTAGTTATAATCATTAAATTCATAAAAAAAAGAATGATTTTCCAAAATATGGTTATAATCATTCATCTATTTAAATCATGTGATTTAAAATGAGTTTTGCCTTAGAAAGGAAAAATACAGTGTTGATCACCTATAAAAATAATTTACCATATCAAGGTAAATTGGCAAGTGTATGATGAGTTATCAAAGGATAACAACACATTTATAGCCTAAAAATGAGTTCAAAGATGCACATTTGAACAAGCATGAGCTATAGACAAAAGAATAATGTTGTTGAATAGGTCTTAAGGGAGGCCCAATAAAATAGTTTGGTTATAATAAAGTTGAAAAATAAGGCACATAAGATCAAATGAAATGTAAAATAGACCACAAATGTGAAAGATACACTTATTAGAGTGTAAAAAATAAACTATAGGCCTTGGGGGTAAAAATTCAAATTTTTGGCTATATATTCATCCCTAGAGTTAAAAAACAATTCATTTTCACCCTATCCAATTGAAAATTTTCAGCTCTAGTTTTCTATGTATTGAGGTAATAAAAATATCCTATAGAGGAGCTTTAAATAACATTTTAGAGTGGGTGAGAGAACACAATCAACTACCCCATGATGCAGCACTGGTGAGTAACTTCACTTTAATAATTAATGTCATTTTTCATGTATTTAATGCTAATTTTAGGTTATAAAATGATGAATTCATCATTTGCATTTTAGGGTAATTGGTGGCTTCACCAAATAAAATGGAAACTTTGTATGAATTCACCATTCCTAGAAATAATGGAAATGCCAAAATTGGGTGAAAATTGCTAAAATGGTGATTTCACCCATTTAAGGTGAAGTTGTCATTTTCATGAAACAAAAATGGTGATAATGCCAAAAAGGTGAAATATCACCTAAATGATAGCTTTTCCACTTAGGAAAATGATGGCTTCACCCTAGAATCCAAAAATAGTTGTTTCAAGGACTTAATAGGGGTCCAACCTCTTTGAGAGGGTTAATTAATCTTAGCAAGCTAGGCTCAGGATCAAGTAGCTATATATAGTTATGTTGATGTTATTTTTTTGTGATTATAGGAGAGATTAGCTATCCTAACATGCTAGGAGTAACATTTTCACTATTTGTGGACCCCTCAGGTTTAGACAGGATATGATTTCCTTATTACAAATGTTGAACCTTCATGACATGGCACATATGCTAGTAATCTAGGAAGATTAGGCATATTTGAGTGCATTATATGAATGTTGTCATAATGAGACATCCACCTTCCACCTACCTATTATATAGGCTACTGTGACATTTGAGGATACCTGGTGTATCCTCAAGTTGTTGATGTGCAGATGGAGATTGTTTTGGACACCACTAACACAATAACAAGTGATTCTTGATGACTTAGTCATCTATCAAGGTATCCCCATGTTTTATTATAATATTGATATAGACCTTATAGAGACATATACCAATATTCAGATGGATGATTTACTTGTTATGGATCCATCACCACTATCTCTTATTGATAACAAGGTAGTTATTCTTATGGCCATTGTTAGTGGATTCTTTCTACGTAAAAAGAGAAGATGGTAATTTCATATGGGCCTTAGAGGTGTAATACAAAATATTATTGATGAATCTACATGATTTAATTTGGGGATAGCTTTCTTGACACAACTTTATATGGATATGCATATGATAGCATATCATGGTAGATGTAACATTAGGGCTTGCACTCTTCTAAAGGTTTAGGGCTAGGAACACATTTTTATTAAGTGACCATTAGGGATATGTTGATTATAGTATCTAGAAGATATATTAACATATGGATGGGCTTAGACATGAGTAAGAAAGTGTGGCCATAGGGGGTAATTCCATTCTATTATCAGATGTTCCACAATATTACACCATAATTTTTTATTTAGATACCTTACTTTGCATACTAGCTATAGTGGTTTTGTGATGGATAGTACATGGTGTTCATGACTACTAGATATTTTTTGATTGTGAGATAGTCACACACTATTAAGGATTACTACCTTGATAGGGTACTCAAGAATTTTAGGTTCACACAATATATTCTTGAGGGACCAAAATGGTCTGCTCATGTAACATAGGAGATCAGTCAGATACTCTTATTATACATAGAAGTGAGTCTAATCTAAGATATATTAGTGTTTCTTGAGCTACTTGGGATTACATAAGAAGATTAGTAGATCTAATGGTCATTCTGGCCTATATACATTGGTGGGTATAGGTATGCCCTTTGAGGTTAATAGTTACAATTTAGGCAGGGGATATGTACCCATGGATATTGAGGAGATGGAGGTTGAAACATCGAATGGTAGTGGTAATACCTATGATGATGAGGAAGGTGATGATAATGTTGATGGATTTAATGGAGGAGATAGTGGGGGAGATGGATATGTAGGTGAGATGATGGGTATGATTTTATGGTTCTTGATCTTATCATGGAAATTATTATAGTGGCTTAAGTTAATCTAAGCTAGGCAGGGCCTTCTGACACATAATTGGATCTAGGTTGGGAAGGGAATTTTGACAGAAATACAATGGGTATGGATGCAATATTTCTAGAGTAGGATATCATCACCTAAGTGAGAGAGATTTCAAACTTGTAATATTAGGTATTTGATTTGAAGATCAACCTATATATGAGGGATGGTGAAATGACTTAAATTCAGTCAAAGATAACTTGACTAAAGGTCGAGATAGATAACATGGTATAGGTGTATGGCTAGCTTACCACTATGAAGGATCATTCCATTAGCAATATAGATTAGTCATTGGAAACTATTGATAGGCTCAGGGGAGAGTGGAATATGAATCAAAGAGTTATGACACATGTTATACTTTCACATATAGTTATGGAGTGCCTTCATGACAAGGATGAGGCATCTTATTATTGGTGAGTCTATGAGATGGTCATGCCTAAGGACTAACATATTGCTTATTTCAAGGTCTGAGATGTACATAGGGAGTGAGCATGTCTAGTTAGTCTCACACCAAGACTCATGTTATAGGTGCCTCAGGTTAGTTCATTCATCAACCATGACCACCACCACCAAAATATTTAGGGCCATCAGGGCCACCTCCAGTCATAGGTCCCATGGACACACAAAGCTAGAGTTGAGCATGGGCATTGTGGCATAGTTTTGGCATATGGAAGTATACTTGTATTTATATACTGATGTATTTTGAGACACCATTATGATATGTATATGTGTTATATCTGTTATGACATTTAAGATATATTAACATTCAATTTTGGATTTTTCAAGGCAATTGTACATGTATATGATATTCTTGATATATATATGATACCATACTTGTTATCTTATTTATCTCATGTTTATCATTAATTAACATTTATTACCATTATGGATGTTTAACATTATTGATGTTTATGCTCATGATTTTGTTCATCCATTACTTATGACATGTTTATGAGATGTTATATTGGTTATAATTTGATTATGTTGTATGACTCGTATGTATATTGATTCATAGATGCATGTCTATATAAACACATTATAAAACATTTTTACTCTATTTATTACTCATGTATTTAGGCATTTGTTTGGGTAGTTCATTGGTTTTGATATATCAGATAAGCACTACCATTTGCATTGATCTGATAGTCTCAATATGCCTAGTTTTTTTTGGTAGCTTATGATATTATGCATTATAGTTATGAATAATTAAAATTATAATATATACCTTAGGCATGAAAAAATTAGTTTTAAATGCAAATATAAACAACCTAGGAATAATATATGAAAAATAAAATCCCAAGTGTAAATATAAGTAATAAACTAAGGGAAAGACTAAAAAAACATTCACAACCAAAGTAAATGATATAGATAATCAAGACTTAAGTGCAAACAAATTGTAATAATATTATGGAAACCCAAAATCAAAAAGGCAAAAATTCAAAATAAAAATAAACAAACAAAATGCAATAAACAAACAAATAGCTAAAAACAAACAAAACCATACAAACAAATAGAATGAACAAACAAACTTAAACAATAAAATACAAACTAACTAAATGAAAAAACAAATGAAACTAGCAAAAAAAATAATAAAATAAACAAACTATAGAAACAAAAGAATAAACAATGCTATAAAAAATCTAATAAGATGACAAACATAAAAAAACAAAACACAAATAACAAAAAATAAAACACCAATAAACAATAACAATAACAAATAATAAAACACCAATAGACAAAAATAAATAAACAAATAAATATGACACAAAAAACACAATAACTAAATAAAAATAAACAATTGTTAAAAAAGAAACAAGACAAAAAAATAAAATAAACAAAGATAGATAAAATAAACAAATAGAGAAAGAAAGAAATAAGGCCCAAAATAATAAAACTAGTTAAACAATCCAAATAAAATAAAAGTGAAGTAAACAAACTATTCTAAACACACAAAGTCAAACAAATGAATCTAAACAAACAATAATACACAAATAATGGTTAATCACAATGTTAGTACCAAAAAAATACAAATTGTTCATGCATGTGTAATAGAGGTGTTAATGTTGGTGATGGGGGGACCCCTAAGCTAGGTAGTAACAACACAGATAAAAAAACATAGAAATAAAATAGTAATGGTTTCTCCTAGGATATAGGGAAAAAAAAAACAAGATGATAAACAGTGCCACTAAGCTATTAGAGACAATGAAACAAACAAAAATGGAGGAAATAAAAGAAAAGGAGGGGGTAGATAAGATGACTCTATATGCACTAGGAAAGTGGATGCTACCTACATAGTTCTATGGACACAAGGTCCAATGTGAAATTTAGGCTAAATATAATTCTCTCAAGATATGGGACATACAAATATTGATGATTAGAAAACATGATTGTCTTATAGAGGAAAATGGGAATGGTCTCAAAAAATGGTGAGTGTGTAAGAAAAGAAGGGGATGACATGTCACAAGCATGAAAATGTTAACACAAACAAATCTTAAAATCATGAGAGTATGGTTTAGGCTAAAACCACACTAAAACATAAAAGAGTAGTATCCAAAAATAAACTAATTTGGAAATTCATAGTGTATACTACATATATGGATTGAAATAAGAAAGAGCTTGAAAAATGATGAGAGTGTTGTCTAAAGTTACTCAAAAAATAGTGAGAGTTTTCAAATAGAAATTGATCACAATATTATTAGAGCATTCAAATAGAAATTACTCGTAAAAGGGTAAGAGCATAAAAAAATCCAAGTGGTCATTAGTGCATCAAGTTTGATTACATAATGCTCACAACATGAACTCACAAAATGGAGAGATCATACGTATAAGGCCAATAAGGATGGAGAAATTAAAGGACAAGTGGTTACTTGTAAAATAATTAGGATTCCTAAAATCCTTAAGGAAAATAAGTGGTTAAAAAAGAAATGAAGGTGATTGAGCTAACCTAAGATATGTTATGTATCCAAGTGTTGTCTATTGACTATTTTGACTAAAAGTCAAAATATATCAACCCCTTATAATAAAAAAATTGATATAAGGGTCTTATAAGGTGTCTCATGGTCCTAGTGGGGGTCATTTGGTGCATCATTATCTTTGTCATGGTCAAATTTTAGTCCTTATACCATTTCATGTCATAACAGGTCATATTTAAGCCATTTATGAAGTTTGTACAATTTCATAAGTAAGGTTTCCAAGTGTTTCTAAATGTCTCTTATGTAATACTATTGTAATTCATGTCAATCCTAACTAAAAAACTTGTAGGTACTATGTTAAAATCAAGAAAATAGATAGAAAAGATAAAGTTTGGGTAGTTATATAGCTTATATAGAGGTTGTGGAAAGTGTGGAAATCATTGAAATGACTCTTCATCTACCATGAGCTCATTTTGACACCTTATTAGCTTTCGAAGTCCTAAAAATGGCATTAAACCATTTCACTTCTCCAATGCTCCACTAGACATGCATAAGTGACTAACTAGTTTTGGTTAAGTACAAACTACAGAGGTTGATTAAAGACAAATTATATTTTTAAATGTTATTACCATTTTTATACTTTAGATTCATGGTAGGATCTCAAATATTGGTTGCCTATACTCTATGAACCAATTCTAAAAAGTTGATTGCTCTTTTTTGCATGCTTATCCTCATACCCTATAGGTTTCCTCCTTATTTGAGTTGGTCCATACAAATATATTGATGAAAGTGTTTATATAAGATGTGGACATCCTTATATCATGTTTTTCATATTTTATTGCATATGTGGAGGTTAATTTATGAGCCAAATATCTCAAGTTGCTAGTTGAGATCACCAATGAAGTTGTAGGCATGTTTCATTAACTATAGAGGTTCCCCTTTTCAGTAGAGGTTTCAATAAAAAGTGTACATATGTTTCATGTTTATTATGTCATGGAAATCAAACTTAATTGTAAATATTAGTCTCAAAATCTAATGTTAATGAATTTAGAGTCATTTATGGAACATTTTCAAACCTTCCTATAGGTATTCACCTATAGTCAGCTGTATAAAAGTTTTGATAAAAACCATGGAGATGTAATGAGGATTTTAAATAGGTTTAACCTATTATTATAACATGATAAATCAATCCAAAATATTCAAATGATACATAGTATAATATGACAACCAATTCAAACTCTATACATAATCCTGTATCATTGATAGACACCTATAGGTGGCTTATACAGAGTACTGAGTAGTTGGAATGCAGATGTTGAAACTTGTTTGAGCCTTCCTTAAAGTATTAAAGTGTTGAAGGTTCCATAACAATCACTAGTGGATCCATAGAGTGACAATTAGACTTGAATCAAATTCATAATTGGAGAAAGTGACTTTAGGGCCTTGTTACCTTAATTCCTTAAAAACAAGGCCTTATCCACATTTAGTGCTATTATATAATAGGGTAACATTAAGTTTAGATAGACTTGAATGCTTCCATATTGTATCTAATTAATATGGGAAATAACTTAAAAAATAAAGTGATTTTTTGGTCAAAGGAGTATGATGCTAGAAGGCTTCCAATTCAAGCAATTCTTCACTACAGGTTCTCAATGTTTTCTATATTATTTTGAACTTTTAATGTCTTTATAGTCTAATGTGGCATGATAGGAGCATATTTTCATGGAATGTGACCCTATTACAGTGATTAAGACACTAATAGTTTAAATAACATTGAGATGGGTATAAGTACAGGGTATTGACCTACATCATCACCTATAAGTGGACCCTTTGCCCTTAAAAGGTCACCTACAATCTGATTTTAGGTACCTACAAGCTCATGATATGAACCTTAGAGATTGGAAAGATGAAAACATAAACACTTTCCAATTGGATTTGGTTCCAATAACTTCAAATAAACCCTATGATGTGTAACACAGGGTCTAAGAATTGAAATGTAATCTACAGAACCTCTTTTGCTCTCAAAATAAACATTAAACATCTATAGTTGGACTGTAGTATGATAATGCACTATAATATGGTGGTTTAGAGGTTGGCCTAGAATATATATGGTGTGAATAGGTATAAATTAGTATAATATGGTATTAAAGACTTTAATAAGATATTGGATCATGATATATAGTTCATTAACATAGAAATCACCTATATGAGGACTCTAAAACATGCACTTACAATCACACAATAAACTTGACTAGGCCTACTCAAGTGAAGAGAAGAGAATTACAAGAGCCAATAAAAGTTGGGAATGTTAGCATATGTGATAAAATATTAATAATGATGATGTCTATGTTACATGATTCTAAACATATGAAAATAGAGTATAGAGGGTACAACATGCAACTTATAGCCATGCTTACAAACCTTGCACAGTCAATGTGTTCAAGTAGTCTACCTTGAGGGTTTTTGAAGAATTGAAGGGGATATTGATGTGTTCTAACTATAAAATTATATATAGATTATCTCCATGACTTTCTCAATACTCTCATATCCTTATTTTACTTGAGATAATAGGGGAAATGCCCTCTATTTTGTCTCAAATAGAGGGCACTCCCAAAGAGATACACCTTGTAGGCTTAGTATGAAAATGATAAGGGGAGGTGTCAATGAGGCATACAGATTACAAGGATAGGTATAATAGTTATGTTTAACATTAATGAACATTAATAATGCCTCATAGGTTTTAGAGGCTAGACATGGTAGCCTAAACCCACAAAAGTATAGTCATGCCTACTAGGGCTTGACTAGGCCTAAAACCCAACTAGAGGGATAATACCATTTATAGGGCCATGATCCTTGAAAATAATTGGAGGAATTTAATGGTGATTTATAAGGTTATTTGAAACCTTTATCTGTATAAAATGTCACCAGAAGGTCATTTCTTGGCTTAAGAATAACTTAGGGTGTATAGAATGTAGGGAAGAGATTGAGAAGCCATCTTTGGAAGATCACACCAGTATGAATGTTTAGCATGGGGATATAAGGATTTGGGATATGTTTAATAGGTTCTTAATCAAGATCATAGTGGAATTTGTTTGAGGATTGAATGTCAGACTTTTATGAACAAACGTTAAGGGTCAAAACCACTTAAAACCCTCTAAAACCCTTTCTAATGACTCGATGGGAAATAAAAATAAGTAAAATCACAAAAATTATTTGGTATTACTTGTAAATTTATTATTAATTTTATAATACTCCCCCAATATTCTTCTAATTAGATTGGATTGTACTCTATCTATACATACAAGGTACAAAACTAGTTTTTTTAATAGTTTTTGATGTTTTTTAGTTTCAAGGGAGACTTCAAAGATGATAATCACTTTGGGAGACCAATTGGGACCTAATATAACCTCTGAAATTAATATATTACTTTAATATATCACATAAGTACTTCTATAAGAACCTTTACTTTAGGCAGTCCAAACTGGCATAGTGAATGGAAGGTGATCAACAAGTGATAAGGTGATAACTTCAATTGGGAGGTGTTTTAAGGTATAAATAATGGAAATAAGGACACAAGGATTTTTTTTAAGTTTCATAATATCCAATATATGTATTGTTTTATAAAACTAAATATCACTTCAATGACAAGTGTAAACAATGAGTGAATGAAGGATGATAGTGATTGCAAGAAGTGGGAACACTTATCTAGAAGAAGAATAATGATTAGGGACACATAAAATGAATTTTTTATATTTTTATTAACCCCCCCCATAATAATTCACATGTGAAAATTATTCCTAGTCTACTTTGGATTACTCAAGGGAAGCCAATGATGACGGCAGTTTCTAAATAGATAGTCGAAGAATCCTATGCCATATTTGAGGATTTTTCATGCTTGGAGAGACATTTGTCCAAATATACCCTTAAAAATTATTTTTTAAATCATTCATATATATATTTAACTCTCTCTCTACTTGACACTTGTTCTTATGACTCTTGAGCTTCATTCTTCTCTCTCCTCTCTCACATTATATAAGTATTGGCTATTTTGGCTCTTGTATTCTAATACCACACTTGGTATTGTGAATCCCTAATGGTTTTATGTTATATTTTTCCTTTTAATAATAAATTAAATATTATTTTTAGGTCATAAACATATTTCCCAAGTGTGTGGTGATTTATAGTGAGTTCTAGTTATAAGCTTGTATCTTTAGTTCTCTTTATCCTTTAATGTTTAGTGCAATAAGTTCTAATTATAACATGTCATATGGAGTGTTTGGATTCATTAAAGTGTTAAAGAGTCCTTATAGTCTTCCAATCTGATCTCTGGTCCACTTAACTTTATTTTTTTCATTCATATCACCTTCATATTGAAATAATGATGTTATAGTATTTTATGACTTGGAAGCTAGTGTTGTAAGTCTTTTCTCTTAGTGTAAGAGTATGATGTTCTTGTGGATATCCTCATATTGTATCACCACATTATACTATTTTACTTTCATGCATGTTTCTACCTCTTTTCATACAAGCTATCAGTTAGTGTATGTGATAAACACTTAAAGGAAAATCTAGGGAGCTAGCCCTTAAATGTAGAGGTCTACCTCTACTATAGGCAACCCATAAGCCTAGAGGTATTCTAATGTTACCAAATCTTATAGTAGAATTGAAAAACCTCTTCTAGGGTGCAATATTTAGTGCCAAATTTTTTGACATGCCCAGTCAAACTATTGTTCTAAAGATAACTTATTAAGGTGAATGTTGATATTAACAACATCAACTACATATGGTGTGATAATCAGCATGTGGTGACTCAGTTTAAGGAAAAATATGGTTTTAGACCATTATTTTTTCATATATATATATGTGTTCATACTTCATGGTCCTTACTAGGTCATCTTATATTAGATTTTTCAATCCTATCAATACACCTCATTAAATTGAAATTCCTCTTGAATTTTAACATCCTCAACTTATTTTTCCATTTGAAGAGCAAGAGGACTTCACTAGCCAAGAATACAAGGAGAGTAAGGAAGAACTTGAAGAAAATAGGGCTAGGCAACATGCCTTACCATCCTTTAACACTGAAAATCTAATCTATCTTGATGCTTATGATGACATTCCCCCTAATGATACAAAGAGTGTTCATACATTAATGGTGAAGGCCATATCACTCCTAGTGATCACATTGGTGATATATCAAATTGTTGTAGTTTTCACAATGTCACAAAGGTCAATATTGCCATTCGTATCCATACCATGTCCCTTAGATGAAAATCACTTGACTTGTATGGGACTTTTCCTAGAGGTTGCATCACAACATGGGATGATTTAGAGTGATGTTAACATCAAGATTTGAGGATAAGAGTGACCAAACTTCACTCATCCACCAACTCAATGTGATTCAAAGAGCCACCAAGGAGACAATGCATGATTTTAATGAGATTCCAAAATACTTTTTATAGGTTTCTTCCTCCCATGAGATCACCTGATAGCTTTGTGTTTCCTACATACTTTAGGGCCATTGGTAATTATATAACCATCATGCTACAATTTATGGGTGGTTTCACTCTACCTAAAGCATATGACCTTGTCATTAGAGCTGAGAATGGCCTAATTCAAGAAATAAAGTTACCTCTGAAAGTGTTTATGCGTCTAATTCCAATTTTTTTTATGATACCCCTAATTTTTCCCAAGTTCCTAATGCCAAAACCAATCCAAGGACTGGTCTTAAGAAGTTATAATAGATGATTGATTGGAAGGCAAGATATCAAGCCTTAAAATCTCAAACTAGGCAACATAATCTTTAGCAAAGTGATCATCAAAACATTTATCCTTATTTTAATAAATATGGTCAACAATATGGGCAAGGGAGAGGTCAAGGGAAACATAATTTTAATAGGCTTGCCAATGCATATAATCCTAATTCAACATCCAATACAAGAACAATGGTACCGATACATTGCAATATAATCCAAGGAGAGGAAAGGAAACAAGGTCAATTCACAGATGCTAATGAAGGTGTAAAACAAGATCTATTTTATCAAGGAGGATTCACTCCTCAAATATAAATAGAAGATGAAATCCTCATGTAAATAAATGAAATTTAGCATCCTTAAGGAATAAGCTTCTCCAATTTCCTAGTTGAAGACACTTTTGTGCCTAATCAAGGAATTTCAATTAAAGAAAATACTAGATCTAAAAGGAAAGATTTAGGGTATGCTAACAATGTTCCTACAAGTTCATCTAACCTCCGACAAGGTAGTAAATCATGACTACAAGAGTGGCAGTCCCAACAAATTCCACATCTTTTTCAAGTCAAAATGTTGGAAAGTCTGCTCAAGGTGATTCAATCCCTCAAGTTCCAAGTAGTTATTTGCCTCCAAATACTCAATAAAAAGTAATAATTTTTACTCTAACCTTTTTGGACTCATTGAATAATATCAAGACATCCATTTCTCTTTGGGTATGTCCTTCATATGCCTAGCCAAAAATAGTTTTTGCAAAAATAGCTATCCACTATCCATATTAGTCATCCATCACCAAGTCATGGTCATGACAATGTTGCTCTTACCAATTCTCCTAATAACATTATGTAACATTCTACAAAATATTGGAAACCTCCAATTTTATACCTCACTCTCATTTTTGGGGATAAGCTTGCTCATAACTATATAGTTGATAGTGGATCAACACATCAGTGATGTCCAAGGTTATAGATGACAAATTAGGTATAAAATATGAACCACATAGTAAGGGGGCACTTCAATTAGATGGTACACCTACCAAGTTAGTAATATTGATCAAAGGGTTGAAGTTTTTATTACATGATTGTCCTCATTCCTGATCCTCCAAAATATTTTAGTTGTTGACTTGTCTACCCACTTTGTTATCTGCCTCTCAAGGGATTTCATAGCCAAGATAGGAGGCTACCTCTCAGTTGATTGGTCCTTCCTTGCCTTTAAGACAAGGTATGGATCAAAGGTAACCATTAAGACTCAACTAATTTATAAATTTCATACTGAACCCTATGTTGAAGTAATTTCTAATTAGAATTATGTCTTGAATGATAAAGAGGAGTCTATTGTGGATGATGGTGCTTCTTCCAAGATTGAAGGCATTTTTATTTTTTTCTTGATGAGTATGGTACTAAAACCTATGAGAATGACCCTTATGCTTTCATGGAGGAAACTAATTTAGGAGTGTATTACCTACATGAGGAATAAATGTCAATTCCTTTACTCACCAAAGAGGAGGGTGAAAAATGATAGAATGTGGAAAATGGTTTTTGATGACTCAAGAAGTAAGATTGGTGCAAGATTTGGTGTTTTGTTGGTTTCCTAATATAAATAACAATACTATTCTTAGTATAGGTTCCATTTTATTTTCAATTTCAATGTGGTTAAGTATGAAGGTTTGATTCATGGCCTTTAATGGGCAAGGAGAAAAGGAATTAAGAATATACAAGTATGTGGAGATAGTAAATTGATTGTGCATCAAGTTAGGAATGTGGTTTCTACCAATAAAACTTTGATTAAGTAATATAATCATATTATATGGGATTTTTTTGAATGCATCATTGCATTCAATCATACAATCAGTTATAAGGGATACAAATAATCATGTTGATAGACTAGATCCTATAAGAGAATAATTTGATACACCTACTACCATAGAATAAGAAGAAAAGTAATCCTACATCAGTATCATTATAAAACCTTAAATACCTAATAATGAGGTGTATTTTTAAGTGTTTGATAGTGAAAAAAACATTACACACTTATTTCAAAATGAAGTTGAGTTTTCCTCAAGAAACTAGAAGAGACTTCAAGAATAGTTTGATAATCAGATTGTGTAGCTAAGAATAAACAAGATACCTAAAGGTTGGTGACCTTGGAAGTATATTTAATGAATATGATCAAAGGAAGAAGGAGAAGGTGAGTATGTCTACAAAGGAGGAGAGTTATGAAAGGGTTTTTATCTTCAAAGATAAACTCCTAAAACTAGGTAAGGTATGTTCTACATTAGAAAAGCAAGCATTCATTGATCTGTGTAGAGAGTTCCATGACATATTTACTTGGGAATACAATGATGTAAGAGGGTTTAATCCTAGCCTAGCACACCATGCCATTGAATTAGAACCTAGAGTTAAAATAATTAGGTAAAAAAAGGCCCATCAACCACAAGGTTGAATAAATAATGAGGTTAAAACTTACAAAACTCCTTGAATTTGAAATAATCTTTCTTGTCAAGCATTAAACATGGGTAGTTAACCTTGTGAATATTAGAAAGAATAATGGGGAGATATGACTTTGTGTGTATTTTATATATCTTAATAGAGTGTCACTCAAAGATCACTGTCATTTACCCTCAACGGAGTAGATTTTGTAAGTTGTTTTAGGTTCTCAATATTTTTTTCTCTTACATGGATGCTGTGGTTATAATCAGATTCTAGTGAATGAAGATGATCAGTTCAAGACAACATTCACTACAAAATGGGGGATTTTTTATTATAAGAATATGTCTTTTGGTTTGTCAAATGCTAGTGCCACCTTCCAAAGGGAAATGAACATGGATTTCAAAGGTCTAATCAATGAGATGTTAGTATATCTAAATGACATAAAAATGTTCTATAAGGATGCAAATTAGCATATGAAACACCTAAGGCAAGTGTTTGAAAGGTGCAAGCAGTATGTAGTATGTAGATCTTAGGACATATTATTTCAAAAGATGGTCTAAGTATTGATCTTGAAAGGATAGAGGATATTCTAGGCCTATCAATTTCCTTGCATAAGAAAAGACTTCAAATATTCCTAGGCAATATAAATTTTGTGAGAAGGTTCATACCTAGTTTTTCATCTTTGGTGAAACCTATCACATCCATACTCAAGAAGAACCAAGTTTTATCTTATAATAAGAAGGTAAGAGTAGCTTTGAATCCATAAAGCAAGAAATTGCACAAGTTCCCACTCTTTTAAACCCTGATTTTGCTAAAGATTTCATGTTATATTAATTTTCTAACCTTGATACTATTTAATCCATGCTAATGCAAAAGAATGATGAAGGTGTGGAATAACCAATTTCATTCTTTAGTAAAGGTTTGGGATATTATGAATTTAAGTATACATTGGTGGAGAAATAAGTCCTTTATATTTTAAGAGGGATAAATAAGTTTAGGCATATGGTTTCAAACAATAGAATTCATATCATGGTCTCTCATCCTAGTACCAAGGAGTTTCTTTTAAGAAAATGCCTTAGTGAAAAGAGGGTAAGATGGATTACAAAGGTAATGGAATATGATTTTGATATCAAAGTGACAAAGTTGATAAGAGGTAAAGGTATTTTTGAACACCTAGATTCAAATATTCATGAGTAAAAAGAAGAAGTTTTAGTCAATCATGATTGCTCCTAACTAGCTAATTTCATACCTTTGCAAAGTTGGACATAATATGTCATAAAAAATTTCAAAATGGTGAGTAACCTAATGGTTTGATTAGTCCCAAAAATAGGTATTTCATATTTAAATCTATCCTTTATTGTCTTGTAGATGGTGTACTTTCTAGAAGAGATATTAACGGTGTACTATTGATATGCATTGACAATAACCAGTTTGGAGTGTTGTTTGAAAAGTTACATGATGGAATAGCAAGAGGTAATTTCTCCCCAAGAATAATAGCTACCAATATCATGAGGGAAATATATTATTGACCTGGCCTCTTCAAATATTGTTATGCTTGGATGTGAAAGTGTGTACAATGTTTTTTTTATAGGAAAATAGAAGCTACAACTCTTCCCTTGAGGCTTATTCAAGTAGATATGCATTACATGCAATGGGGTCTTAAATTAATTGGCATGATAAATCCACCATCAATTTTTGGTCACACATGGATACTCACAACAACTGATTACTTCACAAGGTGGGTTAAGGTAGTGGAATTGAAGGAAGCTAATGAAAATTCTATCTTGGAGTTCTATGAAATTATAATAACAAGGTTTGGAACCCCTTCCACCCTCATTTTAGTTAATGAAATTATTTTCATGGGTGTTAAAATAACTAATTAGGTAAATATAGATGACATGTTCTTGAGTACATCATCTAAATATTACCCTCAAGGTAATGGGTTGGCTTAATGTAATAAAAATAACCTGATTAAAATCATCAAGAAAAATTTGGAGGATAATCAAAGATCTTAGCACACTAAGTTGAAGATATCCCTATGGGTTGATAAAATAAATCTAAAGAGGTTAGTAGGGAACTCTCCTTTTTTTATTGTTTATGGGAGAGAGGATAGGATGTCTATATCCTAAGAGATGCCTACCTTAGAGTTGGCACATCAATTAGAGTTACTTGAGAATACTCCAATGGAGGTGAGATTGATAGAGTTGATGGAGATACAAGAGACAAGAGAAAATGATCATAAATATATGGATAATTACCAAATGATAATGAAGAGGTCTTTTGATAGGAAGTCAAAACCAAGGGTATTCTAAGAAGGTAACATTATATTAAAATGGGATGAAGATAGAGCAAGGCTAGGGAGATATACCATATTTGACACCTTATGGAGTGGACCATATATCATCATCAAGTGAAAAAAAATCAACTCCTTTTAATTATCAAGAATTATTGGGGAATATTTGCCCATCCCTATGAATGGGATCAATTTAAAGCTATACTATTTGATAAGATGAAGGTTAATCTTGTAAATACTAGAGTAGGTATGTGTTTTAATTTTATAGTGTGAGTATTCCCTAAGTGTTCTTGAGAATGTATGTGTGTTTTCTTAGCTATGTTGTTTTATGTCTTGTTTTGTTTTTTCCATTGTTTTTTGGTGTTTTCAAAGGTAATTGAGTGTCAAACTTGTGCATAGGTGACTCCATAGCCCAATGGATGGGAGTAGGCTACTGATCTTGGCACAACAAGCATACCACCCTTAGGAAATCACTAAGAATGTTGATTATTTTTACCAAAATCAAAATAAGTCAACCCCCTATAATAAAAAACTTTATATAAGGGTCTTATAAGGTCTTATAAGGTGTGTCATGGTCCTAATTGGGGTCATTAACTTTGTCATGGTCAACTTTTAGTCCTTACACCATTTCATGTCATAAGGGGTCATATTTAAGCCATTTATAAAATTTTTATGGTTTTCCTATGTAGAGAATGTGTCTAAGAGTTTCTTAATGTTGATTATATTATATTCTTGTTGTTCATGTCAGTCCTAACTAAAAAACTTGCAGATAATACATTGAAATCAAGAAAACTATTATAAAAGATGAAGTTTAGGTAGTTATACAAATTATATATAGGTTGTGGTTTATGAAAAAGGAATTTAAGTGAATACTAACATCCAATAAGCTCAATTTTACACTTGGTTAGATTTTTAAGTCCCAAAAATGGCTTAAAACCATTTCACTTCTCCATCACTCCACTAGGCATGTAGAAGTGACCAACTTATTTTGGTTGAGTATAGACTATAGAGGTTGATTCAAAATAGATGATTTTGTGGTATTATATTACCATTAGTATAATTTATATTCATTTTATGGTTTAAAATATTGGTTGCCTATACTCTATGAACCAATGCTAAGAAGTTGACTACTCCTTTCTGCATGCTTATCCCTACATCTTGTAGGTTTCCTCCTTGTTTGAGATGGTCCTTAAAAATAATTGATGAAAGTGTTTATATAATATTTAGACATCCTTATATCATGGTTTCCATATTTTATTTCACATATAGAGGTGAATTGATGAGACAAACAACTCAAGTTGCTATTTGAGATAATAATTGAAGTTACGGTCATGTTTCATTAACTATAGAAGTTCCAATTTTCTATAGTGGTTTCAAGAAAAAGTGTATTGATGTTTCATGATTCATATATGTAATGTAAATTACCTTCCTTTAAAATCTTAGTCTCAAATACTAACATCAATGAAAGTTTAGTCATATATAGCACACTATCAGACTTTCCTATAGGTATTCACCTATAGTCTGGTGTATGAAATTTTTGAGAATAACCATGGAGGTGTAATGAGGAGTTTAAAGAGGTTGAACACACTCTTAGAACATGAGAAATCAAACTAAGCTATTTAAATTATATATAATAGACTGTGACAACTAATTCAAACTCTATACACAATCTTTTATCATTGATAGACACCTACAGGTGGCACATAAAGAGTACTGAGTAGTTGAAATACAAATTTTGAAACTTTTTTTAGCCTTATTTAAAGTCTTGAAGTGTTGAAGGTTCCATATCAATTAGTATATTAATAGAGTGATAATTAAACTTGAATCAAATTTATAATTAAACAATGTGATTTTAAGGACTTGTCACCTTAATTCCTCTGAAATAGGGCCTTGTCCACATTTGGTGCTATTATATAATAGGGTAACATGAAGTCTAGATAGATTTGAATGCTTCCATATTATAGCCTAATCATAGGGGAAATACCTTACAAAATAAAGTGTTTGTTTGGTAAAATGAGTATGATTCTATAAGTCTCCTAATTCAAGCTATTCTTTATTGCAAGTTCTTAGTTTTTTCTACAGTATTTTGAACTTTCAATGACCTTATAGTCCAAGGTGGAATGATAGGAACATGTTTTCATGGAAAGTGACCCTATTGAGGTGAGTAGGACACTAATGGTTCAAAGATAATTGAGAGGGGTGGAAGTATAGGTTATTAAACTACATCATCACCTAAAGGTGTACCATTTTCCCTCAAAAGGTCACCTATAGTATGACTATAGGTACCTACAAGCTCATGATATGAACCTTAGAGATTGGAAACCTGAAAACATAAATAATTTCCAATTGGAGTTGGTTCCAAGAAACTTAAATAAACCCTATGATGTGTAAAACAAGTTCCAAGAATTGAAATGAAATCTACAAAACCTATTTTGCTTTCAGAATGGACATCTATAGTTGGACTATAATATGATAGTACACTAGAATATGGTGGTTTAGAGGTTGGCCTAACATATATATGGTGTGAATAGGTATAAATGAATGTAATATGGAATTATAGGATTAAATAATATATTAGAGCATGATATACAAGGCATTTAAATTAAAATCACCTACAGGAGGACTCCAAAACATACACTTATAGTCACACAGTAAGCCTATTAGGCCTAGTCGAATGAAGAGAAGAGAATTATAAGAGCCAACAAAAGTTGGGAATGTTGGAATATGTGAGAAAAAATTTACAATTATGATGGATATGTTACATGATGCTTATCATAGATAATAGAGTATAAAAGGTTCCAACATATAACCTGCAACCATGCTTACAAACCCTACATAGTCAATGAGTTCAAGTAGTCTGCTTTTAGGGGTTTTGAAGAATCGAATGGGCTATTGATGTGGTTTAAATATAAAATTATATATATAGTGTCCACATGACTTTAAAAATCCTCTCATATCATTTTTTTTCATAAAATAATAGTATAAGTGCCCTCTATTTTGTCTCAAATAGAGGGAACTCCTAGGGAGATACACCCAACAAGCTTAGTATGAAAATGATAAGGGGATGTGTTAAGGAGGATTATAACATTGAAAGGATAGGTAGAATAGTTTTTATTAACATTAATAAACATGAATAAGGCCTCACAATTCTTATAGGCCATACATGGTGGCCTAGACCCACAAAGGTATAGTCGGGACTACTAGGCCTTAACTAGGCCTAAAGCCCAATTAGAGGAATAATACCATTTCTAGGGACAAATTAGCCTTGAAAATAATTAGAGGAACTTCATTGGGAGTTATAAGGTGATTTGAAACCTTTAGTTTTAGAGAAAGTCATGAGAAGGTCATTTATTGGTTTAATAACAACTCCAGGTGCATAAAACATAGGGAAGAGATCGAGAAGGCATCTTTGGAAGCTCATACCAGTACAAAAAATTTAACATGGGGAACTAAGGAGTTAGGATATGTTGAAGAGGGACTTAAATAAGATCCTAGTGGAATTTTTCTAAGGATTAAATGTCAACATTTTATGAATAAATGCTAAGGGTTAAAACCACTTAAAACCCTCCAAACCCTTACTAATGACATGATGGGAAAGACAAAGAATAAAAGGAATAAAAATGAGTTTATATGACTTTAAAAGTGATTATTAATAATATAGGACTCCCCTAGGCTTCTTCCCATCAGATTGGATTGTACATTATCTATACAGATAGGGTACAAAACTAGTTTTATTAACAATTTTTATGTATTATAGGTTCAAAGGAGATTTGAAATATGATAATCACTTTTGGAGACCAATTTGGACGTAATATAACCCCTCATCTTCATTTTTTTCTTCAATCAATCACACAGGTACCTCTATAAGTGCCTTCACTTTAAGTAGTCTAAACTGACATAGTGAATAGAAGGTGATCACTAAGTGAGAAGGTGATAAATTCAATTGTGAGGTAATTTAAGGTCTTCCTAATGGATATATGTACATTAGGAATCTTTATATGTGTAATAATATCCTTTTTATGGATTTTTTTGACAACTAAAGATCACTTCAATGACAAGTCTAAAGAATGAGTGAACTAAGGATGACAATGGTTGTAGGTAGTGAGAAAACTTGTCCAAAAGAACACTAATTATTAGGAACACATCCAATACATGCTAGATATTTTTATTAACCCACCACCCCCATCATATTACACATGTGAAAATTGTTCTTGGTTTGTTGTGGAGTGCTCAAGGGAAGCCAATGATGAAGGGAGTTTCTAAACAAGTGGTTAAAGAATATTATGCCATATTTAAGGATTTTTCATGATTAGAGAGACATTTCATTGTATATTTCATAATTAATTCATATTCATATGTAAATCTTTCTCTACTCGACACTTATTCTTATGACTCTTAAGCTTCATTCTTCTCTCTCCTCTCTCATGTTCCATAAATATTGGCCATTTTGGCTCTTGTATTCTAATACCACACCTAGTATGGCAAATCCATACTAGTTTTATTTTTTACTTTAACTTTTAATAATACATTAAATATTATTTTTAGTTCATAAACATCTTTCCCAAGTGTGTGAAGTGATGTATGGTGAGGTCTAGTGATAAGCTTCTATCTTTACTTCTCTTTATCCTTTCATGTTTAGTGCAAGTATTTCTCATTATAATAGGTAATATGTAGTGTAGCTAGTGTGTTTTGATTCCTTAAAGTGTTAAAGTGTCTTTATAGTCTACAAATATGATCTTTGGTCCACTTACCTTGAGTTGTTTCATGTATATCACCTCCATATTGAAATACTGATGTTCGAGTATTGTAGAACTTCGAAGCTAGTGTTGTAAGTCTTTTCTCTTAGTAAAAGAGTATGATGATATTTTGTATATCATCATGGTGTATCACCCCTTTAGAATATTTTAATTTTGTGCATATTTCTACCTCTTTTCACATAAGTAATTAGTTAGTGTAGTTGATAAACACTTAAATACAAATCTAGGGAGCTATTCCTTAAACCTAAAGGTCGACCTCTACTATAGGAAACCCAAAGGCCTAGAGGTATTCCAATGTTAACCAAATAATAGATGAGGATTTAAAAACCTCCTCTAGGGTGAAATATTTTGTGCCAAAACTACCTACAGAGTCTATATAGACCTTAGGCTGATGTATTCTCCTAGAAATGGGAGGAAAAAGACCAAAGAGGTATATAAATGAAATTAAATAGATAATATAGTCCATACTTAGATTTTTTTATGGATTTATATCTCACATACATAAAAAATTATAATACATAGAGAAATAAACCAACAAGGCCAAAAATAATCAAAATAATTAAACAATCCAAAGAAAATAAAAGTGCAATAAAAAACTATTCTAAACATATAAAGGCAAAAAAATGAAGCTAACCAAATAAAAATAAACAAATTAAGCTACAAAAATAAAAATAAACAAATAATGGTTAATCATAATGTTATTATAAATAGATTATAAACTATTCATGCATTTGCAATAGAGATGTTACTCTTTGTGATAGGATGACCCCTAAGCTAGGTAGCAACAACATAGATAAAACAATATGGAAACAAAAGACTAATGGTTTCACCTAGACTATAGGGAATAGCAAAACAAACAATATGAAAAAAAGTTCCCATAGGCTATATGAGACAATGAAAAAAATAAAAGTGGAGGGAGTAGAATAAAAGGAATGGGTAGCCAAGCTGACTCTAGATGCACTAGGCAAGTGGATGATACCTACATAGTTCCATGAACACAAGATCCAATGTGAACTTGAGGACAAATGTAGTTCTCCCAAAATATGTAATAGAATAATATTGATGATTATAACACATGATTATATTATAAAGGAAAATGGTAATGGTCTCATAAAATAATTAGTGCATAAGAAAAGAGGGGGATGACATTTCACAAGCATGAAAATGTCAACACAAATAAATATAAAAAGTGTGAGAGTGTGGTTTAGTCTAAAACCACACTAAAAGACAAAATATGAGTATCCACAAATGAATTGAATTGGTAATTTATATTATTTAATACATATATGGCTTAGAATTAGAATGAGCTCATAAAATGGTGAAAGTGTTCAAATAGAAATTACTCTCAAAATGGGAAGAGCATAAGAAAATCCAAGTGGTCATTAGTGCATCAAATTTGAATGCAAAATGCTCACAATATGAACTCACAAAATGGCGAGAGCATATGGCTAAGGCCAATAAGCATGGAGGAACTAAAGGAAAAGGTGTTACTTCTAAAATAGGTAGGATTCCTAGAATCCTTAAGGAAAAGAAGTAGTTTAAAATGAAAGGAAGGTGATCAAGCTAACCCAATATACCCCATGTATCTAAGTGTTGCCTACATAGTCCAATTCAGACCTCATGCCAATGTAGTTCTCCTACAAATGGGAGGAAATAGACCAAGGTGGTATAGAAATGAAATTGAATAGATAATATAGTCTATCCCAAAAACAATTGATGGATTTATATCTTGCATGGAAATTCTAAGCCAATTTTCATGATTTCATGATTTTTATGATTTTCTAGGTCTTTATGAATGTTTAGGGGTTTTTTAACTATTTCAAATGTTTTTAAATAAAATTAGGCATATCAACTAAATTGATTATTAAAAGACACAAAATAAACCAACTCATAAAATGGTAAGAGCATGGAAGAGGTTACTTACAAAATGGTGAGATCATTCAAACTTAAAATTCTCATAAAATAAAGAGAGCATGGCAAAGGGGTGACTAAGGTGACCTCAACATGAATCAAGTGATACATATATAGTCTCGTAGGACCTCAAGTCACCTTATTTACACATAAAAAAGAGGTATGTATCTATGTACCATCAAGTTTAGGCATAAGTAAATGGGAAGGTATGGAAACAATAATGGTAAGGTGTTGTGGTAATGCATGGTAAAGGTGTTGTTCCTAATTTTACCAAATGTAGTTATAATTAGGAGACAATGACAAAGATTTAATGGTTCTAATTTACCCATAGGCACTTAAAATTAGTAGCATGATGTGAGAACACCATAAAAAATGAAGGATTTAATTACTAGGACCACTGTCATACTACTTTCATATACTACCACTCAAAAATTTAATCTAAAACAACTACTAGAATTGAATCTATCATCAAACACTAAACATGATTAAAGTACAAATGAATTATAAACAAGGCCAAATGTTATAGGATGGGGTACATAAAAATAAATAGATGGGGAGGGGTTAATGCCGTGATATAATGGTAAGGACTATAATACAAAGAATGGATATAATGTGGCATAACTTAGATGATCTTTATAGACAATAATTAAATTCCCTTAAGAATAAAAACATTTGAGGTGAATTAAATTCATAATTTTGTCAAGTTCATCTCCTTCTAGCGTAATAATCTTATATTCTCCATAACCATAGTTAGCGATAACTAAATAAGGCCCCATCTAATTTTGTTGGAACTTTCCTTTTTTGTTGGTTTTAACATGGCATTCTTCTAATTATCCTTTAACACTAGGTCACCAATCTCAATTTCAAAATGCTTAATACATTTATTATATTATCCTTTTAATCTATTCTGATATGCTTGAAGATTATTCAAGATGGCTAAGCATTTTCCATCAAGTAAGTCTAGTAACTACAAATTAACTATTATGTAGTCCTCATTTGCCAATGATGTGTTATAAAAAAATTTAGAGTCAAGGCAACTCGACCTCAATAAGAGGAATGACCTTAGTTATGCAAATAAGTGAATATGGTGTAGGTCTTGTTGGAATATGTGTGGTATAGTATGCCTAGAGGGTGTTAAATAGATTCAAGTGTCAATTATGACCAACATCATTGATAATACTCTTTAGAATATTGATAATAGTTTTATTAGAAGCTTTATCTTGGTCATTGCCTTATAGGTAGTAGGTTGTAGAGAAATGTTATTTGATGTGGTATTGGGTAACAAGTGATTTCACATCTTTATTTTTAAATGATCCACCATTATCACATATAATGTCATAGGGGATGTCATAATGACATATGATATGGTTGAATATGAGTTTAGATATCTGCTTACCAGTGATGTAAGTCAAAGGAATGGATTTAATCACTTAATAAAATACTTAGTAGTAGTTAGGACATGTTTATGGCCATCTAAGGATGTGGGAATTATCTTCCCTATGATGTTGAGTCCCCACATTGAGAATGACTATGGTGTTGTCAATGGTTTGAGTGTCTTGGATGAATCTTGAATCAAACTAGCATGATTATCACACTTGACACACCTGTTCACATATGCAACTATGTATACTTCCATAGCTAGCCAATAATAACTAGTACATAATAATATTTTGGCTAATATTGGCCCAATGGTGTGGGTTCCACACACTCCATGAACTTCCCTCAATGCTAATATAGATTCTGCTAAAGGTAAACATAAAATTAGAGTTTCATCATAGCTTCTATGATACAAGGTTGGTCTAAGTAGGGTATAATGAGACGATTTTTGGGTGATTTTTTTTTATGTGATAGGCTAGGTGGCATCATTTTTTCTTGGAGATAGGCATATATGTTTGAGTACCAAGGAGATGTGGGATCAATAATGTCACAAACTATTTTGTTGACTAATTATTCATGTGTCAGTGTTAAGAGATGTTCTATAAGAAATTGGTAATCCCTTGCCCTATCTATGATCTAAATCATGGAGCTAAAAATAGCCATATCATCAAATATTATTTTATTTGATTAATGTATTATTTCAAATTGGATGTTGGTGATTTGATGCTTGAGAGTATAGACCATATTTTTATAGGGTACCAACATCTCATTCTTGGTTTGGTATTTGTTTGTGACTTGATTAATGATTATCTGAGAATCACCATGAACCAATAAATGTTGGATGTTCCACTATAATACTTGATTTTGCCTTAAAATTAGTGTTTCATACTCAACCATGTTATTGGTATAGGGAAATCCAATACAAAAAGACTTGGGGATGCAATCCCCTTGTGGCATAACAAATAATATTGTGATACCTAGTCCATGAGAAATGAATGATCCATCAAAGTAAATCTTCCACTTTTTAGCCTCAAGAGGTTCTTTTACTTATTTGACAATCATAATGGCCTTATCTATAAATCCAAATGTAAGAGGTTGAGTATCTTGAAGAGGACATTTTACAAGTTAATCTATGAGTACCTTCCCCTTAACGACCTTTTGGTTGGCATATTCAATTTCAAACTTGTTCAATATCATGATCCATTTTTCCATACAACCCTAGATATCTATTTTCAAAAGTAGATACATCAGTGGATGTACTTTGGCAATAACAGTGGTCTTGTTTTAAATATGTAATAATGAAATTTTAAGGCTGTGAACATAATTATTAAACATGCTTTTTTAATCAGTGTATAATTATGATCATACATGACCAATAATTGGATCATATAATACACATTGTGCTCTTTACCTTGTTCATCATATAATGCCAAAATTTCCCCTAGGACATTTTTAGTTGTTGATACGTAAAGTAAAAATGGATTATTTGGCTTGTGTGGAAATAAAATAGGTGGGTTAGAAAGATATTTTTTAAGATAATCGAATGATTTCTAGCACTATTCATTCTAGGATAAAGTAATGCCTTTCTTCAGTAAGTACATAATTGGATGACATTTGTCATCCAACTATGATATGAAGCATTGGATCAATTTAATCTTTCCCTATAAACTATAGAGCTAATTCAAAGTAGATGGTGGTGACATTTTAGTAATTATATAAACTTTGGCTAGATTAACTTTTATTTTCCTATGAGAGATAATGAATCCTAATAGTTTTTATATAAGTTATAACAAATACACACTTCTTTAAATGAAGTATAATGTTGTATTCATGAATTATATTAAAGATTATTCATAGTACAACTAGATGATTGGTAAGGGTCTTTGATTCACATAAGATGTCATCGATATAGTCCTCAACAATGTCATGAATCATATCATGGAAAATAACTATCATGGCCTTTTGGTATGTGGTCTTAACACTATTAATTCTAACTAGCATCACTTGATTACAAAAAATTCCCCATGAGTGGTGAATTTTATCTTATGTTAGTATTCTAGTGTTATTATCATATGATTATACCCTAAAAATCCATCCATAAGAGAAATAATTTCATATCTAGCCATTGATTAGACTATCATGTCGATATTAGGAAAAGGAAAGTTATATTTTAGATAGGCTTTGATGATATCTATGAAATTAGTGCAAATTTTGATACCTTCTAATTTTTTGTTTACTAACATAATGTTTGAAATCCATTTTGAGTATTTGATTATCTTGATAACTTTTTACATCTTCAAGTTTCTCCATCTCTTTCTTGACAAGAACAATAATATGAGGATGCATCTTTTTCTTAACAATTTTGGCATCAAGATGTACAATGATATGGTGTATAACCAAGGTGGGGTCCATGCCTAGCATGTCCAAATAAGCCAAAGAAAATATGTCAACAAAATCCCTTAAAATGGATGTAAAACTTTCACATTCCTCCTCAGTGAGAGATGTGCCTCATTTGATCCACTTTGGGTCCTCTAGAGTCCCAATGTTAACCTCTAAATTGTCCTCCACAAAAAGTATAGAACCATCATCTACAATAGTCAACAAGGAGATAAACTAATTGGCAATGAAAAAGTCCTCTATCTGGAATGGGTCATTTAATTCTCCCAAGTAAGATGAATCATATCTCCTAATGATGGTAAAGGCCATGAAACAAATACTTCATGGCACTTTTAAATAATCTGTGAAAAATGTTTCCACTCTTTAGTATTGATTTATGAACCATAAATAGGATTTGGACTATAGTCTCCTATGTTTCATAAGAAGAGAGGTGAACATCCCTATCTAATGGTACCAGAAAATAATTTTCACCAAGAGACTTGATTTTTTATTTACCTTTACCCTAGTCATAAAGTTCCTCAAAGCGGTTTTCACTTTTAGACCTCAATGTTTTATTTTCTCTTTGTTTTTGGCTAGGAGGTTCACCCACTGTTCAAAATAGTAAATGGGATGTAATATAATAGAAAAGCCTTACTTGTGATTTCCAAGAGGAATATGATTCCTCAATCCAAGAAAGTTGAATATGGCCTCATAATTTTCAAACTCATCTAATGGAATTATTTACTCTTGTTGGTCCCAGTCTATCAACTATGGGTGATAAAGGGTTAATGGCGAAGGTTGACAAATAGGTTAATAGTGAAAATGACATGGGGGATAAATTTTTTTATAGAGGCAAGGTCATTGTAGATGTTATAATTAGACCCTATATCACTACCAATATTTTCTTCACTAGTTGATGGTGTTGGAATGCAAATAATATATGTAGGCTCACCCCTAGGTGGTTTAAATCCAATACCATGGGTTCCTTTATACTTGTTAATTAAGACTAGTTTGATCATGCCTTATTGATATAGCCCTAGGACTCTACATTCATAAGCTAAGTGATACATAATTTGGTTAGGGATAGGATACTTCATGCTTTGGTAACATTCAACTAGCTCACTAGTGTAAATCCATGAATCATCTTCAGCTAGGGGATCATATTCTAGGATAGAGGTTGGTTTGAAAATAATGGGCTTGTTCAGCTAAGATTTTACTTTGGTTTTTAGCTCCATGTGAGTGGTTTTGGCCTTACGTATCCCATAAGCTTTTGGTTTTTTTGGTAATTTAGAAATATGGAATGCATTATGGGTATTATATTATCCAATAACTTTGTTAGTTATATAGAAGTGGTTGGAAATGTCTGGTGGAGGCATGGATGAGGTAAAAGCTAAGCTATATGGGTCAATTTAATTAGCTTATGGTCTTGATTCAATGGCTTTTCCCTTTTTGGCTCTTTCTTCATCATATTTGGGCATAATATTCAAGCTAAATTGATAGTTATAACTTTTATATTCAGCCTCAAGATGTTTACAATACTAATATGGATAAATATCAACTGGTATAGTAACTTCCATTCCTAAATGTTGAAATTTTATACACTAATGTAACATATAAGTTATGGCCCTAATTTCATGAATCCAGGGTTAGCCTAATAACAAATTATAATATAGTTGTAGGTCCAAAAAATGTCATAGATTATCATGGGTCAAAGGCCTAATGACCATTAGCAAGATAATATTACCTTGAGATTCCTATTCTTTATTATCATATGCCTTAATAACAATGGTATCTAGTTACAAGTCAGGATATTTGACCAAATTTAGAAACACAATGTTGAGGCCCTAACCATTATCTACAAGGATGCATTTAACTCTATGGTTTATTATACCAACCTCTATGTATAATGAGTTATTATGTAGAGAACCTAAATATGACATTTCACTTTGGTTAAAGGTAAGATTTTGGTTAGGAGCCAAGTGTCCTACCATGGCTTGGAATTTGTCTAGAGTGATGTCATGTGGTATGAGGGATATGTTCAAGTACTCATTTAGGATGTCTTTGTCGATGTTAGATGTACATAGTAAATCCATGATTGATATATGTACATGTGTCATTTTTAGTTATTCTAAAAATATCATAGGTCTTTCCCTTAGTTTTGTCAATTAGTTTATTTATGATAGGCATATAAGACTAAATGGGATCATTTATAATATTTTGATGCAGTCCCTTAATAGTGACCTTGGCTCAATGAGTTCTGATTACACAATATCAATCCATTACTTGGAGTTGGTATTTTTTTGGATAGGTAATGAGGCCCAAAATTATGATATGAGGGCACTATTGAGCCTAAATACTAACACAGTGAAAAGAAGAATTATCAGCATAAGGAGGTTGGTAGGCATTGCTTAATTGATAAGAATTATTGGGTGAGGGTCTAGGTCTATTAGTAGTTGGTTGAGGGTTAATGGTGATAGTGACAACAAGACCACCTAAGATGTTTCCTACATCATTGTTATAGGTATATGAAATGACATGATGGCATCTTTGCTGGTTTGGTTAGTTTTTCCTTGGTTCTAACCATTATGTTATTGTTTTTATGTCTAACATTGTTTCTATTGATTTTATGTTGGAGTTATCTACCACTATTGTTATTATTATTTATACTACTACTAGTTATTATTATTATGTTGGGGAAATAGATTATGGTAGATGCCCAAGTTATGATTAGTCTTAGGATCATGGGTGTCGTTATTAATCTCTCCATTTTATAGCATATTCTCAATCAAATGCTTGAGTTAGACACCATAATAAATAATGTCCTCTAACATGATGATACTAACAAAATTCATGTTCTTTTTACCAATTAGGAAAAAGGATCCCTCTAGGAAATGGATTTAGTATTGGCCATCTGATCATATTTTCTCGAACCAATCTTTGGAACATAAATTCAATGGGATTACCAAGGTCAATAAATTATCTATAAATGGGTGGTATTTTCCTTAAAGGAGGGGTTTACAATTTGTTTTGATTTTATGGCTATTAGTTTTGTGGAGTACTTCAATGAATGTATATAGGTGGTGTTTAGTGAGTGGGTGGATGTAAATGGATAGCTAGTATTTCCACCATTTAAACATGTCATGATTCAATAATATTATTTATAACAACATTATTATTATGTTTGTAGGGTTTTGATATCTCATTATTATTGGATTGATGTGGTATTGAAGTTAATATTTGAATTAGGTTTTGATTATGGTTTTGGCTTTAGTTCTGGTTCTGGTTCTATTGGCCTTGACGTTGATTCTAGCTCTTGTTAGATGAAGATAACTTGATTATCCATTTATTGACAAGGGATTCTTCAATTTTTATTTCTTTCTCTATAACCTCTTAAAATGTATGAAAACATTGCAGATTGATATGGTAGGATATCTCACTTTGTAGGCTCCTAGTAAATATCATGACCAATTATTTATCTAGTAGATTATGACTAAACTAGATCATTAGTTCTTTTTAACATTACAAGTATGTAGTGAAGCTTTCACAAGTCTTTTGTTTAGCTAAGAACAAATCTACAACAATAATCTAGAGCTCAAGATTATATGAAAATTATTGTATGAACTTCTTGAAAAAAACATCAAAGTCAAGTATATAATTGTGTAGTAATTTCAAAAGTCATCCCAAGACTTGTCCTACTAGACTCCTAAAAAAGAGTAGAAGCAAGCATATGTTGATATATGCTACTAGTTGACATTTAACAAATAATTATTTCAAATGTTCTTTACGGTCACCTTTTCCCTTTTATTTTTAAAATTTGGGAAGCTCATAACCCAATGGAAATAGTATTTACAAATACTCCATGTTGAATGGATAAGAGAATATTTCATCCAATTTGATTTTTTTTGGTTTTCTTTCTAATCTATATAGCTTGAATTACATCCTTCATTTGTTGCAAATATTGTGCAAGGAAGTTAGATGGAGTGTCTTATTGCTATTGAGGTTGTACATTTAAAGGTGGATTACCTTGACCATGGTAAGCATATTGTGGAATGTTGGCCAAATTAGTTGAATGACCAGGTATATGTATTCATGCATTGGAATTATATTATAGAGATGGAATACACTTCTATTGAAACACATTCTATTTTGGATTAGATACATAACTTTGGATATAAAATTATGGTTTTAGTAATGGCATATGGCTCTATGGGATGTGTTGGTATTATTGGTTTTGGGAGGGAAATTGATACCTACTCATCAAAACCTATTATATAAAGGGAACACACTATTAACTATAACCCTACTATTGGAGGTGTTAAAAGTTAGATCTTTATTACACGTGCAATACCCTATTAAGTGAAAGGCAAGTATTACTAAGCACCTATTACCTAATGTACGTAGGAGTCTTATTATTGGTTAAACACTTGTTACTAAATAGGAACTTATTATTGGTTAAGTACTTTTTGTAGGTTTTATATTTATTATTTTAAACCAACTAGCACTTTATAGCCAATAGAAACACAATGTCGATAAGGCAACATTTGTGAATGTTGAGGTATATTAGTCTATGCTTATTATGGTAGAACATTAGTTTTCACTTGTTGAGGTGGCATATACTCTATACTTGTTATGTTGGTAAGTTAGTTTATTATTGGTTTGTTTTCCTATTAAATAATCAAGGAAGTATTTTATTGAGGAGTGGAGGTTACTTGCTGATTTTGGGAAATATTCATACATGTCTCTTATTGTTGCAATCCACTCATGGCATTGTTTAGAGGATTCTATTGTGAGTTTCTCAGTGGAAAATTAGACCCACTTTGGTTTAAATTGGAATGAACTTGCATATTATCCACAATATTTTGAGTGAGGTCTTCCATTTGAGTGGCAATAATTTTTGTTGAAATGGGGACATTTAACATATCACCAACTAGTGTGATTTTTATAAAGGAATCTATGTTTTGGTTTACATATCCCAAAGTATATATTTGTTTCCCTATTGATGGACCCAGTTCAATAAGAGATGTTTTAAAAATAGCCATTGCATTAAGATTGTGATATAGATTGAGGTAGTTTTAGTACGGTTATTATACTGATTCCATCTTTTCATCTATAGGTCCTTTCCTTTTTGTAATCATACTTTGGTTTTGCTATAGAATTTGGACTAAATATTGACTATAAATACTCAATGAATATTCTAACTATTGAATTAAAGGTGCATTACTAAGAGTTATAATAAAACTATTCAAACTTTTATATGGGAAGTTTGGTGGAAACTTAGCTCCTACTTTTATGGCTATAATGACAATTTTATCTTTTTTCTCTAAAAATTGATAATTAAACAAGTATGGATCATAGATTATCTACATTGGTGTCGTAACATGGTAGGGATATTTTTTTTGCCTTTTTTCAATAGTTAGCATCATTTGAGTAAGGTATTATGTCATTTTCTCTTGTTTTTAGCTTGGATAAGAAGGTGCAGTCACTAAATACTACACTAATGGGTTCAAATTTTGTTTAACATATGGAAATTATAATATGTATATGGATCCATCTCATAAGCTACATCATCATCAACTCTTGAACAAAAGGGTCATTGGTCACAAAGTTATCATAATTTGGATTATACATAGTCATCCTACGTGTGTAATGAGGTATGTTCAGATCTATAGCTATGTCTCATGATAAACAAAGGTTTAAAGTGTAGAAAAAAATTGAGGTTTAAAAATAAAAAACCTTTGGCTCTGTATAACAGGCCTAAAGGGTAAAACAACTCAACCAAGCAGAAGTAGAATAATAAAGATGAAACTAGTCTAACCAATGATATTGATTTTCCCAAAGGAAGTTATAATTAATGGAAATGGTAACATAAGAACTCAAAAATTGTCTATGTATAATTTACTAATTATCCTAAAGGCATTTATAATCAGTGAAAAAAGTATGTAGACAAGGTAGAATAATTGAGAATTATTATCAAAGGATAATAATGAATTTCCCAAAGGTAGTTATAATAGTTTAATGTGAAAAATAAGTTTAGAATCAAAAATAAAGAACTCACATAAGAAATTAAAAACAAGCTAAACTAAGGTATTTGGCTTGGATAAAATTGATAAACAACTCAAAAATAATCTAATGCTAAGACAATTTTCTTGAATGACACTTGATATTTAGCTCTCTAAGAGTCAATAATTAATTCAAAAGAGATTATTTAAACAATGGAACTAGGGAACTTTAAAGTTTGGCACAAAAAAATTAAAACAAGGCATATGGAAATATATCAACTCAAAAGGACTCTCAAATAATGCACAAGACAAACAACAACTTGTTAGAGGTATAATCACTGAGAGGGGGGGGGGTGAATTAGTGAGCCCAAGTTTACTAATTCAATTCCAATCCTTTCAAACTATTAAACAATCAACATATATCAACTTGATCAAACAACATTAACAAGATAACTCATTCATTCAATACATACACAAGATCAAACACATAACACATAGTTCCTATTGGAAGCCCTCATGGGGAATAAAGCCCACTCTCAAGCCTATAACACATGGAATACTTATCCTATAATAAATTACAAACAAGATATTGGTCAATAAATTTAGACCATAAAACCTTGATCAAATCCTCCTGACTAAAGGCCTTTCGTGAAACACTTATTTCACAAGGAATAACTACCCGTAAGAAAGATTGAATCCTTTAGAACCTCATTTGAAATGAACACATATACCTTGGAACTAATGTCTTCAACACTTGATGATGGGTATTTTATTATCTAACCCCTGCACAAACTCCCTTTTTATCTCATATAGACCTCTCACATAGGCATACTTCAAACTATTCTCATATGCACACATAGACCTCTTCACATATCATAAAACTATAAGATAGATATTATAACATCATAAATATTAAAATAATGTCATAACACTATCAACAAACTATTCTACTCATCAACTCATCTAATAGGCACACTACCTATCCTCTTCACTAATAAGCCTTCCTTAACACTCTCACAATTCTTTCACACATCTAGAAACCATGACATTTGGCTTCACTATTTATAGAGAATTCATGAATTATCAAGTCCAAAATATTATTTTTTGGTCACAACACAATTCTTCACCTTTAAGGCATCTTAAATGGGTCACATTTAAGCACAACACTCTTTCAAATAAGTCTAAGTCACCTTTTAGGTCCTATGATGAACCATTTGCCTCTTTGACACTTATCTAAGAAAACTAAGAACATAATTAAAAATTTACAAGTATATTTACCTAGTCCACATGATATATAGGTCTTTCTTAAGTGTCCATATCCATCACAACATCCTTATATTAACACTAAATTAGCTCAAACACCTTTCTGTACACACAATCATTATGAATGAAAACATAGTTGAATTTTAACCTTTTAATCATACTTAATATGATTTTTAAAACCTTAATAATGAACATATATGGTCCTCATACATTTTAAAACACTAAAAAATAGCTAAGTCATCATGAGACATCAAAACAACATCAAGGCAAGCTCAAACATCCTTCCCATGTTCTTAACAGATAAATGTCAAACACAGTAAATTTTGGAGCATAATATATTTGAATATACACCCTTTAAGATATTAAAATATATATTTATATATTCATATTGTATTCCTCTATAATTTCACTTTTTACACCATGAGAAAATTCTATCCTGATCAAAAACTATGGCCCAAAAACTAGACACTAGTTTTTCCTTTGCAAATTAAAATATTCAAATACAAATAGTCATAGTTAAACCTTGATCGCTATGAACACATCCCATGTCCTTAATTATTAGATAAAAATCACACTATTAATATTTTTCTAACTTTATTTCATAGTTAACCAATGCCCAAATGTTAAACTTCAAATAGTTGACCTCATCTTGTGCAATCTAGTAACTTTGAATCAACGTGTACCATTGACTTTTGTGTATCAGCCAGGTCTTTATCATGCATCACACACCATTTTATCAATATATATGAACACCCACTCACAATTATATCCTTATAATTTAAATTTTATTAGATTTAAACCTTGAACACTTGTCCTCATCCTGCTACTTTCTGAAATCTTGAAATGAACACACTTTATTGATCCTTTTGTAAGGAACTCGATCTTTAACTTCGTTAACCAATGAACCCTTTAACCCATTTAACTTAATATGAATATTATATATATATATATATATATATATATATATGTATGTATGTATGAACTACCATGAACTATTTGGTCTTGAGATTTAACATTTTGTAAAAATGACTAAGTATGGGGACCACTGCTTATCTACTTGGAAGGCCAACTTTACACAGTCATATCTTTTACCTCACTCAATCACATGTTCTCAAATTTTAACTACATAAACTAGGAAAAAATATAAACAAACCCCTATGAAAATGTATTCTTGAAACATAAACATGTGTGAGATACAATGTCATTAATATGCGCACTTAAATTTTTCCATCACATAGCCAAGTATGTCAAGAACTTGCTTGACAAGCCAACTTTGCACATGTATATCTTTTGATGCGCTTTAGTGCATGATTTTAAATTTAGAAAAAATAAAATAGGAACAAAATTTAACAAACCCATATGATCATTTTTTCCTCAAACCTTCACATGTGTGAAATATAATAATATCAAAATTCTTACTTAGCTTTTCTTGTCACATTGCAAATTTGGCTAAGTATAGGAAAACACTATCAAAATGCTTGGGAGCCAAACTTTTTACTTGCATATCTTATTTTTAACTTCATATCATGACCTAAAATCTAGTATATAGTAACTAGGTAAAATTTTTATAGCAATCATATGACCAAATCCCCCTGACTCATCCACATGTGGTAATTATGACATCATCAAACTGCTTACTCAGATTTTCTACCATTGGACCCAAAATGTCTAGATGAAAAATATGGACTATGAGATGAATTACACTCATGCACAAAAGCACTAAAATCATATAATAAATATTATAAGACCTATTTCACATCCTTAAATCACCATACTCATCCTTGAACATCTCTAACCATGTCAAAACTAAAGATCAACCAAGCATACTTCAAGCATACTAGGACAAGCCAATTACACACTTTATCATTATTACTTAGACTATCAAGGCACTTCATCCACTCACTTGGACACCTCCATGACATCACCATGACATTATTGATAACTCTCCAACATAATTTCTAGGTCTAAGTAGGGTTTTTTAATATTAAATAGGAAATCAACCTAAGTAACATAATATAAACATGAAAAGGTAGACAACCTAAGCCCAAATTAGATGAGGATTTGGTGTAAACCTGATTAGTTTAGGATTTTCACTTCAAATGTTGAGTTTTAAATTTAATAAAAAAAATACTCATATGTTCTAAGGAAAATAGGTTAGACCAAAATGGTCAGCGTAACCACATGTTTGAAACAAAAGGTATAACAATGGTTTGGAACTTGATTTCAAATATGATAAATGAATTGGGATGATTTAGGTAACATAACAATGTTACAATAGTTTTGGACTTAAAAATCCAAGGCAAATGTTTCAGATGAAATGGGTAGTGTAATGACACCCTATTTAAACAAGTGACACATAAATAGTTTTAGAATAAAACTCTAAGGAAAAATTGTGACATAAAATGGGTAGAGTAACACCTATTAGGCTAAAGTGGTGTGAACAAAATGTGATGGTTTTAGAATCATTATGACTTTAAAATAGAAATAAATATTTTTAGTCTAAAATGCTCATGTAAATAAAAGAAAATATAAATAACACTAATGTCTCATCCTATCCCTAAAACTAATACGGGTGTGCATGGCTTCTATGAAAGTTTCCATCGATATACCAATGCTTGTGATGAATTAAGTGGTAATCCAAAAATTAAAGAATAGGTTTAGGTAGATTTTTTACACTCCCATCTATATCTCAAGCATTGTTATGTGCCACAAACTTAGAGTGAGGAACACATGACATTTGGAAATATATTTTGTGGAAAATGGGTTGACTAAATTCTATAAGTTTTGAAATCACTAAATGGTCCCAAGTGTGGCTAAAAAAAGGGAGAAATTACATCAATTAGGTTCATACATACTAACTTACTATGTAAAAGTCTATTCCTTTACACAGTGACTTTAACCATGTACTACTTAGTGAAGTCCAATGTTTAGTAAGACATGAACTAGGTTTTCATTAAGATCAAAGAGGTTAGCCACTCAACCCCCTAGAAATCCTAATATCACATTCTAAATTTATATACTCAATCATGGAGTAGGGTTGGTAGAATTATAGGAGATGAAATTTTTAGTAATTTGGCCTATCAAGGCCAAATTCCAACCCCACAATTTGAAACTTTCCAAAATCCTGTCAATAACCTCTACAAGCTAGTCAAACAGGTGTATTTTAGATTAAAAAGTCAAATTTGGTCATTAAAATTTCAAAATTAGAATATAAAAAGGTCATTAATCATTTAAATATTTTAAATACATGATATTGTCCTAATTTTAAAGTTTTAAAGCTTTAAAAGGTGATCTCATATGTTTTCTAAGTAAAAAAGATCCCAAATCACCCCCCACATGCCAATTTAGACTAAATAAAGCATGGAAAAGGTTTTATATATGTTTGAACATGAAATTTTCCTCATGGATGTCCTTTTCATGCATGATTTTGGTGGTGGAGATCTCAACTCAAGTTTAAAAGCCATGAAATAGACTCTTTTCCTTCATTTTACAAAGCAAGGTATGGACTTGTATGGAATTCCATACAACCAAGGAATGAAATAGGGGAAGAAGGACATGAAAAATATTCAAAAGAAATTTCATGGAAACTTGAATCCATACAACTCAAAACCATTCCACTATAAGTAATTGTTAAGTTTACACAAAGAGACTTGCTTACAGGTTTGATAATGGTATGGTTTGTAAAAAGAAGGAACATTTCTAAATTTTTACAGCTAAGAAACTAGACTCAAAGTTATTCCTCATGGAGTAATTGGTTTTGGAATTGGATTCTCCACCCTCATGAACCATCAATTTGAAGTCATGCTAATTTATATAGTTTTTCATCTATGAAGGCAACATGTTTTCTTTAGTTTCTCCTCACTTAGGTAGTGTTTCAATAAAATTCAAGTATTCTCATAAACTTAGGGACATAATCTACTTTTACATAGCCTCTTTTAGTATTTCATCATACATTTAAATCTCAAACAAGGATCAAAAATATATCTAGTGCAATTTACAATTGAGCATGCTCTCAAGGAGAGATTGTATGGTTTTGAGGAGAGAGAAAGTTCTCAAGATTTATTATTTTGATCATTGACTAAATTTTCATTTAGATTTTCATGTTTTCAAGTAATTTTTCCCAATAAAATCTCCAAAATATATATGTCTTATCCCATATTGGTGCTCTCAAGTGTCTCAAATGGGCTAATTTAGCATATTTTAAGGAAATTTTATATATTTAAGTTTCTTATAGAAAGCTATGTTTCGCATTTACCTCATTTCCCTCCTCCAATGGCTTCCAAAGTCATGTGGTGTGATGATGATTGGTTTGTGTTTGAATATCACCCTTTGAGTAACTTTTGTCATGTTCCTTCATACTCCTTTCCACATCCACCTCACTCACCCCAACCTCACTATCATACACTATGTTTTGTTGTTTTCCCACCCTCTTTTAATGTCTTCTCATCATATTTCATCATCCATTCCTGGTAATTCACTCTTCCACACATCTCCTTTCCATGTTTCATCATAAAGAGAGCCAAGGGTGGATTAAGACCAACATAATCATGAAAAAGAGGATATAGGCCAGGTAGAGTATCAAAATACAGTCAGAAGGGAACATCTACAACAAGTTCAATATTTAAGTGTGGTCATAAAGGTGCTAAGTAAATTTCAAGGTGCAAGAAGACCTTCAAAGTCTAGTGTGATCAAGAAATCATTGTCAAGAAAAAGCAAGAGGATGGAAGTCCTCATGATCATGAGAAAAGGGTATACACACCAATCAAACATCCTAAATAGTCATAAAAGTGACATATAATAGTCAAACATAGTCATGAAAAGTCCAAAAATAACATAATCTAAGGAATGTAGAAAGGATCACTTCATAATGGTATCCATATAATGATATAATCAATCATATAAGTGATTTTTTACAAGATCAAATCATGTTTTGTATTTCTTCAAGGTCATATACTATCATAGTCCATACAAAAGTACCCTACAATAATATAGTAAAGATGTAGCTTTTTAGAGATTGGTCTCATGTTATGGAGGTATCAATGAAGTTACAAGGTAGTGGTATGATAATTGTCATTTTATATATTCATCATGTTTTAAACCACCTTTGAATATTAGAGAGGTACAAAATATCAAGCTACATCCATAAAAAAGGGAACCTACAACTACCACAATAAGGGAATTGTGCTTTGAGTGTGCATTCAAGAGTTTTGACCTTTTCAAATAAGGTCATTGATGTTATTTGAATTGATCATTATAGCTTAAGATATTCATGATAGATTATGAATTGTGCCTCAATAAGAAGCTAAAATGATGAACCTAATGTTCCTAAAAGACCCTAGAGACATGTACTTGACACCATCTATAGTTGATGAGGGTGTTGGTCACCAAAGGTAATTATCAAAGTATATGAAGATCATAAAGCTGCTAAATGAAGAGCATAATGAAGAAAAATTACCTCAGTAAGTTCCAAAAATCAATAAAAGGATAAGTTTCACTTCAAAATCCTAACCTAGAACCTTGAGGACTACCTACGAGACTAATGAAAGTAGAGCCTACAATTCATAATGGTCTTAGTAATCACAAGTATATTAAAGTTTCAAGTAGGTGCTCATGACTAATAATTGGTTGATAAGCATCAAGTTAAAAATAATATAAACCTAAGGTCAATCAAAATACTTACACCTAAAACCAACTCTGAAAAAACACCTATAGTCAACAAGAGAAAGTGAGGTTAAAGGGGATGATTGATATTTTTTATGCTTCAAGAGTTATTTGAACTTTGTAAAGAAAACATTAAAAAAAGAGACCATCATCACATAGTGAGGCTCAATATGTCCTTCAATTTTATAGACCTCTAAGTATCATCAGCCATACCCCTACCTGTACATCTACTTATAAGATAGGCAATAATAGTTAGGTTTTTTATATCAAGTTTGGGTTTGTAGAGGTTTTTGAACTATCTATATGCATGATCAGAAGGTTGTTACATAATAAATTTGGAGGTACCATTAGAACCAATACTTTTAAGGTTAAAATAGGGCTTGAGGAGCATGAGAACACTCAACTACAAACACATATGAGGGTCATAATAATCTATCTAGGGTATGACATAGTTATAGGGGTTTAATGATTTAAGCCTTAAGAGAATGATGTTATGTCTATAGAAGTAGCATATACAAGTAAGATACCTTCATTAAATTTAGTAACTTTAAAACTTAATCAAAGCCTAAATTAAGGCTATAGTTTGTACATCAAGAAGCCTACAACCACCAAGAGGGAGCTATAGTCAAGAATCAAAGATAGTAACTATGGAAGAGGTTTTCAAAGTAATTAGGATAAAAAAGTTCCTACCATACTCAAATAATATCAATAAGGATATTTCAAACCTTGATTAATGTTAAGGAATCATGAATTGAAACATCCAAGCTACTCTTAAGGTCACATCTGAGCACAAACCTAACTAGGGATAGAAAGGAGGTTGAGAACACAGAGTTCAATAATAGGGTTTCATATCAAAATAATAACTTTAGAGTATGATTAATAGTAATAAGGTTAAAAAAATTAAAATAAATATATAAATAATTCTCAAAGGACCATCCACAATCAACTTCACTTGACGAGGACAATTTATAACCATGCAAATAATCTCCTCTAACACAATCATTTATCTTTTTATCTAAGGATATAATGCAAAATATTTCAATCAAGAGAAAACATATGATGTCATTATAGATAATTCAAGTGACTTTTTTCATCTTCAAGGCCTCTATCAATATCTTAGAGCTGCCAACTCATAAGGATGATAGTACATAGTCACTTGTACAGAGTAGGACTGCATATAGGGTTTGAGACCATGTTTTAAGGATATTAGAAGCAAGAGGTAGCATGAGAAGAAGTTTTTTAATATTATAAGAGGTATTTTATCACTAAATTATGTTGAGAATCATAATAAACACCTCTTTATCTCTTATACACCTCATCTATCTCCATCTAGATGATTGTACTTTATCATTATACACAACTCTTGAGGACTTCTTGAAAGGGTAAGGTGACATAAGAATTAAGGAATAAAATAAAGAATTATTAGGGTGAGTTAAGACAATTTTAATATATTATACAATCATATCAATCACCCTATAACACCAAATATAATCCTTTATTCATCAAACATGTAGTCACTTACACAGTCAAGGGTAAGAGTTGACAATTTTAAGGAAAATGATGAATTTAGAGAAATTATTAGTAGATTTTGCCTCTAAAATTTGGATAAAGAAATAATTATGACAATATAAATCTCCTAACGTAATTTTAAAGGTCACTTGAGAGGTGTAGAACCTCACTATTTTAGCATAGATAACTAGTTGTCTCATGGTTGTCAAGGAAGAAACTAGGCAAGGTAAGAAGATTTATTTGTTTTGTGACTTATTCAGGATATGTGCCACTTATATATAGGTTTATAAGGAAATTTTATAATTTTATACAATATTATATAGCATAGTGAATATGTGAAGAGGGTAGTTTTAGTGATCTAAAGACTACATAGGCCATGTATGCAAGAAAACCCATAGGTAGTCCTAGAAGCATCAAGACAAAAATAGAGAACCTGATGTAAAGAGAATCACATGGGGATGTAAATTGAATGAAAATAAGGATTTTTTATCCCCAATATCTCCATCATAGGTGTTCCAAGCATTAAAACTTAGTTTATGCCCAAAACTCACTTTCAAGCCTAAAAGGCCTATAATAGAAAAAGACACTTTTAGAACTTTCCATAAATCATGACCCCTTGAGATTTATATAATTATTTTATAAAATCCCCATGATTATTATTTCAGTCATGGAGAAGCAAATTAAGATTCATTTTCATCCATGAGGAGAAATTCAAATTATGTAGTATTATATACCCTTTCAAGCCACCTAATCATATGCTTGTTTCTTTCACCACATGAGGAGTTTGGATGAATCATATTAGAATGATTTTAGGACACATATGAAATTAAAATTAATTAAAAATTTAAGTTGGTTTTGGGGACTTTATGACAATTTCTAAGAGCATAGGTAGTCTAGAATGCAAGCTAAACCCTATAGGTAGATTTCCCCCACAAGATATATTTTCATACCTTTTGTATGGTAACCCAATAATTTTTAGGGATTTTATGGGGGTATTTTTAATAAAAATTCATGGACATAAGTTTTTATTTGTAATTATATGCTTCATGGACCATGATTAAGAATATTTGGCTCTAAAACCCTCCCAAACTGTCATAGTGACCAGTTTTGAGAAAAGTGGGTTTTATTGCCATCAAAACACCATGGATAAACCTAAAAGATATTTAAAAATCAATAAAACTTAGATAATATTGCATAAATTCTAATTTTATGTATGGAGATGTACGGATCATGGCATAAATCAAGTTTTTTGAAGAAAAATACACGAAAAATGAGGTAAAATGTAGTTTACATGAAAAAAATCCATGGATGTTGAATCCTGAGACTTGTTATTCATCCTAAAATCATTAGTTGGTAAAAAATATGTATGTAAGTTCCCCTAATAGATCCTTAAAAATAGCCAATCTATAGGAAAATAGGGCAAAATGTGACTTAATCAACCTTGTTGACTAAGTGGCAAGATTTTCTTCATCAAAATCACCTATCTCATGATGGGAGGAGTTGATTAAAGTATAATGTCATATTTTTTTTTAGGTTTTCAATGTTTTTTTAAGGTTATATGGATTCCACATCCAATAAAATAGGCTATTAGGCCTAATTGGTCAATCAAAAAAATGAAGGTTGGCATTAAAATGGCTATAAAATCAGTATTTTTTGGAGTTCAAATACTTCATATATATTTTTCACATGGACATATCATGAACATTCATATTTAAAGTGAAAAATCATGCAAGATGAGCTCAAAGAGGAGTTAACTTGTCTTAAGAACTAGATCCCTCTAGTGGAACTAGTTGACTATTTTCATACATAGCTCTTGATTTCCATGTAAAAGGAGAGCATTAAAATAATTTTCACTCACTTAAAATGGATTTAACATCCAATTTATGGTGTATCATCATGAAAAGAGAGTTTAGAAAAGTGAATGTGACTCACCATTCCTTATTCCAATGCCAAAGAGAAGTCCATGCATTTTTTTTCATCAAAGGCAATACATTGAAGTCTTTGTTATCAAATTGAACTTAGTTTTGACTTGAGCTAAGATGGAGTTGACATCATATTCCATATTTAATGGTAATCTCTTGGATAATACCAATTATTTTCTATATATAGGCTTTCAAGACATTTTTCATATCCATCCCTCTCTTGGCATGACTAGGCTCTACCAAGATTGAGTTTTGTAACCTATTGAGATGAATAAAAGACTATTTTCAAATTTAATTACTATGGTATAGTGTTCTTGTGTCAATTGATTTGCATATGTGGTAGAGATTTCTCCCTTGTCAAGTCTTAATCTCACTTAGTTGCTAGTAAACTAACTTATGTAGGTCATGTTTTTGTTTTTGAACTCATTTGGCTAAGATAATAGTGGATATAAGTGATGGTTTAGTGCCTTTAATAATTCCTATTCCATCATTTCCCTCAATCTTTGATCAGCTAATAAAACCTCTACATGAAATACTAATGCATAAGAGTCTTAGAGTTGTATAATTCAGTGTTTTACTTATCTTATCAATATTTTAAGAGCTCAAATAGAGTTTAAAAAATATTAATATAGGTGTATCATCAATAGTAGAGTAGGATTTCCCTTTCACTATCTCTTTCCCCCTTTTTCATGCCAACAATCAGTAGTTTAGTAATCAGTGAGCAAAATGATACATTAGAGGAGCTAGACTCACCAAAATCTAGAGGTCTAGTATGAGTTCAAGTGTCCCATACCTTAGATCATTATAATTTTAGTCTAGGTATAAAGGACTTTCAGAGCCAAAGCTATCAATCCTTCATGCAAGGTGATATTTGGGTTGCTAATAGTTTTAACATGTCTAGTGGGACACAAATTTCACCATTAGAATATAAGTTTGTAGTATATTCATCTTTAGAATCAATTTTCATTACTCCTCTAGTCATTATCTAAGGTAAGAGGTATATTTTTGTTCATAATTTAAAATTATCTTCAATATTTTCTAGGTTATGGTAGCCTACAAAGAATAATTCCATCATTCTTCTCCTCATCAACAATTCCAATATGATCCCCATGACCCATATCAATATTACCATGATTCATATCAGCCATATGATGAATATAAATAGCTTTATCATCAATATCAAAGCTCATACTAGTCCCAAAATAAATCTCATGAATCTTTTTATCTTCTTGATCAACCCATTCAAGTACCTAAACAATCCATCTCAAGCTTCAATCAAACCATGTTTGGCTATGAGAACCAGATGGTAAGCATAGATACCCAAAAAATTTATGGACATGAGATTTCCAAGTATGAAATATAGAACATGAGAGTAAATTTATAGTAGGCTAATGAGGAATGTGCATCTTTCATAAGGTAAGGTCACTCAAAGTTCAGTGCTAATATTCTAGACATAAGTGGTCTAATAGTAGGCATTGAAGAGAGGTTGGTGGTTTATGAGAAACCCTAGGGTCATCATTTATTTGAGTATATTTTCATAGATTTTTCATTTTCCCTTTATGATGAACAAACTAATATTTATCATAGCCATCAAGAATCAATCCAGACCTTGCCTAGCTTTCCTACCTAGAAGTCTATCCAAGAGAGGCCTCAGAAGGCTAAATAAGTATTTTTTGAGGAGTCTAATTTTTAGGTTGCATGTTATATCATACAAGGGCATACATATTAAATATTATAGGAAGATATTTCAAGTGATTTAATTCATGATTTTGATACTAATATAGCCAAGAAAATTGAGCTTACAAATCAACATCTTCAACATTTAATGGTAGTTGTAAAAGCAACAAAGCAATAAATTCATTCTTTCACACCCATAACTACCACAATTCTAATTAAATAATTTAATAAACCCAAGTTCATGAATTTTAATAAAGTACAATAGTTCATGAGGAAAGAAGAACATTCAATCATGATTTAAGATGCTAAAGTCAAGATCAAGTAGGGTATCAGTTAGCCTCCACTCTTTCCTTCTCAGAATCCTAAGACCTTTACTTCATGGAAATCCATTCAAGAAGAAGTGTAGTAGAGAGAAGAGGTGAAGGTGATCCAAGAAGAGCATCTCCATGAGTAAAATCAAGTATTTATGGCACAACTGTTGGATATTTGTCATCTTATTGAATACTTTCAAAGGTCTACCATGTCACTCTTGGAGTAAGAACCTCTCCTTTGTGAGTTAAATGAAGAGGATGCATCCAAAGAGATAGAAAATGTAGGTGAATTTAGTGATCAGGAAGAATAAATCATTATTAGGACACCACTAAGCAATGATAATCATGATTTAATTTTCCATGATGCCAAAAAATATGACTTGTAAGATATTTCTCAAGAGATTATAGAAAATGATATAGATGAAGTACTTATAGATACTTATTTATAATTTAGACATGAAGATCACTCACATAAAATCATTGTTGAGATGGATAATATTCCTAAAGAATATGATCATTGGCAATAATTATACCATGATTTATTGAGTGATATTGAAGAGCTTAAGATGGTAGATTTGGATGATGAGATAGAATAATAGGCTGATGACTCATCTGAGGATCCCACCAATGTTTTGGAGATTTAAAAAGGCAATCCTATTCTAGAGATGCCAAAGCAAGATGAGATAGAACTTGTTTGGATAGATGAGATGCCATTATCTATAGAAGATGAAGATGAATTAAGTGTATAAGATCAAGAACCTTCATATGACTCCACCAAAAGTTTGGAAATATGTAATCAACATGTTTCAAATGGTAATAATATTAATGAACTACATGTATTTTCAATTGATCATGATGAAGAATCCTTTTGGGATGACTCGGAGAGTTTTTGTGGAAAGATTGATAGGCCATCTCTACCTCATATGGAGCTTGAGGAATATTTTATAAAAATTATTGTTGAAACTATTCATCAAGAAGATATTAATGATGTATTACAGTCAAGTTTGTATACCTACCAAGAAGCTAAAAATAATGACAAGAAATTACTTCAAATGGATCATAATGAAGACATTAATTTAAGTATACCAGCTAAATTACCAATATAATCATTAAATGAGAGTGTGTCAAATCATGATCATCCTATGAATGAGGCAAAGTTAGTATTATTGATGCAAAAAAGAAGAATTTGGATCTTGGATCCATATCTTCAATCCATGTACCTGAGAATAGAGATAGGAGGCCTAGCTACATCATCTAAAAGACATGAACACACAAGTGATCCTATATATAAGAAGATGTCATCAAAAGGAAGCACGCATGTTTCAAAGATCCATGGTGCACAAAAAAACTTTCCATTTGATCCTAGGGGAAATCTTGTTAATTTAGGTTAGTTGTTATAGGTTTGGTTTATTTCAATAAGTGATTAGCACAAGCAATAATCTACTCCCCATTTTTTTGAGTTTTCCTATTTTCCTTATATTATTTGTCATTACTTTCTAGTTTAATTATTGTTTCCATTTAGTCTACTTGTGTCATAGATAGAAAAGGTGTTTCAAAACCCAAAAGAGTCAGTTTACTAGTAAAGAGAGTCATTAAGTCAAAAAATTTATGCTTCAATTTTCCATTATCACATGAAATATGATCAGTTTTTTGACTAGAGGGCTGGTCAACCCTTGTGATTTGCCAAAAATGTTGGTAATTTGGCCTGTCAAGGCCAAATTCGAATCACTACAATTCGAAACTTTCCATAATCCTATTAATAACCTCTACAAGATGGTCAAATAAGTGTATTTTAGATTAAAAATTTAATTTTGGTCTTTAAAACATAAAAATTAAATTAAAAAAAGGTCATTAATCATTTCAAAATGTCTTTAAATATGTTTAAAGACATGATATTATCCTAATTCTAAAGATTCAAATATTTAAAAGGTGATCTCATATGTTTTCTAAGTCAAAAAAGACCCTATATCACCTCCCACATGCCAATATAGACTAAATAAAGCATGTAAAGGCTTGGTATATGTTTGGAAATGTTATTTTACTTTTTAATGTCTTTTTCATGCATTATTTTGATGGTGGAGATCTCAACTCAAGTTTAAAAGCCAAGAAATAGACTCTTTTCCTTCATTTTACAAAGCAAGGTACAAAATTATATGGAATTCTATATCACCAAGGCATGAAATAGGGGACGAAAGAAATGGAAAATATTAAAAATAAATTTTATGGAAATTTGAATCCATACAGACTCAAAACCATTCCACTACAGGTAATTGTTAATTTTACACAAAGAGACCTGCTTGCAGGTTTGATGATGGTACAGTTTGTAGAAAGAAAGTACATGTATAAATTTTAGGGAAAATAAACTATAATTAGAGGGATTCATCATGGATTAAGTGGTTTTATAATTGGATTCTCCACCCTCATGAATCATTAAGTTGAATTTAGGCTATTTTTTGCAATTTTGCATCTATGAAGGCAACCAATTTTCTTTATTTTCTCCTCACCTAGGCAGCGTATTAAGAAAATTCAAGTTTTCTCAAAATATTGGGGACATAGTATACTATTTCATGGAATATTTTAGTCTTTAATCATACATTTCAAGCTCAAAAAATGCTCCCAAAGATATCCAATACAATTTGTAATTGAGCATGCTCTCGAGGAGAGATTGTACAATTTTGAGGAGAAAGTTTTCAAGATTTCTTATTTTGATCATTGACATCATTTTCATTCAATTTTTCATGTTTTTAAGCAATTTTACCCAATAAAATATCCAAAATATATATGTTTTATCCCATTTTGGTACTCTCAATTGTCTCAAATGGGCTAGTTTAGCATATTTTAAGGAAAGTTTGTAGATTTTAAGGTTTTTGTAGAAAATTATATTTCATATTCACTGCCTTTCCATCCTCTAATGGATTATAAATTCATGTGGTGTGATGATGATTGGTTTGTGTTTTAATATCACCCTTTAGGTAACCTTTGTCATACTCCATACTCCTTTCCACCTCCACCTCACTCACTTTAACCTCACTATCATATACTATGTTTTGTTTTTTTCCCACCCTCCTTTCATGTCTTCTCATCATCTTTCATCCTCCATTCATGATCATTCACTCTTCTACCCATATCCTTTCCATTTTTCATCATCAAGATATCCAATGGTGTATTAAGACAAACACAAGCATTAAAATGAGGATATAGGCTAATCATAGTATCAAAATATAGTCAAAAGGGAGCATCTACAGTAAGTTCAATAATCAAGTGTGGTCATAGAGGTGATAAGTAAATTTCAAGGTGAAATAGGACATTATTCAAGGTCTAGTGTGATCAAGAAATCATTGTCATGAAAAAGGTAAGAGGATGGAAGTCCTCATGAGTAGGAACTAAGGGTATACACACCAAACAAACATTTTACACAGTCATAAAAGTGACCTACATCAATCCAACATAGTCATGAAAAGTACAAAAAGAACATAAGCTAAGGAATATAAGAAGTATAAATTCATAATGGTCTCCATAAAATGATATAATAAATCATATAAGGGAGTTTTGACAAGATCAAATCTTTTTTGGGATTTTTTCAAGGTCATATACTATCACAGTACATACAAAAGTACCCTACATCAATATAGTAAAGATGTAGCCTTTTTGAGACTGATCTCATGTTATGGAGGTATCAATGAAGTTGCAAGGAAATGGCATAATAATTTCCATGTTATAGATTCATCATGTTTAAAATCACCTTTGAAGATTAGATAGGTATAAAATATCAAGTGACAACCATAAAAAGGGAACCTATAGCTGCCACAAGAAGGGAATTGGTGCTTTGAGTGTGCATTCAAGAATTTTGACCTTTTTAAATAAGGTCATTGATGTTATTTTAAGTGATTATTATAACTTAAGATAGTCATAAAAACTTATGATTTTTAAATTAATAAGAAGTTAAAAGGATGCACCCATAGTTTCTAAAAGACCCTATAGTCTTGTACTTGACACCATCTATAGTTGTTGAGGGTGTTAGTCACCAAAGGTAATTATCAAAGTATATAAAGGGTATAAAGTTGAAAAATGAAGATGAAAGTGAATAAAACTTACCTCATTAAGCTATAAAAATCAATAAAAGGATAATTTTCACTTCAAAATGCTAACCTAAAACCCTAAGGACTATATACAAGCCTAATGAAGGTAGAGCCTATAGTGCATAATGGTCCTAGTAGTCATTAATTTGTTCAAGTTTCATGTAGTTGATCATGACTAATAAGTGGTTTATAAACCTCAAGTTGAAAATAATCTAAACCTAAGGTCACTCAAAATACCTACACATACAACCAAATATGAAAAAAAACCTATAATTACCAATAGAAAGCATAATTAAATGGATGATTGATATTTTGTTATGCTTTATGGTTTATTTGAAATTTTCAAGGAGAAAATTGAAAAAAGAGACCATAATGATAGAGTGAGGCTTAATATGGCCTTGGATTTTATTTAGAGATCTCTAATCATTATCATCCATGCCCTTATCCATAAATCTACCTATAGGTTGGGTACCAACAGTCAGGTTATATATAGCAAGTTTGGATTTGTGGAGTTTTTGAACTAGCTATATACATGACCAAGCAGTTGTTGAATAATAAATTTGGAGGGAACATCATAACCAATACTTGTAATGTTCAGATGGGGTTTGAGTAGCATTAAAACACTCATCTACAACCACATATGAGGGTCATAATAATCTAAATAGGGTACAAAAGAGTTAGAAGGTTTCATGGTTTAAGCCTTAGGAGATAGATGTTATGTCTATAGAAGTATCATATATAAGTAAGAGACCTTAATTCAATTGAATAACTTTCAAACTTAGTCAAAGCCTAAATTAAGGCTATATTCTATACATCAAGAAGCCTATAGCCACCAAGAGGGAGCTATAGTAAAGAAACATAGATAATAACTATGGAAGAGGTTTTCAATGTAATTAGGATAAAACACTATCTAGCCTACTCAAAGTAGCTCAAAAAATATATGTCAAACCTTGATTAATGTTAAGTAATTATGAATTGAAACCTATAGTTTTCTCTTAATGTCATAACTGAGCACATACTTGACTAAGGATAGATAAGAGGTTGAGAACACAGAGTTTAATGATAAGTTTTCATATAAAAAGAAGACCTTGAGATAATACTTGATAGTAATAAGGTTAAAAATATCAAAATAAAGTTATAAATAATTCTCAAAAGACCATCCACAGTCACCGTCACCTGATGAGGACAACCTATAACCATGCAATTAATCTCCTTTAACACAATCATTTGTCCTTTTATATAAGGATACATTACAATATCATTCAAGAAAGAGAGAAAATATTATGGCATTATAGATAGTAAAAGTGAATTTTTTCATGTTAAATACCTCTTTTAGGATCTTAAATCTACCAACTCACAAGGATGATAGTACACAGTCACTTTTACAGAGTAGGACTGCATATAGGGTTTGAGAGTATGTTTTGAGGATATGAGATGCAAGAAGTAGCATGAAAGGAAGTTTTTACATGTTATAAGAGGTATTTTATCACTAAATTATGGTGAGAATCATAAAAAACACATATTTCTCTCATATGCACCTCATCTATCTCCACTTAGATGATTATACTCTATCATTATACATAGCTCTTAGAGACTCTTTAAAAGGATAGGTGACATAAGTCTTAAGGAATAAACTAATGAATGATTAGGGTGAGTTATGAAAGTTTTCATATCTCATAAAATCATATAAATCACCATATAACATCTAATAAAATCTATTATTCATCAAACATGCATTCGCTTACACAATCAAGGGCAAGAATTGACAGTCTTGAGGAAAGTGATGAATTTAGAGCACCTATGAGTAGAATTAGCCTCTAAATTTTGGATAAATTAATAATTATTAACTTATAAATCTTATACTATAATTGGAAAGGTCACTTGAGAATTGGATAACCTCACTGTTCTAGCACAGATAACTAGTTGTCTCATGGTAGTCAAGGAAGAAACTAGGCAATTTAAGAAGCTTTATTCTTTTTTTTACTTGTTTAGGACATGTGACACTTTTAGAGAGGATTATAAGGAAATTTAATCATGTTATAAAATATTAAAGACCAAATTAATATGTGAAGAGGTAAGTTTCAGTGATCTAAGGACCACACATGCCATGTATGCAAGAAACCCCATAGGCAGTCCTAGAAGCATCAAGACAAAAAAAAAGAACCTAATGAAAAGAGAAACACATGGTGATGTAAGTTTAATGATTTTTTTTAACCCCCATATATCCATCATATTTTTTCCAAGAATCAAAACTTAGTTTAGGCCCAAAACTCACTTTCAAGCCTAAAAGGCCTATAACATAAGAAGGCACTTTTAGACATTTCAAGAAATAATGACCCATTGAGATTGATAGAATGAGTTTATACAAGAAAAATTATTATTATTTAATTTAGGTATAATCAAAGGAAGAGTCATTTTTATGTATGAGGTGAAATTCAAATTCTATAAGTCCAGGCACCCTTCCAAACTACCTGATCAGATGATCGTATCTTTCACCACATAAGGTGTTTGGTTAAATGATATTAAAATGATTTTAATAAAATTATTAAATTAAAATTAATTAAAAATTTAGGTTTTTTTAGTGTTTTTTCTTTATGAATTATCATTAATAGTATAGGTAGTCTACAATGCAAGCAAAACCCTATAGGCAAATTTCTTCCATGTGATATCTTTTCATACCTTTTACATGGAAACCCAATATTTTCAAGGATATTATGGGGGTATATGTACTAAAAATTAATTTAAATAAGTTTGTATTTGGATGTCTATGCTTCATGAATCATCATTAAGAAGATCCAGCTCTAAAACCCTTCTAAACCCTCATAGTGACCAGTTTTGTGAAAAGTCATTTTTATTGCCATCAAAACACAATAGATCAACCTTAAACCTATTAAAAAATTAATTAAATTCAGATAGGATTCCATCAATGCCAATTTAATGTATGGAGCTATATGGATCAAGGAATAAATCAAGTTTTTGGAAGTAAAAAGCATGGAAAATGAGGTACAATGTATTTTACATGAAAAAAAATCCATGAATATTAAATCCTGATACTTGTTATTCATCCTAAAATCATTAGTTGGTCAAAAATGTTATTTTAAGTCTCCATAATAGCTCCTTTAAAATAGCTAGTATGTAGGAAAATGGGGAAAAATGCCACTCAGTCAACCTTGTTGACTAAGTGTCAAGAGATTCTTGTTAGGTTGTGGAGCTAAAAGCTTCACCCGGATGCAAACATGGAGGTTGCTGAGTGTCATAGTCACTGACATTGGTCAGGCCAATCGACATTGATTAGGTGTAGACAGAAAGCTACCAACATCGATTAGGGATCAGTCAATGTCAGTCATCTCCAGGTAGATAGGGACCGATGTTGGTTGCATATGCGGTTCCAAAACTGCTAGTTCACGAATAGTTTGTTAATGAACTGGTTGTTTGCATGTTAAAAGGCTAATTTTAGTCTTAAGCTATGAATCTAATTATTGTAATTGGATGTCTAATTATTGTTTGCATGAGATATATTTAAGAGACTCATGGGCTGTATTGTAAAGTGTGAGGGATCAAAGCAAGGATTCCCTGGGTGCTAGATAGAAAGAGTAAGTTTGGCTCCTCATAGTGCCAAGTGTGTATGATCAGGTAGATTTGTGGGAGAGCAAGATCTGGTAGAAGATCCATAAGGGTGCTAGTATGGAGAATTATAAGGACTTAGTGAGGCAAGGACAAGGGTTCTTCTGAGTATGTAAGATTAGGTTGATCTGCAGGTGTGAAAGATTAGGTAGGAAATCTACATGGGTAAGTAAGGTCGGTTGATCTGCAGGTGTGTGTGTGTGTGCAAGGTCAAAGGAGATTTGTGGGGTAACAAGATTAAAGGAGATCAGAAACACAATAGGGAACAAGATTAGGTGAGATCTACTTGGAGTACATTGTGTACTCGGTGTACTAGCAGTATTGTTACTGACTGGTTGGAGGTGAACAACAACTCTGTGTTTGAGTTGTTTATTGTGACCGTAGTTGAGAGAGTGAGCTCTTGAAGAGATTTACTATTTATGCCCTAGAGGTGTGGGATCCCTAGAGGAGTGTAGAAGAATATTGTGGCATCTTCTGTGTTGTATTTCCTTTTGGAAGAGTATTAATACAATTGGGTATTGTCACTCATATTCTGTGTTGTTTCTGATTTCTAGTTACTTATTACTTTTGGTTAATTCCACATTTAGTTACTTGTATATGGTAATCAATTGTTCTCCTGGGTCCTGACAATTCTTCATCAAAATCACCTATATCATGATGGGAGGAGATGATTTAGGTCTAATGTAATATTTTTTTTAGGTTTTAAAGGAATTTTTTCACATTACATGGAGTCCACATGCAATAAGATAGGCTATTAGGCCTAATTGGCATAATATGCCTAATTGGTCAATCAAATAAATGAAGGTTGACATTGAAATGGATATAAAATGAGTATTTTTAGAGTTCAAAAATTTCATGTATATTTTTCACATGGATATATCATGAAAATTCATATTTCAAGTGCCAAATCATGTAGGATGATCCCAAGGAGGAGTTAAATTGTCTTGAGAACCTGATCACCCTAGTGGAACTAGTTGACTATTATCATACATAGTTATTGATTTCCATATAAAAGGCGAGATTTCACATGATTTTAACTCACTTAAAATTTATTTAAAATATAATTTATGGCATATCATATTGAAAAGAGAGTTTGACAAAGTCAATGGGACCCACCATTCTTTGTTCCAATGCCAAAGAGAAGTCCATTTAAGTTTTTTCATTAAAGGAGATATATTGAAGACTTTGTTATCAAACTAAACTTAGTTTTCACTTGATTTAAGATGTATTTTACCTCCTCTTCCATCTTGAACACCAATATCTTGACTAATTTATACTATTTTCTATATATGTAGGCTTTCAGGCCATTTTTTAGATCCATCCATCTCTTGGCATGACTAGACTCTACCAAGATTGAGTTTTGTAACCTTTTGAGATGAATAAAAGAATGTTTTAAAATTTCATTAGTCTAGTATAGTGTGTTTATGTTATTTGATTTTCATATGTGGTAGATATTTCTCCCTTGTCAAGTCCTAATCTCACCTAGTTACTAGTAAGTTAACCTATGCAAGTTATGTTTCAGTGTTTGATCTCATTTAGCTGAGCTAACAGTGGATATAAGTGACTAGTTAGTGCCTTGAATTAGGACTATTCCATCATTTACCTTAGGTTTTAATCAATTGATAAAATATTTACATGAAATACTGATGCATAGGAGTCTTGGAGTTGTAGAATTTAGAGTTTTGCTTGTCTTATCAATGTTTTAGGAGCTCAGATAGAGTGGATGAACTAGAAATATAGGTGGATCATGAATAAAAGAGTAGGATTTCCATTTTAGTATCTCTTTCCCCACTTTTCATCTCAATAATTAGTAGTTTAGTAAGTAGTGAAAAGAGTGATACATTAGAGAAACTAGCCTCACCAAAATCTAGAGGTTTGGTTTGAGTTCAGGTGTCCCACACCTTAGGTCATTCCAATGTTAGTCCATGTGTGAAGGAATTTTAGAGCCAAATTGTCAATCCTTAAAAAAAGGTGATATCTAGGTTTCTAACAGAAACCTCAAGTTAATGCACCCCTAAAGAACTTTTGAGGGAGAAACAAGATCTTGCCCATAAACCAAATGTAACAAAATAATTTGGAAAGATTTTAGAGGTCATTTTTGGGTCACCCAAAATCACTCAAATATAGGGGAGAGCATATGCAACATTCTTTATAATAAGACTAAACAAATGAGGCAATAAACCAAGAACTTTTGGTCACCTGATTTCCTTATAGGGTATGGGCAAAGAGCATACACACAATAGTTTCTAATTTTCTACAAATAAAAGAATCTAATCTATGAAATTTTAAACTAAATAAATAAATAAAAATGAAAAATCTCTTAAGAGCTCTAACTAAAGTATATGTTCTATTTTTGTTTATGCCTAAAACTCTCATTTTAGGTTAACAAACCTTCTATGGGAAGATTTATAGGTGTGGGACCAAGTTTGGTCTATAAATCAACCTCTAGGATTTTAGAATCTAGCTCTTCATTCAAATTTGGGGGTAAAAAGAGGAGGGATAAATGAAAATAAAATTAAAAATAAAAATAACTACACTGATGCACCAAGAGATTTAAAGCACTTATACTATTATTGCATAAAATATATCAAACCCTTAAACACTTTAGACCGTAAAGGATCATACGACATGAATTAATATCTATAATGAGAGCAAAGATAAATACTATAGAAGTAGAATAATTGAGATAATAAATAGAGATAATTTCCCATGCAAATTAACACATAATATCACATCCTCTTCTTTTTTAGATGGATAAAAGAATATAGAAGGCCTCAAGGGCACATAGAAAACATCCAGTCACACTTGTGAGGGGCACCTATTAAGGTTGAAGAATGAGAAAATGCTAAGTGATATTATTTATATTCTATTATAAATGGTGGTATACAAAATAACTAATACAAGCAAAATGGTAACCAGCCCCTTCCAAAAGGAAAGAACCTATAATATATATGAGAGATGGCATCTTATGAGGAATCTTGGAACTTTCACTAATGATGATGTCATTACAATTAAAAGAGGAACTTAGGCTCATGAGTGCAATTAGCCTCTAGATCATAGATATTGCATGGTCACTCTATCTTGTTAAATCCATGATGCTCAGTGGTGTAGTGAATAAACATGTACATATCCATATTTTTCCCTTCTATGTCATGTTACTTAAGCTTTAGTACTTTATAAATTAGTATATTACACTTCAAGCTAGGCATAAAGTGTTTCAAAAAATTTACCAATAAGGAGGGACCCACACCCTCATTCAATGGCACTATTTCAAGCTTTGACAAGAGAACCTTTTCCTTTGAAGAGAATAATGGTGCCATGTGGAAAGGCCTCGACTCTTTCTTATTAAAACTAACTGGTGGCTCCCCTTTAATGTTCTTTAGCCAATGGTGCTACTCCAAATTTTGACTGACCAAAACTACTCCTAGATAAGCCTAGGGGTGACATATGTTGAGATAGAATTCTACCAAATAAAATAGGTACTTCCTTAGTAAGCCTGAGCATGGGGGTTCCACATATTGAGATGGCACTCTTCCTAGAGGAAACTAGACATTTATTTGTAAAATTGAGCACAAGGATGCCACATGTTGAAGATGTTTTCACTAAATAGATGGCTTGGTGGGCCCTATTTATTTGCCAACTAGCCAATAACATTGCTTGGAGGTCTAAACTAGAAGAAAATAACTTTGAAGAGTGTGGCGTTACCATGTGTTGAGATAGAGATCCATGGGAGTGAAATGAGATCCTCTTCAAGCTAGATGAGCATTAGGAGACCATGTGGAAGAGGAAGATGGAGGTTGATACTTAGGAAAAAATTCAAAAGGGGCCCCAAGAAAGGGAGAGGCTAAAGGGAGAACTACTATAAGGTGTTGAGGAATTGCCAACTATACTAAGTGAGTCTAAAACTAGAGATGAACTATAAAATAAAAAAATTTGTATTTTGTTCCATAATTCTTGGTGACTCATAGGGGCATCCCCCTATGTATGAAAGAACCAAAACTCTAGTGCATAAACTAGTCAAATATAAATTTAAAAATAGGAGGAAGGCTTGAGAGTCTATAATTTTTAAAGAGCCACCTATAAAGGTGCCCACTCTTCCTCTTTAGGTTGGGTCTTCTTATTAAGAGCCTCAAAGGCTTTATCCAAATCAATAATCTCATTGAAAGAGATGCTTCCCAAACCCTAAACAACTACCAATATTTGGAAGTAAAGCTAGGTGAGTAGTGTAATATCTTCTCCACATTGGAGACACTAGGTGAATGGTCAAGAGCTATGAAAATGGTTTGGTCATTCTATTTTTGTTTAAACAATGCTTTGATCTAGTACTAGGGGAGGATTCTATTATATATAAAGAAAGGGGAGGGGAGTCCCAATTGGGATAGTTATTTAATGTACCCCTACCTATATTGTACTACCTACTTTAAGGAATTTAGGAATGCCTTGCACTTGTTGGATACCATGTTACAACCTAAAAACTCACAAAATTTTTCCACCACCTACCTTTGATCAATCCTCTTGTTTCTTGTAGTTTTTCATCCAAAGCATTGTAAATATTTTGGATGAGGAAATATGAATTTTAGACCTTAAGAGCTATAAAGGTGATGACCTAATTATTAAACACACACAAAAATGAGCTCAACTTCTGAGTCCATAATGAAGGTGAGGGTCAGCTTCAAGTTTTTGGTTGCACCTTTGATCCTCTCCTAGTAATATTTGTATAGTTATTGGACCACAGGGAGGATTTCTATGGCTTAAAAATGGGTGAAAAGGTCATTCTTTAGTTTCTTAATTTCTTAGTCCTTTATTGAGGATTCATGTTTTACCTATTGCAATAATTATTGAAAATATTGATTAGAATTAGAGATTTTTTGGTGTGCCTATGTTAATTTAGTCTCTTTGTTGTATAGCTTGGTCTTAATGACCACTCTTAGATTAACTTATACCTAAAATATCTCACTAGAGATGTGAATCTAAAGGTTGGACCTTGCTTTATTGAGCTCTAAATCTTTGGCCTTATCCTCAATAGTGAGTAAATTGATTGTAACCTTTACTTTGGTGAGATTTAACTTGGTATTTTTTAGCTATTTGGTCACCTTAATATAGTCTATGGTCATAAAATTCTAAATTTATTCCATTAGCTCAACCCTATTAGTGGGTCTAACATGGCTGAGGTTTAAGATGATGGATTGAATAATGTAGTCCTTTGACTACATCTATTCTTATGGCTTGACTACTTGTGGGTCTAGATGAAAAATCATGAGATTATTGTGTAGGGTCATAGAATGACCCTATGTGAGTATATGCAGGGGCCCTAGCCTAATTTACCTTTTTTTCTATATGTGCCTTATGGGATTTCCTTACTAAGTCCATCTACTGATGGTACTAATTTTGTGCTTGAATGCTCTCCCTTGTGAATGGGATTCCCTATGACAATACAAAGAGAATGGCCACTTCCTACTATGAAGCAATGGACCCTTTCCTCACAAAGGTGAGTGAATGGAGGATGAGTGTGGAAGGAGAGAAAGGTAGGATCCCATGGGGTAGGGTGAATGATGATTGTGCCATGATGGAGGATGAGGTGGATGATGAAGGTATAGGAGTCAAAAAGGGCATGTAAAAAGAGAGTGGGACCATAGAAGAAAGTGATAAGAGTTTAGTGGTGGGTTGAGTGGATGACAATGAAGTGGGGCCATAAAAATAACTAGTTAAGTAGTGGAGAGTGTCAAAACTTGAGGTGAGATTATGGATGAAGACATGGATGTAATGATGGAGGTAGAGGTGTAAATAATGGGATCCACCAAGTTAATATTCTTTTGCACTAACTTCAGTGGAGGGCTAGATTTGGGTGCCTCAGGTTGCTTGTACTAGAGAGAACTAGTCATGAGGTACCTAGAGGAGATTTATTGCTATGGTAGGGTTGTGTGATATGGGAATGGGGGAGGAAACCAAGTTGAGGGCTTGATGATATCCAATAAATTAACCTCCTTTTATTGTGGTATAACTATCATTTGCTACCCAATGGCATCTCTTTCTTCATCTTCTTCTAAGTCTTCATCTCCTCCTACTAGTATCTTAAGGGAGAATTTGCTTTCACTAATCCCTCCTATAAATGATGCTTGTCTCAAATCTTCTCAAAAATATCATCTGTGTCTTCATCATCATAGTTGGAATATGACTTAGCAATTTCATACCTATATTTTTTTAAGGTAGTTATTTTTTCTTCACTCTAATTCCACTGGGTGAGTTGTTTCTTCATCCCCTTCAATAATTTTTTAGATGTTTCATATGCTTAGAACACATCATAAAATTAATCCCATGGTTTGAGGGAATCTAATTATATCTATAATAGATCTACATAATTTTAGAGTATGTCCTCCATGGGTGACCTCCTCTATTCTAGATATGGTTGTTTCTGATGCTTGGGAGCATCGATGATCTTCAAGGATGCTATGAATCCATCTAAATCATAGTTCTATCTATAATTTATTAAATCAAATCCAAGATATTATAGATTATCTATGAGTAGGATTATCTTCTACCTCTTTACCATCATGATTTCATTTCCTACAAAAATGACATCATATAGACCTTCTTCTTCCCTACTCCATAGATAAAGTCCACCACATTGAGATGGTGAGGCAACTCTAAGTTCGGGGTTATATAAATTAAAATATGTATGAGATAGAAGGGTTATCCCTAGAAAATTTTCACTTGAATGAATGTAAAATGGGTTCCCCATAACTAGTTAACTTAGACCTTGCTCTTGATGAGCCATGCATACTACTCGTGCATAATTATAAAAGTAAAGGCATCTATGTTTTGGTTGATGAGAAATAGATCCATAAAAAGATTTAAGAAGTCATATTAGTCTCTAGTGATAGATAGGATATGTGTCCATATGATGACTTGGGTCACCACATTGGGGAAAACATTCATGTCATGGGAGTTTAGTTTGAGGTATGAAGAGAAGAATTGAGAATGTTGGTACAAAATGAGATGTAAGACGAAGGTTGAGTGTTGAAAAGTACTAAAGGTTAGATAATTCTCTATCTTGTTCCTCATGGTAAGAGATAGACTCCAAAAAATCCATCTTGTACACTTCCCCCTTTTTCACCATGGTAAAGAGGAAGAACAACCCCCAATTGGAAGTTTTCAACATTGTCATTAGTGTCTATCCCAAAGATGAAGGCCAACATGGATAAAGTATCCTTCAAGTACTATGAGGGGAAAATTTCCAAGGGGATGAATAGAGGTGGAATTTACATTATGTCACTTTTGAGGAAGAAGCTAAGGAATTGTGCCTTATCTTAGAATCAAGAGTCCCAAATATTTTGAAATCTCTCTAAACTTTATATATAAACCTTAGGGTCACTTGGGAACTAGATGATCTCTCTGATGCTATTTTCACTAATTTTTACCCTCGATTGGGTGTTGCCAATAATTATTCTAGTTTTATAATCATACCTCTTCTTGTAGAGTGTAATGATTTTTGGGCATGAATGTATATAAGGCACCATGTACTATGTTAATGTGTAGTCCCACATCATGCATCTGAAAGAATCATACTCCCCCCATGAACCCTTTTAAGAATTCATGTGTGGGCACCCTATATCAAAATTTTTGGGTTCATGGACAACTTGGGATCAAAGATACCATCTATGAAATTAGTGACCAATGTTTGGTCTCTGCATTCCCCTTAAGCTAACTTCTTGACATTAGGTACTTTATCCTTTTGTTGAGTGAGAGCAGAAGCATAATATTTGCTCATAGCATATTTAGGAGGAAGGTCTCACTAGCTACCTGAGCCATGAGTTCTCTATATTTTGGGATGATTCTATCCCTTGAAAGATGTGGAAGTTTCCATCTTGAGAATTTTTCTCCAAAAATACTTTTTGTCTTGTGGGATGCTTTTAGATTAATGGTTCTCTACTCACTTCTTCCTTCAACTCTAGACTAAGATCTTCTCTTCTCTTTTCAATTGCTTAATTTTGTTGAGGATATCAATTCATCAAGTTTTTGGCTTAGATGAGGTGAGGGTATTTATACATTGATGTTACTTGGTAGGCTCATTATGGAAAATTTGAAATCAAGCACCCCTATAAATGATAAGGGTGGAACCATACACTTGAAGATCCATTCATTAGAGATTTGTGGTAATAACTATGGGGATTTGCATAAAATGGATCATCTAACATTAATATTAGGTGAGGTGGGTAGATAACCATTTTTTAGATAATGTTTTTTAAATATTTAGGAGGACTAAGGAGAGGATGTGTGGTGGCTAGACAAGACACTTATGCCAATGGCATTTATTCAAAGGCAAGAGCAACAAAAAGGGAAATAAAGAAAAGGAAAACAATAATGAAAGAAAGAAAACACACAAACATAAAAGTAAAATAGATAACCATATATAAGGTGGAGGCAAGAAAGTTAGTTAAAATGTTTCAAATCGATCCTGTTAATTGGGATCTCCAATGCATTACTATCTTCATCTTTATCTCAAAAGAATTCCCATACCTATTATTGATGATATGAAATGGTTCTTGCCAAAGAGAATCAAAATTTACATGTTAGCCTAACTTTATGATCCTCTGATCATATTTGAGAACTAACTCCTTGGGTTTGAATCTTGGGTCTGATCACTCCTTGTTGAACCAATGCTTGACCACTTGTTACCAAGATATTTTTACATCACTTGCCTACTTCCCCACTTCTTGGAGCCTAAGTAGTTTTATGAGATTAACCTCATTTTTCCATTTTCCATAATATCAACAACTTTGAAAATTTATACTGCAGGGATTTTTGATGACACTAGCATGATTACCTCTTTCTCATATACAAGTTCATATGGGGAAGTTTTTAAGATATGTTTGGGAGTGATGCGGTCTACACAGGGTTATTTTAATTTTCATGTATCACTCCCTTTACCTCTTAGAGCCCATCCTTTTGATTAGTCTTATCATATTTTTATTTGTTGACTCCACCAACCCATTCCCTTACAAGTAGTAATTATATGAAGATTTTAAGAATATACCAATTTAGAGTGCAAACTTAGAAATATTAGACCCAAAGAAGGCTTTCACATTGTCAGAGATGACTATCTAAGGTGCATTTAATCTATCCATGAGCTCTTCTAAAAATTTGAAGATAATATTCTCGATCACCTCTTTTATCAAGAGTGATTTGGTACACCATGTGAAGTGGTTGATGGCTATCAATATCCACTTGTGACCAGCTCTAGAGATGAGATTCATCATCCCAATGAAGTCTAAGCCCCACTATGCAAAAGGTTCATTGGTCATAATTGGGTTCTAGGACATGGATGAATTCTTCCTTTTCCTTATAAACAATTGGCATTTTTGAAAATTTTTGACTACATTATGGTGGTCTAAAAAAATAGTCGATGAGTAATAACCCATGCACATGATGTTTATCATAGTGGTTTTTGTTGAAAAGTAACCACTTGTAAGAGAAAAGTTCATGTCTTAGATAATCTTCTCAGCCTGGTGTATTTCAACACCTTAGAATAAGTCTCCATCAAAGTTCCTTTTGAATAAGACTCTATGGACTAGCATGTAGCTAAATCCTTAGAGTGTGTATAAATTCCTTTTATGCACAATAAATATATTCAAATACTAACTAATTTACATAAAGAATATCTTATTAGTTTCCCAATATCTATCAATTTTGAATTGGTTGAACAAGATTTCTTCCAACATTTCTTGTTCCTCTAGTGGAACATATGTGCATTGGGTTAGGTACTCATAGATTCCTCTTCCTCTGATCACCTTTGTTGGCCTAACCTTGAAGTCATATTATAGTATCTTGGTGATCTAATTGGCTCATTTTTACATGATCTCTTCTTCCATGATGTATTCATAGATGTTGGAGTGTACCACATACACCATAATCTTGTTACCCACCATAAGGTGTATAAATTTTTTGAGGCCCTTGACTATGATGAAAGCCTATCTTTCTATGAAATTGTATTTAACTTCATACCCACAAAATTTTCTTGACTATAAAGTGATTAGGTGATCATATATTCCTTCCTCTTCCTTTTTAGTTAACATAACTACCAAGCTATGTTCACTCCCATAGACATACATTATGAAGTCTTTGTAAAAGTTAGGATTAACTAATATAGGTGTGGTAGATATTACATCCTTGATTTCATCAACTATTGTCCTTCTTTTAGGTGTCCACTTGAAGGCTTGGTCTTTATTTAGCATCAACATGATCAATCTCACCAATCTGATGAAGTCAGATATAAACCTACTAATGAAATTAATCTTTCCAAGGAAATGTTTCACTCCCTTCTTGTTTACCAGTAAGGCTACTTCCTTGATGGCCTCTATTATCTCTAGACCAATGGAAATACCTTATTTGGATACCACATATCTAAGTATCTTAGCTTGTGGGACTTTGAAGACACATTCAATGGGGTTAAGAGATACCCTAAATTCTTGAAACTTTTGGAAAACCTTCTCTAGATGGTCAAAGTGGTCTTCCTTATTCTTAGAAAACATATTAAGGTCATCCAAATAGATGAAGATGATATTATTGATTAGCCATTTTAAATCTACATTTATTACCTACTATAATGTTGCATCGACATTAGAGAGGTCAAAATGCAATTTCACATATGTGAAGGTTCCACACTTTGTGGTGAAGGTGGTCTTGTGTTGGTCCTCTTTGTTCACCCATACCTAATTATACCCATAAAATCCATCTATTAGAGAAAATATCTCTATGAACATTACTATTTGAAGGATTTGTTCCATAGAGGGAAGGGGGTAATGGTCCTTTAATGATGCCTTATTTAGGTCCCAAAAATCCATGAATAGCTAGATCTCTCCACTCTTTTTTTGCATAAGAACTAGGTTGGACACCCAAGTCAAATGCTTGATTAGGTATATAATATTAGATTTAATGAATTTCTTGAGCTCTTGGGCCATTAAAGATTCAATATTTGGGTTTACCAAGTCAATAGTGTGTTGAATGACCTCATGGTCATATCCCATCAAGTCATCATAAGTCCATGTAATGACTCCTTTATATTTTTCATAGAAAGAAACCAACCACTCTTTATCTTTCTTGGGAACTTCTTTTCCAACCCTCAGCTTCCTTCCACCTTAGACATTGAGCTTAGAGTAATCACCCTTGTTTGTGACAAAATTTTTCTTGTCATTTAGTTCATTATTAGAATCAAAAATATTCTCCAAGGTAATGAGGCCCTTTGACAAATTTTTGGTATTTAACTACATGATTTGGTCCCTATAATCTTCAATTTTTGGTTTCAATTTCTCTATGAATTCACATGATTTTTATAAGAATGTGGCAATCTGAGCATCATTTTCAAACACCAACTAGTTTGGTCTTTATCTAGGATATTGAGCCTCATAATTACCCACATTGCTATCTCATTAGTGAATAGGTCTATTATTGGGTCAAATTAGGAACCAATCATTGCCATTTTTTTAGCCTCCACATTAGAGGCCTTTAGGATGATATGAATGTTGAAGGCTTCAAAGGCTTTAATCATATCCCATATATGGTGATGGTAGGATCTCATGTGTACATTCCTTGTAACTGCTATCCCCTTTACCTACCTTACTAATAATTCTAAATCACCAAATGCCTTCAACTATTTGACACCCAGCCACTTAGAAATATTGAGGCCATGGACTAGTGCCTCATATTAAACCTCATTATTTATATAGGAAAACTAAAATTAGAAGGATTAGAGGGTCTCTTTTCCAAAAGGATATGTTATTTAGATGTTGGATTTAGAGCTAGTCTTGCATCTTACACCATTGAAATGTAGAGTCCAAAATATGGACTCATTTGTAAACCCTTTTCTCGAATCTCCTTTCTTCTTTATGACCTTGAGAATAGCTTGGTATTCATCATAGATCATATAGGTTATGAGGTTAGTAGTATCAAAGTTTGTAAATGGGTCATTCTAAATGAATTGATTCACAATGGATTATTACTTTGGACTTATGGTATCCATACCATTTTTTGATTCAAGCATATCCACATAGTGCATCTCAATTCTTGAGAAGGAGGTGTGAATTTATTTGAAGTTCATCATAAGTTCATCCACTATGTATTATGGGTTAAGTGGTTTGGATAGCACCTTCAAATTTGAACCATACTTGGTCTTTAGGATTAAATGGGACTAGTCTAATGATAAATACCCACCTATCTTGGTTGTGAAGTATCTTGACAAACATACCTTGAAGACAGGTAGGATGTCTATCATTATAATGTCCTATAACATAGAAATACTAAGACAAGAAGATAATGTGAGGGGAAGATCCTTGATGATCCCTAAGGTTTGAACCTTCTTCCCATCTAGCTATATCACTCTATTCAATGACTCATACTTCAATTGAAGTGCATCTACTATTTATTTAGGCATCACTATCATGCTTTAACCTAAATCAATCATGGAGTTGTGCAATAATTTATTTCCCATAATTAGTTTAAAATAGAATGGGTTTGGTTTTTTTTTACTTACCCCCTCTTTAGTATTGACAAATGTAGAGGTCATCTAGGGTTGTACACTCACACTAGCTTCCTTCCCCTTTGTCCTTATAGGTTATGTATTCATCTTTCCTTACATGGGATTTTTTTATTCTCTAAGGATTTTTTATACAAGGAATTCTAATATAGGATTGATAAGACATCCAAAAGGGAGATGTTGGTTTGAACCCTCTTCAACTACTCCACCACATTGTATGACCCATAAGGTGAGACCCTAGGATCTTTTGCTTTGTTCTGCACTACCTCACTCTACTTTGGGTATGTTGAAAGTGAGGGTTGAGGTGTTGGGAATTTCTTAAAGTTCACTTTGGGCCTTATATTATCTTTGGATCTTTCAATCAATCTTTTATTTGAGTTAATGTAGTAGTTTGATTAATTATGCAGGGATGTGTACATGGGAACTTCACTCATGTAGACTACATCTTCATCTTCAAATCATGAGAACAATGTGTGTTTTGGGGCTATTTCTTCTTCTTATTCTAGGGACATCCCCTATATTTATGCCATTAAGACAACATTTTAAACCCCCAAAGTCTGGTATGTGTAGGTCAAATTAAGGGCATTCCCTTATCATCATTGTTTAATAACTTTCTACTTCAGTTTTCCCCTCAATTTTGAGGTCCATGATCATCATTATAGGTAAATCACCATGAATTAGAGTTGTCTACCAAATTTTTTGGCCACAAACTAGATCCATGTTTGCATTAGGTGCTACTATATACAAATGATCTATTAATTTAACTATTTGGTTCATGGGAAATATCTGGTCCTTTAGTACTTGATGATTCATAGCTTGATGGTTTGGCCTTTGTCTCTCTTAGTACTTTTTTTTTGGTATGGTGCTCTCCTTTATGGGTAGTTATTGAAAGTGAAAGGGTGATTTGGAGGCATATCCTACTACCTTTTGATGTTGATTATCTCATTGGAGAAGTTCCATAAGATACTCTTCATATCATTCATCTCCATGGCTAGGGAGGATTGAGTGGACATGTTTACCTGAGTGGGTGGATACACATACATAGAAGGTGGGGTTATTGAGGTACTTGGGGCTTCTTCTTATGGGGGAATTGATATCTATGGGAACATCAACATTGGTAGATGCAGAGGTAGCTTTCCCACATTTATCAAACTATTTTTAGTCCTTAATACTAGATCATAAGAATAAGGAAGCATCTAGCCTCCACGTGATTGAATCATAACGACAATGTCTAAGTTGAAAGCCTTGAGATATAACACAATATCCATTATTGTAAGTGGTATAGCCATTATTGAGATCATTTTCCAAGTATTTTTGAACCTTTTTTTGATGTCAATAATGGCTTATTATGGGCCTCTTTTGATGGTTATTATTTATTGTAAGAGGGACAATCGGTCCAATTTTTCATTGAATTGATCAAACAATTTTTCACCTAAGTCATCCTAAGTGATGATGGAGTTTGTTAGCAAAGATTAGTACCAATCAAGAGCCTATCCTTTGAAAGATTCCACTAGTAGCTTCAATTCTACATTCTATACAATGACATAGTGCACAATGCACACATTTGAAACATCTTGGAGATGTTCTACGATAGTCTTGAAATCCTCTCCTAAGAACATAGGAATCACCTTCAAGGCATTCACAAGAATAGGGTCCCACGTAGCTAGGGGTGTCAATGAGATAAGTAGGCTGCCACTATTCTATTATATGAAGTTCCTTGATGGGGCTTGAATATCCATTTGTTGTTTTTTTAGAAGTTTTAGACCCCATGGCCCTTTGGCACATTGGATATCCTAAAGGCAGAGTTAAAAGGATCAGATTCATTACTATTTATGACCTTGTCATGGGCCTTTGGCTCATAAACTTAAGCTTTTAGTCGATTAGACTAGTAGATCTTAGTCCCACCAAGCATGTCAAAAAAGAAAAATTATTAATGCCTAAAACTCTTGATCTAGGTTAAATAACCTCCTATGGGAAGATTTATAAGTGTGGGACTGAGTATGATCTATAAAGCAACATTGAATATTTTACAAGCTAGCTCTTTTTTCAAAATTGGGGGTGAAAAGAGGAGAGAGAAATGAAAATAAAACTAACTAAAGTGATGCATCAAGAGATTTAAAGCACTTAGAATTTTATTGCATAAAAAAGATCAAACCCTGAAACACTATAGACCATAAAGGAACATACAACATGAATTAAGATCTATAATGAAAGTAGAGATCAATACTATAGAAGAATAAAAAAAAGAGATAACAAACAAAGACAATTTACCATGCAAATTGACATAGAATATCACATCCTCTTCATTGTTAGATGGAAAAACAAATATAGAAGGCCTTAAAGGCACATACAAAATGTCCAATCACACTTGTGAGGGACTCCTCTTATGGTCAGAGAATGAGAAAATGATAACAACTATTACTTATATTCTTTTACAAATGGCAATATATGAAATACTTAATACAAGCAAAATTTTAACTATCCCCTTCCAAAAGGAAAGAGCCTAAAATATATAGGTAAGATGGCCTCTTGTGAGGATGATGCCCAAAAATCTTGTCACTCATGCTAATGATGCTATTTTAATTGAAAGAGAAAGTTGGGCTCATAATTATATTTAGCCTCTACATCCCAGATATTACATGACCACTCTATCTTGTTAAGGCTATGATGCTCAAGAGTGGTATAGTGAAGCCATGTGTACATCTCTAGATTTATCCTTTCATATCATGTTCCCTCAACTTTTGTCCCTTAGAAATTAATAGATTACACTTCAAGCTAGGATTAAAGTGTTTCAAAATATTTTCCATGAAGGAGGGTCCCATACCCTTGTCTAATGGTGCTATTCCAAGATCTAATAGGGGAACCTTTGCCTTTGAAAAGCATAATAGTACCACATGGAAAGACCTTGACTCTTTCTTGCTATAAATAACTAGTGGGTCCCAATTAATATTCTCTATAAAATGGAGCTGCTTTGAATTCTATCAAACCAAAACTACTCTTGGATAAGCGTAGGTGTGACACATGTCAAGATAACACTCCACTAGAGAATATGGGCCCTTCTTTAGTAAGGTTGAGCATGGGGGCACCACATGTTGAGATGGCACTCCTCTTGGAGGAAATCAGGCATTTATTTTCAAAATTGAGTGTGAGGATGCCACATGTTGAAGACACATTCACCAAGTAAATGGCTCGATGGGCCATATTTATTTACTAACTAGACAACAATACTACTTGGAGGTTTGACCCAAAATAAAATGGCTTTGAAGAGTGTGGGGCTACCATGTGTTGAACTAGCACTTCATGGGAGTGAAATGAGAGCTTCTTCAAGCTAAATGAGCATTAGGATACCATGTGGAAGAGGTGGACATAGGTTGATACTTAAGCAAAACTTTTAAAATGGTCCTCAAGAAAGGGAGAGATTGAAGGGAAAACTACTAGAAGGTGCTGAGGAATTGAAATATGAACTACTCAAAAATAATAAAACATGGATTTTGATTCATGTTTTTAATAGCACCAACTCAAATGTGATTGAAAATTTGACCCCTTGGCCTTGTTCACACTTGTAAAAACTTTGAAAATACTAAAAGAAAAGTGTGATTAGTTGGTTTTAAGAAACAAAAAAAAGTACATGAGATATTTAGAAGTGTTTAAGCTTATCTCTCCACCTTAGTTCCTATAAAAATGTTAGGGGATTGGCTTGTCTCTAGTCCAAAAAGTAAATGAAAAATAATATTCCATTTTGAGCTCTCAAATTTTTGAAAACATAGAGTGAAGGCATGATTTATGAAATAGAGAAGATCTATCATTTTTATAGAAGCCATTTTTTTCTAGATAACATAGACATACATAGAGACCACACTTTGGTGAAGTTGCTATAAAATAGGGTGATACTTCTAATTATAGCTAAAAATAGGTGAAGCTACAAAAACCACATCAAATTTTACTTGGAAAAGTCACTATTTAGTAGCGTTAAAGCCACCATATGAAGATAAAAAGTACTCCATTTAGTAGGTCAAATCCACTATTTTGAAGCTGTTATTTCTTCATAAATAAAAATTGTAAATAGGGATAGAAATGGTGAAGCTCCTATTACATAGTTTAAAGTCACTGATAACATAAAAAATAGAATGAGATTATTTTTAGGCTAAAACTTTAAAATTGAATAATTAAATGCATTTGTTATAAAAACTAAAAATTTCACATCATTCTACTTGGCCATAAGAGATGTGTGGTCCCACTAGGCATGTCATTATGTATTTTAGGATTTTGAAGAGCACACAAACATTGATTAGTTCCTTGTTAGTCTAAATGATAAAATATTAAACATAACAATCACTATAACCAAAAAATATTACCTAAGAACTAGGGGGAGCATAACATAATGAACAAGATAAAAAAATAAAGATAAAAATAACACAAGTTATTTACCTCCTTTGTCAAATTTGATGTCCAATTGTTGGCATAAATATGTCCATGCTTGGAATATGATAATTAGAGACTTATATCAATGTTTCTCCATGGTGGTATCACTTATATAGTGGTCACTTATGGCTTAGTACGAATATTGGCATAAAATAGGCATTATAACACTACTCTCAATGGCTTCATGAAGGTATTCTAGTAGAATAAACTTACACACAAATTTTTGTTAGCATATGGTATGGGAACTTGTAAGTATGTCTCAAATAACTAACTCTAACTCTAGGGAGGTTAGGTTAAATTATAAAATTAGTTGAATCTAAAATAACCTAGGCTAAGTCAGTCTAACCTTAGGTTGAGTTAAAGCACTCATTAAATCTTAACACCTTAGTTTCAAATATTTATGAGGCGTGACAACTCACTTTATATATTTATGAGGTTATGACTCACCTTTTTATAATATTTAGGAAATAATAAATTAATTTATGAGTTCTTATTGTGGCACGAAATTTCACCCTTGTAGGATATTTTTTGTATCTCCCCCACTCCCAGCCATAATATTGGAGTAGTCTTAGGCTATGGGTATCCTGTAGTGAGGTTGAACCTCTAGAGAAGGCTGACTGCATCTTGGTAAATAACTTAAACTAATGTTTTTGCCTAGAAAAGGGATAGAAAAGGGGGTATAGGGTTACTAAGAGAGATAAATAGTTGATGCACTAAATTTAAATGACACTCACATAATCTTGAAACTAACACTAAATCAGCATAAAACAATTATTTCTCACACAATCTCACAAACTAGCTAATTGCATAAATATTTCATAAACTAGGCTCACCAAGCAATCAAAGAAGCAAAGAGGAATTATAAGATTCACACTAGGCATCCAATAATGGAAAAAAAACACAATTTCAAACCTACAAATATCTTGAAAACACCTTAAAAGAGGCAATAAAGAAGGACAATGGACATGGAAGAACACTTCTTCACAAAGCCATCATGCACAAGCTTACTAAACACAAGTTAAAGGCAAGCGATAGGTAAAATTAATCTTATGAATTCAAGAGGTAATTATTTACAAATTTTGACAAGTATTTGCCTTGTCAAATGAGAGTATCCTACTCTTCAAAAGATGAGAGAGTCTTAATGAGTATATATTTTCAATGGGGAAGAAATGGGAGATATAAGAGAAAAGGAGAAGAGACAGAAAAGAAGCATGCCATCATAAATCAATAAATGAACTCCCACCACCTTATATGAATTTTCAACCACATTTTTATCAATTAGGACCAATCTTTCATTGATAAATTAACCTTCATTAGCTTTAATAGCCTTCCATCCCTCTTATTGGCTTACACTAGAAGACAAGAATTTGTTGAGGATGATGAGTCATGATCCTACTAAGAAGGAAACATATTTAAAGACTCTAAAAATGTATTAAATGCTCCACCTGCACTCTCTAACCACCAAATTCTCCTCCTTAGATTTATACACCACCCTCTACTTATTTTCATTATAAAGACAAAATCCTCATATCCATGGACTTGATAGATCCATTATTATGTTTTCTTTAAGTGGTTGTAGGTACTTTATGAAAGTGGATGATATGACTATGTCAAAAGATAAAACACTCCTTTCATAATCATAATTCTACCCCTACTCAAAAACCTAAACATAGGTTCACTATAGATGAAAACCAATCCCATTTATTGGTTTTCATATAGTTATAATATCAATGAAGATCCACTAGGCTATTTGATCTCATTCCAATAATTAGTTTCCCACATTTGGTCTCTATTAAGATTAAATATACCTATTCTACCCCTAAGAATTATGGAAGTGAATAACTCATTATACATGTGGATCCCTTTCAAATAATAGAAAACATAGTTGTGAAACAACACTACAACCTTAGAAAATAGGGCTAATAAGTTCTAAATATTTAAACCATGGGTTCAAACTGAGCTTTAATGGTGGCATTTGATTTTGAAAAATATCTCTAGCTCAACCTAAATTATAATTTGATCTCAACTCTATGTATTTGCCTACTTAGGTCCATAAATTCCTTTGATATAATATGTCCACCTATGTGGAATCCTTGCTACGTTGTTTATCATATTTTTAAAATATGACCATTAGTACTTTGAACACATGTCCTCATCTTTTGCCCATAGAAACTAGATAAAATCCAATACATCTATCTCCTCGAGATTCTCCTAACCTTGAATTTGATTATCAGCCATTGATCATCAATCTGGGCTTTCCATATCATGGTACTTGGTAACATCATGTGCCTTTTATGGATCCTACTATTAGTCTCCATCTAGTTAATACTCTTATGCCATAAGACATCCTCACATGAAATATGGGCTTATTAACTTTGTTGACTTTTTGTGCACCATTGATCTTTGATTTGTATGATCAAACACACACCATTAATCCACTACACCACTATGATTAAAACACATGGCACCATAGTGTTCAATCTCAGGATCTGCTAACTTATTGACCTCATACTCATTGTTAGATCTACATTTTAATGATTGAAAGCACACCATTAATCCTTGATGACCTATTTAACCTAGTATTTAATGTAAATTGTTGATCGAGATTTATACATAAGTATACACACAATCGATATTAATCTGGGGGACTTTTGACTTATTGACTTTATTGATCACCCATGTGCTATTAAATTAAGTTTTTGATAATTAGTTGCCCCATATTTAATTTCAAGATCTTATTGAGTATTTTTTAAATACAAATGGATATTTATTGTGGCTTTAATTTGACATCCCCAAGCACATCCCACACTGCTAGATCATCTTTGAGGGATTATATCTTGAGATAGGAAAAACATCAAGACACCAAATTTGTATGGGGTATTCATGTTGTAAAATACATAATTTTCATGAAATACTTTAACTTTGGTTAGTATCTCAAATACACTTATCAAATGCACAACCAAACTGACATGTTCATTTTTGCATGACATGTTAAGATGGGTTGCTTCCTCTAGGATTGTGTTAGTTATCTTTCTCTCTTCAAAAGGAAATAAGGAGGAATTATAACTTTACCAAGACACCTCTGAGCTTCAAAACCATTTTTTTTACCTTGATAACCTACATGGGATGACCCTCACCTTATAACTTTAGACCTATTTCTAGGCCTACTTCTCAAAATAATCAAATTACACTTTAAAGATTGCTTAATTTTTTTCAAAAAATTGAAAGTGACATGTTTTATTCTCCTTCCACCATTGGATCACTCACTCAATCAAAACTCTGCTTAGATTCTTAATCCACACTAGGACCTCCTAGAATACTGTACTGCATCATCAATTCAAGATCATAAAATGACTAGTCATGAGGGTAGAAGGATAATGAAATGGTTAAAGAGAGTTGCCTGATCCATATATAATTTTTTTTGTATTTAGTCCACATTTAGATAACATTTTTGGTGACCTCTTCAGATTGCATGCCTATTATGCAATAAATTAATTGCCTTGTATGATCTATTGGGCATATAGGGTCACAAGTATTTCTTCCCAACTGATATGAAATTGATATAAGGTTATCCCTTTCAAAAACCTCCTCTTGAAGTAAAAAGCACAATAAGAACAAAACAAATTCTATGGACAAGTCACTTATGGAAGGGAAACACACAATTGAAAATAATGTGTACAAGGCACTTAAAGGAAAACAAGAAAATCTACTCTATAATATATACAATATATGCAATGGATTCATACTCTTCTAATATCAAGGCTCTAAATTAATCCCATTAACCGTATGGGTAATACCTCTCCATCCAATTAGGCAAGCTAAAAAGCATTGTGTTGTTTGCATTCATGGATCAAGTAAGGTCCACTCCATAAGCTATCAAACTTGGTATATTTTCCTGAATTGGATTTATTAGAACCCCACTTGAGGAATAGATAACCTTATTTGAAGTTCCTTACTATGGTTATCTTTTCAAAGGATTTATTGACTTGATCTTGACTTGACTCTAGTTTCTTCATTATAAGGTTCCTAGTTTCTTTAAGATCCATGAGCTCTTCCATCCTCATGCTCATAGAATCACTCTCCATGAACTCAAACCAATGGGATAACTCCAAGGTAGGTAGCTTAAAAGAGATTTGAAATTTTGCCTCCCTCTCATATATAAGGACAAATGGTGAGTTTCCAATGGCAACTTTGGGAGTCACTCTATTATCCCAAAAGGTTGTCCTTAGCTTTATGTGCCACACTCTCTGATTATCTTCCATAGGTTATTTTGGTGCATTTGTTTGTGACTTATATTATATCACCAAAATAACCTATTTATCCTCATGAAAGTCATCTACCATATGATCACATAATCCTTTTCCTTTTACTAGCTTAGTGACCTTGATCTTCATGTCATACTCCATAACCTTGGTAATCCAACCAGCCCTCCTCTCAAACAAGTCTTTGTTAAGAAGGAAGTCCCTCACTATAGAATGAAACACCATAAAATAAATTTTGATATAAAAGAGAATTTTTCTATTAGAGAGCATTGGTCTAAAATTCTTAAGGCTTCTTACTACTACAAGGACTTTATTTTCTACAAAAGTATATCTTACCTCATATCCTTCAAGTCCTTGACTAAAAAAAGAAATTGGCTTCTCAAGTCCTTCACCATTCTTCTACATCATCTTAGCTAATATATTTTCAATATTAACAAAGGCATAAAATTTGAAATCCCTTGAGAAGACAAGATTCTTGAGTGTGGGTTCTTGAATAATGGCTTATTTGATAGCCTCAAATGTTGCTTTACCTTCATTTGACCAAGTGAATATTTGGCTCTTATTCAACATGGAAGTGATGGGTTTGAATAAGATTTTAAAACTAGGTATAAACCTTATCATGAGTTTTATCTTCCTAAGGAAATTGTGGAGTCACTTCTTATGCTTGGGAAAGGATAATGTTAAGATAGAACTTATTCTATCAAGATCAATAGATAATCCCTATTTTGAGATAATATGTCCTAAGAGTCTGCCCTCATGGACAAAAACACACACTTCTTCATTAAAGAGATCCCATATTCTCTACATCTCTCAAAGATGAATCTTAAGTGCTTCAAGTGCTCACAATCCCTCTTAGAGAAAACTATTGTGTCATCCAAGTAGACAAGAACCATCTGATTTAACAGTCCTTGGGAAGCCATGTCCATGTCTCTTTAAAAAGTTTCCCAAACATCTAAAATCCAAAATGCATCTTCTAATAAGCATATGTGCCCCACTTTATGGTGAAGGTAGTCTTGTATTGGTCTTCTTCCCTTACCATCACCTAGTTGTATCTCAAGTACCCATCCAAAAGAGAGAAGCATTATAAACCAAAAACTATTTAAATGAGTTTTTCCATGGATGGTAAGGGTAATGATCTTTCAAGGAGAACCTGTTTAAGTCCCTGAAGTGAAAACACAATTGGATCTCACGATTCTTCTTCCTCATAAGTACCAGGTTGTCTACCCATGATGAGTGTTTGATGGGAGAGATAGTATTACATTAAATAAATTTAGTGAATTATTTACTCATAAAATATTCAATTTTTAGGTTAATAGGCCTTTGATTCTACCTCATATACTTGGCATCAGCCTCCAACTCTATAGTGTGTTGGGATAGCTTAAGATCAAAGCATCTTACATCACTATATTCCCAAGTAAAGATGTTTGAATATTATTTACAAAGTTTAATAAAATCATTCCTTTTAGCCTTAGTTCTTACCTTACCAAGCTTGAAGAACTTGTCTTTGAGGATAAGGACTCTTTCATAGTTCTCTTCATTGGTTGACATCACTACCTTATCTTTCCTAATATGGTTTCCCTCATGAAAAAGACCTTTAAAGGTGACCATCCCTTTAGGAAGTTTTTAAGATCTCAGATAAATAATTTGATCCTCATACTGATGTTGAAATTTACCTTGGTTCATTGAGGAGAACTTTACTTCCTACTATAAGAAACAAACAATCTACTTGTCACTAACAAAGACCTGCCAATAATCCTCATTATCTAGAAATGATGGTCTTATCACCACTTTAACATTTGACTACATTTTGGACTTCTTCAACTCATTTGGGATGTCAAACTAAGCTCCTATAACTACTAACCTATCAACATGTTTATTTTTATTCCTTGGCATTGCTTGGATGTTGAAGGCCTCAATATATTTAAGTATATCTCACACTCTATGTTTGTAGGATTTTATCAAGGGAATTTTTTCAATGTTTTAGCCTCTAACCTAATGCACTATCAATTTACTATCCCCATATGCTTGTAACTACTTGATTCCCATATTACTAGCACACTAAAGGCCATAGATAAGACCTTCATACTCAATTACATTACAAGAACAACTGATTTAGAACCTGTAAGAAGAAAATTAGTTATCATTAAAAAGGCATATAAAAATTTTACCTACTCCTACCCCATGTTTTCTCCTTGAACCATCAAAGAACAATTTCCAAAAACCACTAGTATCTTCTAGTGAGGGATGGCATGGATTCCTTCTCTTCATTAAATAAATAGACTCCCATGTCTCTTTCCTAAACACCTTCCAAAGGATTAAGTAGATGACTCTCACCCCATAATTCATCCAAGAACATATCAAGTATCTCCTTAGGGTGAGTGTTTAGCTCTTAACCAACTAGGTGGTCATCTTGATCTAAGATGGTATAATTGATGTTTGGAATATCAAGCCCATAAGGCTCAATGTGAAATTATGTAATAGGCTCAAATTTTATAAACACCTTAGTCCCATACCTTGTCTTGAAAGCCATATATGACCAATCTACCACTAGATAACCCCCAATTTTTGTTGTGAAATCTCTAGATAAGCATAGAGTAAAATGAGGAGGCACATTTAGGATCAAAACATCCTAAGCCATTAAAACAATAGGACAAGCATGTAGGGTCAAGTTTAGACCTTTGATGATGCCAACTAGTTTGGTAGATTATCTATCAAGTAGAAAAATTCCCTTAAATTGGGGTTTATACTTTAAACAAAGCTAATTTGTTATTGAGTTTCACATCACTGAAGTACTTGATCCATTGTCTACCATACAACTATGTACTAAGGAGTCATCAATGATCATATAAATATAGAAGGGATGAGGTTTGACCACCTTATTTGATTGTCCTTCATTAGGTCCTTTGGTTACATTGGTGAGAACCACATTCTCCTTGCTTAGTGGCTTCTTAGAAACATTGAAATTTAACAAACCTTCCTAAAGGATATCCACCTCAGTAGGTATGGAAATCATGTCCCACATTAGCACACTCATATTGGACTTATTCATTTATTACATAATATTGATGGGCAAAGCACCAATTTTTTCTTGTGCTTTGGGAGTCATAATTATACCTCTGGGGTACAAAGGCATTTCCTTGATTTTGATTCTTTGAAGCTATTAAAACATTTAGATAAATTAGAACCTTTGGGGTAGTAGTAGGTTCACTTGGATTTGATAGTAATGGATTAATAGTAGGAGGCTCTTTGACTTCTTCCTGACTACCATCCATATTCTTTCTTTTTAACCTTGTATTAACTACCACTAGAATGTATGTTTGGCTAGAACTAGCCTATTGATTAGATGCATAGCATTAATCTTGATTATAGTTAACCATTATAGCACCCAACTAGTTTGTTATATCATTAGACCCTTGGCCTTGTTGAGGATATTCTAGTTTTACCATTATATGTACTTCTAAACTCTGAGCCATAAGATCTTGATTATACCCATACTTAGCACCTTGATGCCACTACTCATTGAAAAACTAATTAAACTTAGTGTTTGGGACAATGGATTAAATGAAATATTGATTCCAAGGCATATTACCAACACTTTCTTGAGAGATGTTGTTTTGAGTAGGGACCAAATTATTAGAGGTGCTTGTAACATTTGGATTATAATTATTTTGCCTAGTGTAATCAGGCTACCATTGTCCTTAGAAATTTCTTTTGTAGGGTGGCCCATTTTCTTGATAAGAATGCTATTGAGGCCGATATGGATCTTGATAAGGTATATTGAATTAGTATTTTTTCCTCTTCATATTCACCAATTCATTTCCTAAGGGTTGAAACATGATCTTAAGCTCTTGTAAATTCTTATGTTCTTGAGAGTCACTAGATCGACTAGTTAAATCCTTTTCTTGATTTGATATAGGTGTTGATGCATATAAATCTAGATCAACATGGATAACGTTTTATGGGAAGCTTTACAAGTGTGGGACTAAATTATAGTTTGTAAAGAAACCTTTGGGGTTTTAGAAGCTAGATCTTTAAATTGATTTGGGGGTGAAAAAGGGTAAAAAGGAGATACAAGTAAAACTAGAATAAACTAGTTAAGGCATTTTGTTGAGATCTTTATAGCATTAATCTATAATTGCATAAAATAATTTAAATATTTTAAATATAAAGACTATAAAAGGATCACATACATGAATTCAAGTCTATAATCATAAATAATAAATAATACTATAGAAGCATAGAAAGGAAATAACAAATAGAAATAAATTCTCACTTAATTTTATATAGAAAAACATATCCCTTTCATTATTTGATGAAAAACACCATACAAAGGCCCAATAGACACAATATACAATATCCACACCTTTATATGAGGGATGCCTACTAAGGTCATCAAATGAAATATCTTAACTACTGCTACCTCTATTTTATAAATAACATTCTTACAACTAGTTTCTCTTGATAATAGTAAAAATAAACAATCAAAAATCAGCCCCTTCCAAAAGGGATGAGGTTTGCTTAAATAGACATAGAGACCTTGTGAGGAAATGATACCTAGAAATCCCAATACTCATGACCATAATGGGTCCATTAAATTGAATGAGGAAATTTGAATCGTGAGTGCAGTTCTTCAAAATCCTAGATATGGCACAATTATAATGATTTTTGATGCCCATGATGCTTACAAGAAGCACAATGGTGACATGTGTCAATCTCCAAAACTATTCTTAGAATGTTGTTAGAAATAAGGACCCACTTTATTCAACCAATGGAATAACTTCTATATCTGATGGAAAAAACCCTTCCTTAAACAAGTGCCATGATGCCACATGGAAGATTCATCCCTTCTTTGTAATTACCTAGGGGCCCTACCCATTACTCTATTAGCTAATGATGCTATTTGAAGATCTGACCAAAATGAAATTGCCTCAAATGAGTACTCATTCACCACATGGAGAGATGGTGCTACTCCTAGGTAAACCAAAAACTTCTTCATGCCAAATAAGCACTAGGCTACCACATGGTGAAAGTGGAAGGAAGCTGATACTTAGACAAAAACACCAAAAAAGGACCCTAGGAAAAGAGAAGGTCAAAACACTAGCACTAACCATGCCAAACCTATCTAAGACTAAAAGATGACTACTCAAAAAATCCATAATGTGGATTTGATCTACAATTCTTGGTGACTCATAGGGGTATCCATCTACCAATGGGAGAACCCAAAACTCTAGTTCCCAAACTAGTCAATTAAAAATTTACAAAAAAGGAAGAAGCTTGTAATACTTATAAATTTTGAAGAGCAACCTTCAAAGGCACCCACTCTTCTTCCTTTGGTTGAGCCTTCTTTTTGAGAGCCTCAAAGGCTCTGTCCAAATCTATAATATCCTTGAGGGAGATACTACTCAAACCTTGAACAAAATGATGTGTCCCTCAATCTTTAAATATTTCTACTTGAAAAACCAAATCTAAATATGTGTTTTGATTTTAAGGAATCAAAATATCAAGTTAATGGGTTGGGTCATAATCCATTGTACTCTAGTGGTCACCATGGTTTCTTTTGCTTTATAGATTTTTTGTGCTTATTCAATCTTTATTGATGCACTTCATCGGGGGGGGGGGAAATGATTAGATTAAATAGCATCACTAAAATTTTTACTTCCTCATTAAGAACTAGCATTGATGAAACTTCTTGATCACTTGATGGAAATCCATAAACATGGTTAACCAGTAGTATCTTGCATGCATGATATTGGTCATGGTGGTCTTTATGGAAGAATGGCCACTGGGGGGTGAAATTCATATCTTAGAGGATCTTATTAACTTGGGTATTATCAACACATCAGAATATATCTCCATTGAAGTTTTTCTTGAACAAAACACCCTAAACTATTGTGTAGTTAACCCCTTGTAATCTATAGAATCACTTATTATGTGTGTGGTGCCCATATAGATACCATCTAGTTTGTATAAATTGGGTCATATCAACAACCTAGGACTCATCAATTTCATTTTGATTTACAAAAACCATTTCTGATACACCTTATTCTTCTATCAAACATCTGTGCATTGGGTCAAGTATTCATATATCCCTCTTCCTTGGATCACCTTAGTTGTCCTGACTTTAATGTCATACTCTAAGATCTTGGTGATCTAATTGGCCCATTTTTCTGTAATCTCTCCTTCCATTACATATTCTTGGATGCTAGAATGCACCACGTATACCATAACTTTGCTTCCCACCATAAGGTGCATAAATTTTTTGAGGCCCTTGACAATGGAAAAAGCCTATTTCTCAATGAAATTGTACTTAAACTTATACTTTCATAAGGTTCTTGAGTATAAATTAAGGGGGTGTTTGCCATTTCCTTATTCTTCTTTTTGAGTTAACACAAACACCAAGATATGTTCACTCCCATAGACATACATGATAAAGTCTTTAGAGAAGTTGAGATTGACCAAGACATGGGTGGTAGATATCACTTTATTAATTTTTTTGAATGCTTCTCTCCTCTCTATAGTCAATTTTAAGGCTTGGTCCTTATTCATCATTAGTGTGATTGGCCTCACCAATACCACAAAGTTAGATATGAACTTGATGATGAATTTAATCTTTCTTAAGAAAGATTAGACCCCTTTCTTATTTACTAATAAGGTTATGTCTCTGATGGATTTTACTCTTTCTAGATCAATGTAAATCCCTTCTTTGGACACCATGTATCTAAACATCATGCCTTGTGGGACTCTAAAAATGCATTTCCTGGGGTTAAGAAACACCCTAAATTTTTGGCACTTTTAGAAGACCTTCTCTAAATGATCAAAGTGGTCTTCCTTCTTCTTAGAGAACAAATTGAGGTCATCCAGGTAGATGAGGATGATCTTATTGATCAGACCCTTAAAATATAAATCCTAGCTTATTGAAAAGTAACCCCAATGTTTGAGAGGTTGAAAGGCATCTTCACATCTATGAAGGTCCCCCACTTTATTGTGAAAGTGGTTTTATATTGATCTTCTTCATTTACCTTCACTTAGTTGTATCCTAAGAAACCATCTAGTAAAGATAACATTTTTTCATCCATTACTATCTAGAGGATATGTTCTATAGAAGGAAGGGGATCATTATCCTTCAGGGATGATTTATTCAAATCCAAAATTCCACATATAGCCTGATCTCTCCACTCTTCATCCTTACTAGAACAAGGTTAGACACCCAAGTTGAATGCTTGATTGGATATATTACTCTTGAGTCGATCAATTTTATAGGATCTTAAGTCATGAGAGACTCAATATTTGGGTTTATTGGCCTTTACTTTTGTTGAATAGGTTTGGCTCCTTCCACTAAGTCTATGGTGTGTTGGATGACCTCATGGTCATATCCTTTCAAATCATCATAGGTCCATGCCATGACCCCTTTATACTTATTACAAAAAGAAATTCATTGATCCTTATCTCCTTGGGTAACTTCCTTCCCAACTTTCATCTTTCTTCCACATCTAACATTGAGTTTGGAGTAGTCACCTTTATCTATGACAAACTTCTATTTGTCATTATGTGCATCATCAGAGTCAAATAGATTCTCCAAGGTGATGATCCCCTTTGATAGTTTATTGGTCTTTAACTACACAATATGATCCCCATAGGCCTCTTTGATATTACTACTGATCCATAAATTCACATGATTATTAGATAAACATGGTAATCTAGGCATCACTCTTGAACACTTGACAATTTTGGTAATTGTCAAGAATGATGGGTTTGATGATCACCCACACTACTTGCTCATTGCTAAACAAATATGTCACTGGATCAAACTCAGAACCAGTTATCACCATCCTATTTACCTTTGCATTCTTGGCCCTAAGGATGATTTGAATGTTTAAATATTTAAATACTTCAACCAAGTCCCATATATAGTGGTGGTAAGACCTCATTTAGAAATTCTTTGTATCCATAACCACTCTCACCTATCTTACCTCTATTTTAGAATCTTTGAATACTTTAAGCTACTTTACATTCATGTGCTTGGCAAGACTGATGCCATAAACTAGTACTTCATATTATGCTTCATTGTTTGTATAGGAAAATTGGAAGTGAAAGGTGTAGATAGTTTCTTTCCTAAACCCCAAAGCTAATTTTACATTTTGCACCATTAACATATAGGATCTAATATTTGGACTCACTTTTAGGCTATTTACTTTGATCTTCTTTCTTTTTCCTTACCTCAAGGATGACCTAGTCATCATCATGGATCATATAGGTTCTAAGGCTAGTGACATAAAAGTTCACAAATGGGTTAGTCTCATTGAATTCGTTGACAAGGACCTCTTCCTCTAGGCTTCCATTATCTGTCACTCTTTTTTCTTCAAGCATTTCTACTTGATATATCTCCATCTTAGATAAATAAGTGTGTGTTGCTTCAAAATTTATCATAGCCTCATATGCTATGTTCTTTAGGTATAGTGGCTTAGATAATACTTTCAATTTCAAGCCATATTTGGTCTTTAGTATCAAGTGGGACCAATCTAATGATAGGTATCCACTTATCTTGGTGGTGAAATCTCTTAACAAATATAACCCAAATATTGGAGGGATATTTATCACCATAACCTCTTGAGTAACTATGATATTGGGACAAGAGTACAATGTTAAGGGAAGAGACCTAATGATACCTACGATTTTAAACTTTTTCTTATCCAATTGAATCACCCCTTTATTTAAAGGTTCATATTATAGCTATAGTGAATCTATAATCTACTTAGGAATCACTATGGTGTCAGTGCTAGAATCAATCATAAGTTGTGCATTATATTCTTTCCCATAATGAAAATTAAGTAGAATGGGGTGGGATTTATCTTACTTAACCCTACCTAATATTTGATTAATGTATATGGTGAATGAGGTTATGCACTCATGATAGCTTCCTTTCATTTTTATTTCACTATCTCTGCAACTAGGATATCTTACACAGGCTTCATCCATTCTTCCAACACTTTTTGTAGTAGATATTTTTGCTCTATGAATGATAGAACATGCTAAAGAGAGATATTGGCTAGATCCTTCTTTAGCTATTCCACTATGTTATATGACCCTTTTAGTCAAACCTTGGGGTCCTTGGGCTTGTTATATGTTGTTTTACTCCACTTTTGATATGTCAGAGGTGATGGTTGGGGTCCCTTATTGTTCTTGAAAGTTACTTTGGGATTTGTTAAGGATTTTAGGATCTTGACCAATATCTTTTTATAGTAAGTATAATAGTCTAATTAGACTTATGGGTCTCTATATATGGTTACCTCACTCACATAGACTACATCTTCACCTTATACCCAAGAGAAAAGTGCATGTTTTGGGGATATTTTTTCTTTTTGCTTTAAATACATTCCCTATATTTGTGCCATTAAAACCACATTGTCAATGCCTAGGGATTGATATCTGTAGGGGGTGAAATCAGGGTTATTTCCATACCTTTGTTGTTTGGCTACCTTTTGATGTAGATTACCTCTTAAGAAATTCTAGGGTGAATGCACATCATTGCATGAAAAAAACCATGAATTTTATTTATCTACCAAGTTGTTTTGGCCAATAACTAACTCCATGTTTATACTTGGTGAGACTATACACAAAGGATTGAGAACTAGGATAATTTTACCTATGAGTTACATTTGATGGTTTGGCATTTGATGATTTGTCACTTGATGGTTTGGTGCTTGCCTCTCCTAGTACTTGTTGTTCTGATAAGGTACTCTCTTTTTTTGGTAATTTTGGAGAGTAGGTTTTAAGGGAATGGCCTACTACCTTTTGAGATTTATTATCTCATTAGATAAATTCATCAATATGATCTTCATGTCATTCATATCTATTGTTAGAGAGGATGAATATGACATAGTTGCCTAAGTAGGATATTATATGATATGAATTATAGATTTTCTACCCTAAATACATACTCATATGGATCTAGGAGCATTTTTCCTCTAAGGGACTGAATCATGATGGTCATATCAGAGTTGAAGGCCTTGAGGTAAAAGATAATAGCCATTCTTATGAGTGGTCAAGATACTATTGGGATCTATTTTCTAGGTCTTGTCAAACTTGGTGTTGAAATCTATAATAGGCTCTTATAAGGCTATTTTGATGGTTATCAATTGTTGTAGGAGAGATGACTAGTCTACCTTCTCATTTAATCACTCAAATTATCTATTTCCCAAGTCATCCCAAGTGGCTATGGAATTAGATAACAAATACTGGTACCAATCAATAGACCACCCTTTAAAAGAGGTGGCTAATATCCTTAGAGATGCATTCTGCTATGTGACATAGTGCATACATTTTCAAAATCTTGAAGCTATTCTATTACATTCTTGAAATATTCCCATGAGAATTTAGGGAGTGTCTTTAAGGTGTTCATAATAATAGCATCCCATGTATCCAGGGGTACTAAAAGGATAAGTGGGCTACTATCCCATGCTAAGAAGTTCCTTAGTGGGCCTTGGACTACCATTTACTATTTTTGTTTAGTATCTCTTGATCTTGTGGTCTTTTGGTGAGTTAGGGACCTAAAGGTGGTGTTAAAAAACTCATATTATTCATTTTCTCTGACCTTGTAATGGGCCTATGGCTTATAAACTCTTACTTTTAGTTAGGTAGACTAGTATTTAGGTCCCACTAGGTGTGCTAGAAAATAATAAAATGTTAACACCTAAAAATCTTTCTCAAGGTGGAAAATATTCTATGGAAAACTTTATAGGTGTGGGACTAAATTTTTTTTAGTAAAGCAACCTTTAGGGTTTTAGAATCTAGTTCTTTGAATTGATTTGGGGGGTGAAAAGGGGTAAGAAGGAGATACAAGTAAAATTGAAATAAACTAGTTAAGGTGATTCACTGATATCCTTATAACATTAACCTATAATTGCATAAAATTATTTGATTCTTCAAACTATAAATACTATGAAAGGATCACATGCATAAATTCAAGTCTATAATCATAAACAAGAAATAATACTATACAAGCAGAGAAAGGAAACAAAAAATAGAAATAAATTATCACTTATTTTGACATAGAATACCATATCCCTTTCATTATTTGATGGAAAACACCATACAAAGGCCCAATAGGCACAATATGTAATATCCACCTTTTCTTTTGAAGGACACCTGCTAAGGTCATCAAATGAAAAATCTTAATTATTGTTGCCTCTATTCTAGAAATAAAATTCTTAAAATTAGATTATCTTGATAATAGTAAAAACAAAAAACCAACAATTAGCCCCTTCTAAAAGGGATGAGATCTATTTAAATAGGCATAGAAACCGTATGAGGAAATGACACCTAGAAATCTTGATACTCATGCCCATTATGGGGCTGTTATAACTAAATGAAGAGCTCTAGATCATGAGTGTAATTATTATTCAAAATCTTGGATATGGCATAACTAAAATGCTTAATGATACACACAATGTTTAATAGAAACATGGTGGGGACATATATCTATCTTCAAAACTATTCCTAGAATGGTGATGGAAATTGGGGCTCACTTACTTTGACCAATGGTGCAAATTATAGTTTGATGGAAAAAACCTTGCCTTAGATAAGTGCCATGATGCCACGTGGAAGATTTATCTCCTCTTCATAACTAATTAGTGGGCTCCACCCATTAATTTGTTAGCCAATGTCATTATTTGAATTTTTGACCAAAAGGAAATGGCCTTGGATGAGTGTTGAGTCACCATGTGGAGAGATGGAACTACTCTTGGGTGAATTGAGAACTTTTGTATGCCAAAAAAACATCAAGCTACCATGTGGTGGAAGTGGAATGAAGTTGATACTTAGCTAAAAACACCAAAAAGGTTCCCTAAGAAAAGAGAAGTTTGAAGCACTGGTATAAACCATGCCAAACCCATCTGAGATCAAAAGGTGACTGCTCTAAAAATCCAAAATGTGGATTCAATCCAAGGTAGGTATGGAAACAATTGTTAGCATAGGTGGAATGATATAAAGTGAAGGAATAACAATAGGAGGTGGTTGAATCTTAGGAAAAAAAGGCATCAGTGGGCTAGGTGTAAGCTTGCCAGTTTGTAATAGACTATTCTCTACTTTAATTTCCACCTCATAAGCATCTAGTAGTGTGTTTCCTCTCGTAGATTGAATCATTAATGTAATATCACTATTGAGAGCTTTTAGATAGTAAAATAAAGCATAGATAGGAGTAAGAATGATAGAGACTAGAATCCTATCCCATGTATTTTGAAACCTTGTATTGAAATCTTGCATAACCTCGTGAGGAGCCCTCTTGATTATGGTTATCTATTTTTCAAGTGACAAATGATCACTTTTATCCTCAAACCTTTTACACAAGGCATCATCTAACTAATCCCAAGATGTGATGGAGTTAGAAGTAAGGATTTTATACTAGTCAAAGGATTTACCATTGAAATAAATGGCCAAAAACCAAATAGCCACATTTTCCTCATTGATGTTATGAATATTGAAAAAGTTGGCTACATCTATGAGGTGTTTAGAAGGGGTTGTAGATTGGTCTCTTATAAAGTAAGGGATATTTTTAAGAGTTGATAGTAGAATAAGATCATACTATTGGAGGTCCAAAGGACTCTAACCATTGAATTCCATAGAAGGGGAAGCTCTAGGGGCTACCATGGTAGTGAAAGGACCCAATAAAGACCTTGTAGAGGTAAATTTAGGAATTGGTTTAGGAAGAAATTTTCCTTTGTATGGATGAGTATTATCAAATCTTAACCTTTTTACCTAGTTTAAAGTCATTTCAAAAAATTAAAAAGGAATACCTCTATAAGGTAATCTTATAGTCACCTTTGGAATGAAAGATAGCTTCTACTCTACCACTAGAAAGTTGAGTGTTATTCAAAGTCACTAGATACTATTGGTTGAAATATATAATTGTTGTAAATTAATCAAACCAACATCAAACTTGACCAATATTTTTTTAAAGTGGTCCCACTGGGTGTGTTAGAAATTATTGTAGCATGGAATTATAACCTATTAGGTGAGTTATTCAAGATCCACCACTCCAAACCATAATATTGGAGTAACCTCAGCCTATGGCTATCCTTAATGAGGTTGAACCTCTAGAGAAGGCCAAATTCCTCTTGGTAGATCACCTAAACAAATTTTTCTACTTGGAAAAGGAATATAAATGGGTTATAGGGTTACTAAGAGAGATAAATGTGTGATGCACCACATTTAAAAGACACTCACATAATATTATAACCAACACTAAATCATCATAAGACAATTATTGCTCACATAATCTCAAAAACTAGCTAATTGCATAAGTATTTCATAAACTAGGCTCACTAAGCAATCAAAGAAGCAAAGAGGAATTCTAAGATTCATACCAAGCATCCATTAATGGAATAAAAAACATAGGTTAAGACTTATAAATAGATTGAAAACACCTTAAAATAGGAAATAAATAAGGACAATGGACATGGAAGAACACTTCTTCACAAAGCCATCATGCACAAGCTTACTAAACACAATCTAAAACATAGAGATAAGTAAAATTAATTTTATTACTTCAAGAGGTAGTTATTTACAATTTTTGATAGGGGTTTGCCTTATCAAATGAGATTCTCCTATTATTAAAAATATGAAATAGTCCTAATTAGTATATATTTTCAATGGGGAAGAAATGGGAGATATAAGATGAAAGGAGAACACATAGAAAATAAGCACACCATCATAAATTAATAAATGATCTGCCACCACCTTCCATGAATTTTTAACCACATTTTTATCAATTAGGACCAATCCTTCATTGATAAATTAATCTTAAATATCTATAATATCCTTCCATCTCTCTCATTGTCTTAGAAATACACTAGAAGATAAGAATTTATTGAGGATGATGAGTCATGATCCTGCTAAGAAGGAAAAATCTTTAAAGAGAGAAAATGTATTAAATGTTAACCTGCACTCTCCAACCACCAAATTCTCCTCCTTAGATTTATACATCACCCTCCACTTGTTTTCATTATAAATACAAAATCCTTATATCCATGGACTTGATAGATCCATGACTATGTTTTCTTTAAGTGGTTGTAGGTACCTACTAAAAGTGGATGATATGACTACGTTGAAAGACAAAACACTCCTTTAATAATCAAAATTTTTCCCCCTAATCCAAACCTTGAACATAGGTCCATTATAGATGAAAACCAATCCCATTTATTGGTTTTCATATAGTTATAATATCAATGAATATCCAATAGGTTGCTTGATCTCATTCTAATAATTAGTTTCCCACCTTTGGTCTTTATTAGGTTTAAATACACCTATTTTACCCTTGAACATTATGGAAGCCAAAAACTCATTATACATGTGGATCTATTTCAAATAATAAGGACCACAGTCATGAAACAACATTTCAACCTTAGAAAATGGGGCTGATATGTTCTAAATCTTCTAACCAGGGGTCTAAACTAAACTTTAATGGTGATGTTTGAATTTGAAAAATCTCTCTAGCTCAACCTGAATCATAATTCAATCTCAAATACATACCTTTGCCTACCTAGGTCCATAATATCCTTTGATCTGACATGTCTACCTATGTGTCATCCTTACCACATTATTTATCATATTTTAAAAATATGACCATTATTTCTTTTGACATGTGTCCTCATCTCATGCCCGTATAAACTATATCAAATACACTCCATTGATCTACTTGGGAGTCTCTTGGCCTTGAATTTCATCATCGACCATTGATCATCAATCGAGCTTTCTACATCATGGTACTTGGTAGCATCATGTGATTTCTATATGTCCTACTATAAGTTTCCATATAGTTAATGCTCTTACACCACATGGAATCCTCATATGTAATCTAGAATAATTGACTTTATTTAATTATGGTGCACCATCGATCTTTGTTATGTATGATTAATCATGCATCATTGATCCACTACACCACTGTGATTATAACACATGACACCATAGCATTCAATATTAGGATCAACTAACTTGTTCAACTCATACTCATAATTAGATCTATATTTTCTTTATTGAATGTACATCATTGGCCCTTATTGACCTATTAACCACAATTTATAATACAGATCATTGATTAGGATTTGTACATAAGAATATGCACCATCAATCTTGATCTAGGGGATTTTTGATTTATTGACTTAGTTGATCTCCCATGTGCCATTGATCCTTTATCTGATCGAGTGAGGTTTTGACACTTGGTGGCCTTGCATTAAATATTAGGATCTTGTTGAAGATTTTTAAATTTAAATTGCTATTTCTTGTGCCTTTAATTTGACATCACTAGGCACATCCCACACTTCTAGATCATATTTGAGGGATTATATATTGAGATAGGAAAAACATCAAGATACCAAATTTGTAGGGGATATTCATGTTTCAAAATACATCGTTTTCATGCAATCCTTTAGCTTTGGTTGGCCTCAAAAATAGACTTATTAAATACATAACCAAACTAACCTATTTATTTCTAGATGATGTGATAAGATGGTCTCGTTCCTCTAGGCTTGTGTTAGTCATCTTTCTCTCTTCAAAATGGCACAAGGAAGCATTATAACTTTAAAAAGATACCTCTGAGCTTTAAAACCATTTTTGTTACCTTGATAACCTATAGGGAATGACCTTCACCTTGAAATTTTAGACCTATTTCTAGGACTACTCAAAATCATCAAATTAAACTTTAAAGCTTTATTAAAGTGTTTCAAAATCTTGCAAGTGACATGTGGTCTTCTCCTTCCACCATTGGATCACTCACTCAATTAGAACTCTGCTTAGCTTCTCAATTAACACTAGGACCTCCCATAATACTACATTGCATTATCAATTCAGGATCATAAAAGGACTATTCATGAGGGTATAAGGCTATTGAAATGGTTCAAGAGAGTAGCCTAATCCATCTAGGTAAAAGTTTTGTATGTTGGAAAAATTTGGACAACTCCTTTGACCTTTGACTTCATATTTGGCTAAAAATTCTTTTTTTGATAAATGTAAATTTACTAATTTGATTTGTAATTTTTGTTTAAGAAATTTAATTAATATTTGCAATTTAATTAATCTTGATTAGTGTTTTTTGGATTTTTTCAATTATTTTAAATGTTTTTAATTAATAGCTTGATAGGCCAAAAGTGTCAAATTACTAGTTCATAATTTGACTAGGGTTAATATTGAATTAGGTTATGGGTGAATATAGGGTAATACCACAAATGAAAAAGCCTCACCATGTTTATAAACAATTTAATCCCTTATGGGGTCAAATTTGGGCATTCAAGTGATTTTTAGGCTTAAATTATGTCATGTGCTATAAATTGAACTGAATCTTGGTTTAGGCACGAAAGTGGCCAAAATTAAGTGTCTATAGTATCTACATGTGGAATTAGTAGTGTTGGCTTATGTCTATCATTCTATTAATCCTTTATAGGTGAACATGAAAGGGATGGTTTGGTCTATCCATTCCACCCTCTTAGTATTGGTTATAATTAATGAAACTTTGGGGTCAACATCACCCACACTAACTTGGTTGTCTATCTTATGGAAATTTACTCATATTTACTCTTACATGGAATTAATTTCAACCCCTATATTTTTTATATCCTTGTTGTTCCATTCCTTTCTAGGCCTATCATTTTTAGATTTATCCACTCTATGTTTTGATTTCTCATATCTCTCTTTTTTGTGACTCTTTCCTTATATGATCTAAGTGGTTCTAGGTGTTTACTTCATAGAGTTAGTGATAATTTGTTTGTTATTTTATACTTATCCTTTATTGTTTTGGAATCTACCTGATATTTCATCATGCACATCTTACATGTATTCTATTTTCGAGTTTTAGGTACTCTTATGTGTACCCATACTTAGAAAAAAAATTGAGCCACAAAGAATTAAAGAATTAAAGATGAAAGAGTGTAAATAACCAAAGAATTTAACCCTAGGTTTCTACAAAATATTTTTGGGAAATTTTCATCAATTATTCTTTAAAATTAACCCACATTTTGGGTGTACCCTTGATGGCCTTACTCGATAATTATTGATTTTGCACCCAATCCCTTAAAAAATAGTGGTTGGTTTGGAAGTGGTTGGGCTCACTATTTTACCATATTCAACTTCTCGATAAACTTATTTGTTATCTATTTGAGTAAAATTTATTCATCAAGTGTCTTTAGCTATAGCTCAAATAATTTGCATTCCATCTCATTCTTATTTAAACCTATTACGTGGACCAAATATTTCACCTCTTGTAGTAGTTTTGTTTGCTCTTCATTCTTCCTAATGTATACCATGGTGGTTCATGTTTTCTATTCCTACTCATATTTATAGTCACATGAATTTTTTATGGATGTATGATTTGATAAGTTAAAAAATAGATGTTCTACCATAGTCACACTCTCAGAGATATTTTTTAGTGTGTCTTCACAATTTTTTAATTTCTTTGTGAAATCAAATTGGGCTTTATTTGTTTATTATTGCATGCCCCAAATGCCTATTCTTCTCTTTAATAGTTCACCAAAAAATATATCCAAATTTTTTATGGTCTCATCCTAGGTGATTTCAATTGCATTCAGTATGATTAGATCCATTTTCTATACCCATTCACATAGTTTTAGGACCTTGACCTCCATAGTGGCTAATTTATGTTATGTTGTTTTGAGGATTTCTTGATCCTCTTCGAGTGCACTCTTTTACTTAGACCATTTATGATATTATACATATAGGTCCTTAGTTAGTTATGAAATAGTGTGCCTCTAATTCCTACAGGTTTTTCTATTCAATAAATTGTGTTAAGTCAGTTATATAACCATTTTCATCAGCACATTCCTATCTTGGGTGTTTTTCATATTCATAGGGTTTATGAGAAACATGTCTTAACCTATTCTATATTATTCATAAATGAATATGTATTCCAATGTGTGTAATTAAAAAGGGGGATCATTTAGATAGTAGTCTATGCAAAAGAACACTTGTTTGCAGGTTATCATTATTATAATATTGCGATTCATCATGTCCCATAGATATAACTCTTCTTCTTTCACACATTTATGGATCCTAAAGCAATGGTGTATTTATCTTATTAATATTATCATTAAATAGTGGGATATATTATATAAATATTATCTCTTCATTCTCCTTTTTTTTTCTTTATTCATCTTTTAGTTCCCATGTTCTAACCCTTATCTAACAATTTGCTCCTATTGGGGCTCTTCCATGGATCCATGTCATTGACATGGTGTATGGATACATATAATACATGATCCATTATCACTTCCACATATTTTGGGCTTCATATTTCAACTTTAGGGTTTTCATCCACATATAGATCTAGTTGAACACACCCTTCTTTTTTTTCTTCTTAACCCCTTTGTTGGAGTTGGGGGTATACTATTTGACATATTCGACAACTAACTCTTATGCATCCATTCATGAGGGTTCTTAGGTTTTATCTTCAAATGACCCCTTATTATTATTATTATTATTATTATTATTATTATTATTATTATTATTATTATTATTATTATTATTATTCCTTCTCTAGTGGGGGAGATGGTGTTTATTTCCTAGTTTCTTGTTATGGCCTTGGAAAAGACAGCCTTGTTTTCTCCTTGTACCATGCCCTTTTCTAATTTAGGGTATATTAATATAAATTAATATTTGAAGACTTATAGGATAACAGATGGAAACTTTCTCTCATTATTGTTTAATTTCCTCTTCTTTTTCTTTGGAGGTTCCTCTTCATACTTTGTTTCCTTAGATATTTATTTCATAGAAGATGGTGGCCTTATCTCCTTATTTGATTTCTTCTTCTTGGAGGGAAAGGTATGAAAATTCATGGGCTTATTATTTTTATTGGTAACATCATCTTAATTTATCTCCTAAAAATCTTAGTGCATGGGAGATAATGGTGCCAAATCTTTTTTTTTTTGGCTTCTTCATCTTGGAGGTGAAGGTTTATGAACTACTTAGCATATTCAAAGATGATAGACCAAAATCATTTTTCCCTTATTATCCTACACTAGTTATCTTATTATTTGGATGGATCATATAAAAGAGGCTTTGTTTGTTAACATCTATGGTAAAAATTTGGTTTGGTTTGACGATGAAATTAATTCATCTACCTCATCATTTATTTTGCATGAAAGGTACGGATGTCTATAACTATCCCTTAAGAATCTACTATTATTTTTTTTACTTTATTGATTCCATTCATTATGTCAAAAAATAATATGCCATGAACCCATATAGTATCTTCAACCACATTATCATCTTCTTGTTAGCTAATTTGATTTTTACTAAAGTGTAGTATTGCATCATGTAAAATGTCACTTGATACTTTAGTTTTTTGGGGAGAAGCCTTGGTACACACCATTCATCTCCTATGTCATAATTTATTTGCATGAAAAATTAGTTAAGTTTATCCTTGTATTTAGGATAGTCTACCCCATGGTAAGTATAGATATGGTAATTTAGTGTTGGGGATTTGTTATGTAGGAGGTATGTTTATTGGCCTTTTTGGTAACCCTTAGGTATGATAATCACATCAAATAGAAGTAGTATAATGATTATACCATATTTAAATTTATATATACTCTTATTTTCCTTATCCACACCTTCAATAATTTCATCTTTTATGAATTTAAATATGTTTAACAATATTCCCTTTACCATTTCATTCATGATGTAGAGAAAGTTTTTGTTTACCTCTCCCTAATGCAATCCATGTAACTTATTACTCAAAAAAAATTATACAACTCTCATGGACCTATATTTTATATTTAAAATATGTAAGGTGAAACCTCCCTTTTTATATTATATCTCCTTGGCCACATGCTCAACCTCCTTGGTGTTAGCTAGTACCTTAGTAATGGTTGTCTTCGATTAGACTAATTTTATTTCTTTTTGGATTGAGTTGATGTGATTTTAATTATTTAACAAATGAATTATAACATATACTTATGCATTAGTAAGATTAATAATCATATCAAATATTTGTAATTGAAAAAATAGGTAATCTCATAGATTTGGATAACCCCAACTCTATTTATTCATTGTTAGATGAAGTCATCAAATATTACATTTACCTATATGATCTTCCAACCTGTATTGAAAACATAGTAATTTTTGAGGTTGGCCTTATTGCTTCCTTGTTTGTGATTTAAAGATAAAAATTAAATTTTCCCACCTTAGATTCCCATACTTCATCACATACAATACTATCTAGGTATTGCTTCTATGAGAATATCATCCGTACTGGTCTTGAATAACCTCTTATTTATGGCATGACTAGCATGTCTTTTCCTTCCCTCATCTTTAGTGTTATCTTCATTGGTTGTGACTTATTTTACTTATGTATCTAGTATATGTTTCATTAATATGATTTCTTGATGGTCCTATCACTACTTATGCTACTTTTATAATAATAGTAGATGGCCTTCAAATTATGTGATACTTTATGCTTATTAAAATTATTGTGAAGGGAATTCCAGAATGTGTAATTATGTTAGGAATGAATATTATCCTCTTTTAAACCTTATTATTTGGTCTAATAACTTTCCTAAAAATCCTCTGGTTCATCCTTATCTTTCCTACTTTTCTAAATCCTCAAATTTTTATAGGCATGGGTTCCCTCTAGATTCAGTTTTATAGGACTTAGATTTGATCTTTATAAATATCCAATGGCATCCCTTAGCTCCTAAAACCTAAAATTTAGCTTATTCCTCCTTCCCATGCACTAAAATTTCTTTAAACATGGTTAATTTGAGTCAATATCTTACAAAGATATTGATTCTATCTTTTGAAAGGCAAAAGATTATTATTCATGGCTCAATTTTTTGATTTTTTCATTGCTCTACTATGCTTGGGATCTTTGGGTTGCTCAATGTTATAAAATTAAAAGTCATTCAAATGACTTACATTTATCATTTTATCTTCATTGTAATATTTATCAATAATTCATGTTTAATTCATGGGTTGTACATGCAACGATTATTAGGCCTTGATCACTTGAGGAGTTAATATTTCTAACTTTGCATTAACTATTTGTGTTTTCCAACTATTAACCATAAGTATTTCAAATTATGAATATTTGATAGTGGCATCATTTTGTGTGGTTTCCCCTTTTTGGTCGGATCTTCACCATGTACACTCTTCCATTATATGTTTTTAGGTGCTATCATTCCCTTCCTTTTGTGCACTTATTTACCCATAGTTATTATTTATTCATTCCTAGGCACAATTATCCATCACATGCTTTCTTTCGCTACATGTCATATTATAGTTTTTGGATATTTGCATTCATGTGTTAAAACACTCCATATTTAACTTGATTTATTTCCAAAAAATAACTTTATATCAATTCTAACTTACCTCCATGCCTTTACATATGACTTAATTTCATCCCATCTGACACTCGTATATATTTATCAATTTATTATTTACAATTTTGCATCACTTTATACTACCCCCACCCCACACTAAATTATGCCCTTGATCCTCCATCACAACAAGTCTCTTTGTGTCGAGTTTCCAAAGTGTTTTTTAGAGAGGTAAGCATTTGTATGACTAAAAGTGTGAAAAAAACAACATTAAAATCATAGATATTTTTATATCTACCATTGCAATGTTCACTAAAGTATAAATAAACCTTAATTCTTCCCAACATTGTGAACTCATAAATTTATTTATACTATCAAGTTTCCATTTAATTTGAAATAGAAAATTTTCATGCAGCAACACTCACCTAGATACTTAGATGTATGGCATAAGGATTCCAATGAAATTATTCACTCAACTCACCTGACTAGGCCTACCAAGTGCACATGTATTATTACAAATGATGACACAAAACATATGCAAAAAATCCAACATACTCTAATCTAACCTACCAAACATAAATTATATAAATAAAATGGAATAAAACTTATTATAACATGAATCAAGGACACTAAGAATGATAAAACTTGAGTTAACTTCCATTAAAATGCCTAGGGAGCTTTAACCATCTAAATTGCACAACTTTCATGCATCGATATCAAAAATTCCTTGGATGATTTGTTACAAATGGTTTTTAAGATTCTCAAGGTGCTTCAAATAATTGGAGTCATATATTAGAACAAGGGATCCTTAAAAAAAATACTTTACCCTTTATATGTCAATTATGTTAGGATCTCTATCAGGTTTTATCAACTATTTGGATCCACCAAGAAATCACACACTATTCTATAGATACATCAAGTCTCCCAAACACATTTATAGTGACTCATTTTCATCAAAGTGACCTACCCAAGTAATTGAAAAATATGGGAACAAGAAATCCATTGGCAGTATAACCTCTATTCAAAACAACATTTGAAAAGTTGTGGACTTGTTCAAGTTATTTTAGGTGGTCAAGTAAGCCCAAAAGACTATTAAAACATGGTAATACAAATTATTGTTCCCAACATCATATATCTTAGTGAGAAAATTTTATAGTATCTTATTGATGGTCTCCACAATTCCATTCACTTGCAGATGGTTTGGTGTTGTGTTATGGTGTGCAATCATGAACTTAAACAATAATATTCACATTGTCTCATTTATGAAATGAGGGACCTGATCATTGATTAATATTATAGGGAATTAATACATGTTTTTCCTCAATAATTTTTCCACTGCAACTAAAATATAGTATCTAGTTGGTGTGGATTTGATCCACCTAGTGAGGTAGTTAATTGCATTGATAATATAACGCACTCTAGTCCTAGAAGTTGTTGGATAGATTAGGCTCATGAAATAAATATCCTAATTTTCAAAAGTTTCTTAAACTAGGATGGGTATCAATGGCATCTCATCATGGTGGTTAGGCCTATCATTCCTATGTCATATATCACATTTCTATCTGAATACTTTTGCATCCTTAAATAATGTAGGCCATAATAGGCCATTTATTAAAATATTATAGGTGGTCAATTTTATAGTTAAGTGACCAATATATATTCCTTCATTCCCTCATGAAATACACAATCACACTCATGTACAAAAATGCATTGGTGTTAGATATCATCATGCCCCAACTTGTATAGTTATCTAACAAAAAGTTTATAAGGGATGGCACAAATTACTAGTTGCTTCTTTTTATAGTGGATTAGTTTTCAGGTGCTACCCCAAAGGTGAGTAATGAAATAATATCAAGTATATCCTTTGGGATGTGATACACATTATATGACTAAACACCTGACATATTATCTTCAATTGATCATACATCATCTCCAGTGTTGAGATGTGATACGTGGTTTAGGCCAAAAATTTGCTTGCCCAACTTCACCACTATTGAAAATTATAATTATTGAAATAAGAGAATCCATAAAAAAATATTCTCAAATTTCAAGCTTCATGGTCTTTGAAGAACACAAATGGGTTAGCTAATAAGTATTTTCAAAACTTATAAAGTGTGTACATTATTTCTATGGCCTTTCACTTAGTAGTGGTGTAGTTTTTATTGGTAAGTGTGAGATTATTGATCACAAAGTAGATAGGATGGTCAATTTTTTTAATCTTAGATGAGTAATAATGGTTCCATTATCTATCCCCAAAGCATTAACTTGTAAATGGAATGAATTGTTCTAGTCTAGAAACTATAATATTAGAATTCTAGACAATTTCATCTCGAATGTCTCAAATAACTATTATTACACCTCACCCCATATGAATGGATCATTATTAATTATTAACTATTATAGTGTCATGATAATATTGGAATAATTATTAATGAACTTTATATAGTATCCAATATGCCCTAATAATTCACACACCTCCCATTGAGTAGTGGGTGCCTCTAATTGAAGGATGATGGAAACCTTGGCATAGTCAACAAAGAAGACATATTTATAAATTGAATGGATGATAAGTGTGTATAAATGTGTTTTAAATATTAACTTATTCAATTTTATATATATCTTAAGATAGTGATAACACTCGAACTAGTATATATCCTAAAGCTAGTGATAAGACAAATTCAAAGCTATATTTGGTGAAGGTGTAGGAAAAAGGTTAGTGATACATGTGGTGTTGAAGAGATGATAGTAAAAACATATTAATATTCACCTATGACTCTTGATTCTTATTACAATAGGGCTCATCCACTTAGACTCTTTAACTATAATATCACACTAGAAACCAACATATTATTAATCTCTACCTTTACCTTGGAACATAGGTTAGGGTTCATCATGTATGGTTAATTATTCATAAACCTCACACCTTCAATAATGTTGATATTCATAATCCATAGTTAATTATGTATTCTTATCATCTCCTTATAACTTATAAGGAACTCTCTAAGTAGTTCTTTAGCTCTATATCAGACCAATAATCTTTAATGGTGGTCATCTTGGGTTCCTCCTCTGATCCACATTTACCTTGGTATTTTAAAGTGGTTCTATGACAATAATATTAGTCATCAAATACTTTTCAATTTTTTCTAATAAATTTTAATTTGTAAGTGGCTTGGCTCACCCTCTTGAGACTCATCCTCCACTTTGTGCACTAGATTCTAATTTTCAATCATGATCCACCAATTTTGCACTCTCTATACTCATTCATCTATTAAGATGATGTGATGAATGTACAACAAGGGTTTTAATAGCTCCATATTAAATAAGGAGAAGTAAAATGTATGGGTGAATTTATCCTTTATATTTTTTAATCATTAATCTCATAACACATATCATTAAAATTATACTATGTACAAATCCAAGTATTTAGAGTTCTATCAAAATAATGATCCAATAACTATTAGAGGTACCATCATTGAGAGGGGGGGATGAATTAGTGATGAAAAATATTTCAAAATTTAAATTTAATCCTTTCAAACTCTTAATCAGTGACCACAAGCATTCATAAAGCATATAAGATGTTCATAACAATGAATAAGAAAGATGATGCAAGATCACACACATAGCACTAGATCTACATAGGAAACCATCTTAGGGAATAAAAATCACTCTCAATCATACAAAAACATGGACTACTTGTCTTATAAGATGATCACAAACATCATACCTTTTATTGAAGTACCCACCCCTAAGTATAAACAAACACCCACTTGTTCTAGATGTTGATCACCCACACAACACCTTATTAAATCAACAACTCCATAACTCTAATTAAATTCAATATGATTGGAGAAATAATGTGTAACACTTCTCTTTCAACTATTCACACACACTAAAACTTGATCATACAAGCAATGAATTTAAACACCCCTTTTAGATCATTCTAGGCTTCTTCGCTCATCCTCAATCTACTTTGTCCTTCAATCCATTCACTAAACACACTCCCTCTAATATCTTTCCTTCGTCTCTATCTTTTGCTCTCTCAACACATTCATATTTAAGTATATAAACCATTCTTGGTCTCCACTCTTTAAAGAGTCTTCATAAATATCAACTTCTAGGTCAGCCATAATACTTGCCTTAACCCTTAATACTTTTATCATGCTAACACATAGCTCAATACCATCCTCACAAGTTGTCCATAGCATCCATGGGTCATACTTAAGCAACTATGCCTTTCAATTATGCCTTAGTATCCCTTATAGGTCTCATGGAGACCTATTACCCTTTTATCACTTCATCGAACAAAAATAAGAATATAAGGTCACTTTTAGATACATTGGTCCACTCTATATGACCTCTAAAACATCTTCAAATGAATACTTCCTCCAAAACACTCTTTTGATAAAGCAAAAATTATTTAAGTAATATTATGTACATAGTAACACCAATGAATGAAAATAAAATCAACTTTGAATCTCAATATCTATAGCTTTAGAAACAATAAGACATTCTAATAAACTTTGATGGATGGACCTTGAAGTCCTCTTCAACTTTTCTTTTTAATCCAAATTTTTTTTCCATATGCTCAATATATAGATAAAAAACCCATCAATGGTTTTATTTCACAAATTTGAATATTTAAATTCCAATGATCATTGTGTAAATACTAAACATCAAACACTTTTTCATCATTTCATGCTCCCTACCAAATTTAAACAAATACGCACCATCGATCTCTGTATAAGTATTTTTAATTTAACCTAAAATCCCTCATCATTGATCTTATATCCTCACTTCTGAGATCATGCCACTTGGTATCTCTATATGTCTTATGCAAACATTGACTAGTTGACTTAATGCACTCTATCAATCTTTGTATGTACAAACACTCGCATGCCATTGATCTTCTATCAAATCAACGAGATTGAGACACATGTTGATAGCACATACAATATTAGGAACCTTTGATAAATTGACTTCATGTATGATATTTATATCTATCTAACAATATCATATGCTCCATTAGATACTTATCTAGTCAAATTAAACATTCACCATTATATCCTTGATCCAATTGAATGCTCACCATACATCTTTGATATCATAAATTTGGCTAAGTATGGGAACTTTGTAAATTATTTCTAAGAAGCCAAATTTTCACCTTAATAACTTTTTATATGCTCTTCTCACATAGGTTAATTATATATTTTTCTATGCTCTTATCACATAGGTTAATCTATCCTTATATCAATATTCTCTTGAAACCTTCACACGTGTGAAATATGATGTCATCAAACTACTTAGCCTTTCTATCAAAATGAATAATTTAGCTTAGACATTCATATGATTTTTCTAATGAGCTCCATTCACTTCCATAAGCACTATAAGAACTCATAATATCCCAAAGGGTCTTTTCAACATGTCCATACCATCAATATCATCCATCAATTTCCTCACTAAGTCAAACACTCTCCAAACCATCAACCTAATCACTTTGTGATTAATTCACTATGAATCATGATCTCTTTGACATCAATTGCAACCTAATATCAATGACCATAATCAATAATAACTTCATTGGGACACAAGAGGTGTCCCTCCATTTGTCCTTATAGACATAGACATGCAACCATGGGTCCTAGTCACCTCTATATGTGGACAATCCATTAATATCATCATTAAACTCAAACCTCATGTATATGACACTCTTTACTTCTCTCCAAGTTAGAAGGCTTTGATTATTTTTATCCCACTAGTGAAAAAAATAATCTTCAAGTTGTACACTAAGGCACCCATGTAATCCTAATCCTTAAGAACACATGCCTCCAAGTCATATATAAATGTGTCATCACTTGTGGAACCATCATAGTGAATGAGTTTAACAACTATGAAATTGATTATCAAAAACACTTGCTTGACATTAGACATGGCCTACACCATATAAATCTCATTATTGTTTAGATGGGGATTTATATTATCATGAAGGGTCTTTAATGCATGCTTAAATTAGGGTCTTGATCAAACTATGCCACATTTTTGGCTAAAAAAATCATTAAAATTCTACATCCATCAATCACAAGTAGTTTTTGTGGTGATATAAACCATTTATGACTCATCCTAACTGAACTTAACATTCTCATCTAATTATAGATGGTCTAACCCTTGTGACATGATGTTGTTGATTTCTCCCTCCAAATCAATGTTATCAACATAGGTGGCCCTTACTCACACATCAATGGGATCACCACACACTTTTTAATTTTCTCAAAATTTATAAAATGATTCTTAAAGTTCATGTCAACATTATTGGTGTAGAACCATGGTATACTAGGCAAAGTTAGGTAGTTATCTATTTCAACAATTGAGCACTTTAAAGTATACTCTAAAATTCATGACAAATATCTCAATGTTATCATTTGTTAGGATTCCCATGGTTGATATCATATTTTTTCACCATGAAAAAAACATGTAACAAGGGTTGTAAGATAGGGTTACCCATATTTCACCAATAATCTCCTATGAAGATATTTACTTTAATGTCCATGCCCACTAGAATATCACAAATCAATAATCCATTGATATCTACACCCATGAATAGTTCGTAGTCATAGCCTACATTCTAGGCTATCCTAAACTTGTGCCCTAATGCCATATATGGTATTGATACATCAATGGTATAATTTTCATTATAATTAGTTAAAATTTTATTTAGCATAGGCCTTATTCCCTAGATGTGTATGAGAGCTAAAACATCAACAAAATTATCCTCTTGATTTTTAACTTGTGATTTGGGCTATAATTTTTCTTGGACATTTCCTCCATCTCATGTATATATATTAGTTCACCCTATATATTATGCATAACAACCATGGATTTTGTTAGCATGTATTTTTGGCATGATCCATATAGATATGGTATTATAGGGGGTTTATGGTGCACCACCTTCTGTTTAGGTCTCATTAGCTCATATCACATTCAAACCTTCTTAGTGGGATACGAGTTGGATATTTTTGATGCTATGAATTATTCCTTATGTATACATATAAATCCTCTTACTTCCTTTATCATCACTAATATTAATATTAGTCAACACTAATTTTTATTATCTCATTTATCCCCTCTAATTTTGTCCTAATATCACCCCTTTCTAATCATTTATCTAATATCTCCCTTCATTATTATTCATTAAAAATACTTATATTAACCCCACCAATCTATTAATTTCCATAATCATTTCTTAATCTTATTATAATCCCACTTATCCATTATTTGGGAAATTTAAATTCCTATGACCCACATATCTACCTGCACTAGCCTATTCCTAGGCTCTCCTACACCCCTAGTCCTTAATCACCTATATAATCACAAATCCTAATCCCCTAACTAATCCTAATTATTTCTTAAGAGGATTATATAATCCTCTAATTCTATAATCCTTTCTAACTTGTCCCCTTCTCTCTAGAAGCTTCTATTTTAGATGCTTTCAAGTAATTTTTAAGTCATTGTAAATTCATCTACCCTTGATCCTCATGGCTCAAATTGGAATGTGAAAAATAGATCTTCCCTCCTTAGATTATTTATACAATCCAATACTCCATGGCCAAACCAACCATTGAATCCATAGAGTCTTCATGTCCACATGATCAACTAGTCCATCCAAGTCATTAAATCAAGCTACTATAATGTTACAAATCTGAGTCTAAGGTAATCTCAATCTAAATACTTTTGTCTTTTTATTTTTCGATATCAGTTTGGAGAAATTAGATTTAGGATTAGAGTGATACTTTTAATCTTCATTAATCTATTTGAATTTTATCCTAATGACTCTAGATCTTAATTAGTGGATTAACATTTGAGTGTTTTTGATGTAAGTGTACAATCAAAATCCATATAGCTCAAAATTTCATCTACACCCTACACATTATTATTATTATTATTATTATTATTATTATTATTATTATTATTATTATTTCTATGTTCATACCCACTATCCATTTTTACACTCATATCAAATCATTCATGTGCTTTTATTAGGTTTACCCTTATGTGTGATCTTTATATATAGGTCCAGAAACTCATTGAACTTATTCTCACATTTGAAATACCCACATACATAATATTTATGATAGTCATGTTGATAGTGGTCTAGTGACCCACACTTATAATAGAAAATGTGTAGGGGAAATCTCCCACCCTTTCATATTATACCTTCACTATATCCCTATTACTACCTATACTCACCATAAGTTTGATTAGAGGGGTCTATTGTAGTTTAATACATGCCTCAATCTATTTCCTTATGTATTTAATCAATCACCCTTTAATACTTAGTGTTTTATATGGAACCATTATAAATTGTATAATATATGGACACCTTTGCTTGGGTTACATGTTGGAGTGGTGGATAGTTATGCACATCATGACCCTCTAGATAGATATCATAAAAGAGAAGCATGGCCTTTACACTTCTTCTATGGAATTTTTTATTATGCCCCTTGACCTCATAATATATGCACCATAAACCATTGCAATTATCACGAACACTATTGATGGTGAGCTTATGGAATTTAGAATCCATTGAGGTGATTCATACCTCCATGAATGGACTAGATCTTGTCTCTATGTCTCTATTGACTTCAACTATTAATTCCACCTCCAAATCATCTCAAGGCTTGGGGAATCTATTCATAGATAGTACATGTTGAAATAGTGTAAACATGCCTCCAACAACCCATTGCATGTAGTAAAATAGATTTGGACACTAGAGTCTTGAATATTGCATCACAGGGGTGAACACTCTCTTTTAGATCATACTTTATTTATTTCATTGAAAAACAATCTACTTCTCAAACATAGACATGTCAAATTCATTCAATTAGTTTGCCTTTGGTAGGTCATAGTGAAAATGTTTTGATTTTGTTTAAGCTTTTGGTACTAGGTATGGGTGAAATTCAATAATATTATGGAAAACTAGATTTCCTTACATTATGGTAGTGTAACTCATTTGGTGTGCCATATGAGTTCAAAATTATGGACATGATATGTGTCATTCTCAACTCCTTGATCATTAGATAAAATCACATATATCTGATAGAAAACTTAGGGAGATAGTATAGGTGAAATAGGCACCTATGGCACATGTTGTCCCAATGTGATTTATAAAGGCACACATAGACTATGAGTTCCTATAGGGGTACCTATCATTTCTCTTGTTGGTGGTGCAACTCCATCATATCCCATAATAGGATATAATTATACTCCCCTAGTCATTTGGATGGCCTATTGGGTTGTTAATGGTCCTCTAAGTCCTAACACTCCACTATGTGTTGTATTGCTTATTTAAGGGGATAAGTCCCCTCTTGCTAGTGTTATTCCCAAAATTATTGGGATTAAAGTTCATGTTGGCTATGTAACAACTAGTTTGAGTAATTGGTAAGGAATGATCTAATTCAACACAATTATTTCTCCCTCATGTGCTAAAAACCCTCTTATGTCTGGGATACAATTAATGTTTTGGTCTATTTATTCTAGTTGTGGGTAAAACACTTGAGAATATGATTTAAGTAGGGTGAATTGGACATATTATTATTATTATTATTCTCTTCTCTAAGAATTATTCTTGGTTTAATTTATATTCTCCTTCCAAAGCTCATTATTATTCACTAGTGCACACCTCTCCATCACCAAAGTGCATATCCTATATATGAGAGTCTCCCTCATGCCATTCTCATATTGCACAGGTCCTAGTGGAATATATTGAGTTAGAATCTCCCCTCTACATAGGGTCATTATTGACAATCACCTTATGTTGAACTTCATAATACTCATGCCTTTATAGCTCACAATAGCTTGGTCCTTCCATGTTAAAATTTTTATTTCTTTTCTACCTTCAAACATCATGCCCTTTTCACCTTATAACCTATGCATAAATAATGTATATATGAAATTATCCAACCATTGAGAAGCTCTCTATTACACTATCCACCATCAAAACTTTGATTTATAATGGAAATTTTTTTAGGTATGGGCCTCTTAGTTTGTGGAAAATTTGATATTTAACCTCCTTTGGACAAGAGTATGTTGATAAATCAAACTTTAGCATGTAGTTATTTAGTGCACCATGCCACTAAAATTTAACATATATTATCCAAATTACATACAAATTATTTATCTTATCCATGTACTATTCCATCTAAGGGTACTTGTGTCCATATTTTTTCCTTTTTTTCATCACATACATTGTAAGCCATGCATATATATGTGTTGGTAGATTGAAAAAGAATACTACATAAAGGGAATAATTTAAATTTTACTCTATCCATTCTATTATCTCTTGACATATTTTACTAGGACAATTTTTTATAAACCTATCCTCCAACTACTCTAAACAATGCTCAATGTTCTATAAGAAGATATAATACATCATCACCACTCAAATTATGAAAACAAAAATTGCCCCATGTCCTATAAATGAAACCAAAATGTTGGTAGCATAGGGGTCACCCATGCACTATTAATTTCATGAATTCAAACACTTAACCTTTCTAAGTTATACACCTACACATCATGTAAGTTTCCTTTAATGCTCACCTAAGGCATGAAGAGGGAAATTATGAAGGATTGGTTATAGGCAGAAATGTTATTAAACACATTTTTTATCATGTACTCATGTGCACATAGGGTTATTTAGAGTGTGCATAGGATTATTCCATAAGATTAAAACTATACAAAATATACATGTGAACATAACATCATAGTACCAACATTCTATTAATTAATTCATTTATCAATAAACATAACATTGTATAATGCAATAATAACATTATTTTATACATATTGACAAAGTTATGCATTCATGACCATAGATAAAAATCTCTACTAGTAATAACATTGTCCATTGTTTAACAATTTAATATTACAAGGCTTTCATTATTGCTCAAGGCACTTAACATTAACACAACTATATAAACATTTTCGACAACTAAAATTGGCCACTGATGGATTCATACCTAACTTTATACCAATTATTACCAACTATTGCAAACTTATCCTAAGAATTCCTAAATGTCTCAAATTTTGCTTCATCACAATGCAAATAAATTAATTTGGCCCATAAATCAATTAAATTAGGTAAATGCACATTGAATTAATTCAAATATCAAATAAATGTCAAAAATGCCTTAAATGGACTAATTAACCTCAAATCCTAATCCTAATACTAATCTTAATCCTAATTGAATTCATCCATGAAAAATTAAATCAATTATCAAAAATGAAAATTCAAATATCCATAAATATCCTAAGAAGCTAATCATTACCATTTGTGAGTTATCCAAATGAAAAATATCTAAAATCACACCTATCCATGCTAATCATGGTATTTTGGACACCTATTAACCCTACTAGGGTTAACTAAGAAAACCAAGGTTAGATTTAACCCATTCCAAGTTTTTTTCAAAGCCTATAAAAGCAAGCCTAGAGCTCTTCATTTAGAGAGCTTCAAACATAGTGGAATTATAATGTTGGGTTTGATTCATGAATCAAATGCATAGTGTTATAATTCCAAAATAAAGATAAGACCTATCAAGCCAATCATGAACATGGTACCAAAAGGAGATGGAGTTATCCAAGCCCCATTGATCAAGACCTTTGAAGTATAATCTGAGAAAGTGAATGAATGAATCTCTTGGAGTAACCAATGAAGGTAAGGAAAGTTGTTATTTATTTGAATTTTAGTTACATCTTTATTTGATTTATTAACTAAAATCCCCCAATGGTCTAGGCCTAGAGATGTTAGCTTGTTTAGTGTGTTGATTTCATTATTTTTGGAACTAACACCATACTAACCTCCTCTCTTGAGTCACATTCATAGATCATAAATGACATGACCAATGGGACCCAATGCATCCCATATAATAAGGACATAATTATGTAGCTTTTAAATCTTCATTTGGATGCTTAAAGATCTCTAAAATTGATTTTCTAACCTATTTTTGGCCAAAATTCATTTTGTTTTATTTCTAAAATTTACACAGTGACCATTGATGGTCAGTTTAACTATTGATGGTTAGTATCTAACCACTAATGATTCTACCTAACCACCAATAACTCTATATAACCATCAATGGTCTAGTTGCATTGGAGAAAAGGACCTAAATATTGTATTTTGATTCTTTTGGTCATTTAATTCCTTGATTTATCAATTTTAGAGGTACCTAAATCTCTCAACTTAAGTTTAACTTGTAGGTTTTCTTGGGTTTTTACTAAACCCTAAACTAATGTGTTTTTTTAAGGTTTTTAATTTGGATTCATAGGTATTTACTGATGGTATTTATCAATCGGTGGTGATTTTACTCGACCATCAATGGTTGTTTGTTAATCAATCGATGATGGTTGCCTAAAACTACTGATGGTTATCTGTGACTGTTGATGGTCATAGCATATAATTAAATAAAAACCCAAGAGATAATATTCAAACCTCATTTACTCAATCTAGAAAGTGATTCTAAGTAAGGGGTTAAAATATAACATTTTCAAGTTGAATGGTTGGTTTTAAGATGTAATTGCATGTTTTGATTAATCACACATTTCAATTTGGGTTATAAAAGGAGCTTAGTCCAATCATCTACATTTGAATTTGGGTCTAAAATGAACATGTTTAATCTCACACATTTGAATATTGGTGCTTAAAAATAATATGGGATTGGTTAGGTCTTATAAACATTTCATTTTTACATAACAAAAAAGCCTAATCAAACTTGAACAAGTTATTAATATTTCTGACATCATCTTTTAGTTATCTAAAAAGAACTTAGTTCATTTTTTATGCCTTAAATATTTTTAAATGTTTTATTGGGTTTCTAATCAAATCCAAGGGGCCAAACTTCACAACACATTTTGTTTTGGTGCCTTAAAATGAACTTAACATCATATAATTTTCATGTTTTTAGAAAGTTCACTTTTATGCCATGCTTGTTTGTTGATTTCTTGTTTCATAAAAATAATAACATGTGTATGATCTCCTTCATCCACTATAGGGAACTTATAGGATCAAAATTTCCTTTCTATTACATTTTAGTGTCTAGTCCAAGGTGTATAAAGAGTGTTTCCTAAGCTCTCTCCAAGATCTCATAGTATTGGGTGATCTAAAAGTAACCCTAAAGTCTTTATACTTGTATTTTATTTTCATGCATCTTGAATTATTTAGGGGATGTCATTAGCTCTCACAAGTTCTTCAGGGAAACATTGACCTAGGGATTCACCTCTTAGAAATGTTTCAACCCCTCTCCATAGGGAATATACAAATTGGGATCACCCCAATGGGATGGTTGTTTGAGTAGTTAAACCATCTCCATTAGTGGTAGGTTAAGTAGAGGATGTATGATCAATATGGATATTTCACTACATTGATCAAGTGATGGATGTAGTGGTTGTGAAAAAGGAAAGACCTTTTTAGAATAAGTTGATTGATGTGGACTCAATTGGCATACTACTCTTATGTGCATACATGAAAGTGTGTACACATGGAATCAATGTAGATGGTTGAAAAATTTTAGGTTTTAGTCAACCCCACTTTGCCACACTTTGATAGGTTTTAGGAAGATATAATTAATTTTATTTTTTCATTCATTATTTATTTCTTGGTGTGTTAGAATCAAAACTTTTTATTTAAACCATGTCATGAATGAGTCTTGTGTCTAACATCACTCCATTATTTGAGGAGGCATTATGTCATTTGTTTGAAACCTTGATTTAAATTAGAAAAATTTTATGTCAAAACATTGTGAGTATTACTTGATTAATTTGGGTAACATTATGTTTCCCAAATAATTTCAAATATTGTGCCTTTGAAGTCTTTGAAACATCAACCATTGTCACATATTTTGGGAGTGATAATGTTGTTATGTTGTCCAAATTCTTTCTAAAGTCTTGTCTTGTCTTATGTCTAAATTATAATTATTAATCCAATCATTTGAGCCTTATTAGATCTTTTTTTAGCACAATAATGTTATTCAAAATTGTCTAGCTTGTTGGCCATCAAATCCCTAGTTTACCTTAATTAAGTCTTTGATTAACTTTGTCAAGTTCAGATTCAAACATTGATTGATTTTTATTTAGGCCTCAATACATAGGGGCTGATACACAAATATTTCTCTTTTGGGTTGTGTAACTTAGGTTAATCTATTACTCAAATTTGGAAACTTTATTATTTGTGCCTTTATTTGATAGAAGCAATCCATCTTCAAAGTGCCATTTTTTAGTGTTTTATACCAATCAGATCACATTTATGCCTAGAATCAAATGATTAGTCTTTGCCAGACTATTCCAATTTTTTTAGATTAGTCATTATCATTATCCTTTGTTTCAAGCCTAACTTTTGATGTTATTTGGTAAAAGTCCTAGCACAACCTATTTGATCCTAGATTTTAACTCCATGTTTGGACAAAAGACATAGTAACATTTCCCTTTCCTAGTTTAGACCTATTTGGGACATGTGAGTTTGGAATATTATTTTTATGTCATTTTACTTGACCTTGTTTGTGTAAAATATTTAACATTGGACATTTGATGCTATAATATTTTTACCAAATCTTTGCATTAGACTTTTTGGAGATACAGATCCACCCTTAACCAAGTTAGATAGAGTTAAACCCATTTGTATTTTTAGACATAGCTTTTTAGATTTTATATAACTCTAATATATCTTGTTACAAAACATTTATCATAGATTTGACCATGTCTCACTATACACATAGTGGAGCCATGTATAATCTAGGATATGGAAATGTTGCCACATAGGAGGAATTTATTCAAAATCCTTTTGTAGATGAGGTCATTTTGGAGACAAATTATTATACACCTTACAACACTCCAATAAGGGAATAAATTCAAGATCCTTTCATTGATTATTTGGTTACCATGCCTCCTTATACATAGCAAGATCAAGAATGGATGGCCCAATATTTGGATGGTGTACATATGGTTGTAGAAAATGTTTAACATTAACCTTATTATAGTATAATGCCATTTAATTATGAGGTAAGGCATGACAATTTTCCAAGTTTACTAAGAGGGCCTTATAACATGTCTTATTAGAATAATGATTAGGCCTCTTCTAGTAACCCTAATGCCATAGTATTGATACAGTATAAATATCTTTATATGTTTTTCATAAAAATAAGTCTCATAGAAGACCAAATATTTCAAATGTAAATAGCATACTAGACCTATCAAAACCTAGCGCATAACTTTAATCAAATGTCCATGTCAAATGCACCTCTTATTCAATTACTTCCTTCTATGGGAGTTTGACTTGAATTAACTAGTCTAGAAAATTAGGTTTTAGACCCACTTATGCAAAACACTTAAACACAAAACATGTTTAATACCCTAATCATTGAGGAAGTGTCTTCTACTTCTATGTATAATAATGAGAAAATCATAGTGAATAATGTGCAAGTAATGTCTAATTTAGACCAAATTGGTGTTAACACATAAACACATAGTCAACAACAAAATGTGCCTTCAACTAGCACCATTAGTGGTTTGCAAGCTTAGGGAGTAGGAGTTTCTACTTCCTAACCTCAACCAACTACCTCTAATCATCAACTAACTACTTTTTCTATCACCCAACAATAATGATTAATTAGTCAACTAACGACCACTAGCATGACATAATAGAATGTGATAAATCTTACTTAACCCTAATAGGTGACTAGTAATATTCCATAATAGTAAGCACCATCCAATTAACCCATATAACAGAGGTAGAACATCTTGCCAACTCAACAGGGTAAAACCAATGTTCTGCCTTTCTAGGTAGTGGTGAACATACCTATTTCATAATAGACTAATATACAAATTCAAAACCAAATGATTCCTAACTAATAATGTGTAAATATTGCTAAGTGACAGATGTAGAATCTCTAACAGGGATCCACTTCCTAATAGATATTAGCAAAATAAATAGTTTATAATGTTCCTTAATTACCTACCAATAAATAGTTTCCTTTCATGCAAATCATGCCACAAATTTAGAAATAGGGTCTTGGTTCACAAGTCCCTCTCAATCAGCTAGGTATGACTATTCAGTAATATGTCCCTATTCAACCTCAACAAGAATAGTACATCCATATGCCACCATCCAAACCTCAATATTCCCAACATCAGGCTGATATACCCAATCCTAACTAGAATATTTTACAACCATAAGTATAATTTCAATAATTACACCCTAATCCATGCATTTATATTCTAGATCCATTCCTTAATCAATCCAACATACCCTAAAAAATACCCCCATCATAACTCGATTAGATTAATCCATTTTTGACCACCCAACCATCACCTTAGGCAAATTTTCCCACAAATTTCCTTGATAAATAGCTACAATAGATGAAGGATTCAAAATCCACCATCTAAGATGGGAAACAAGTCAAGAAGTTTAAGTTGGATGATGTGTGTTCTTACCCTTTCAACATGGAGTACTTGCAAATACCATTTCCTCTATGGTATGATCCACCAAAGTTTGAAAAATACAAGGGGAAAGGTGACCCAAATCACATCTAACAAAATTCTTTGTTGCATACCAAATAGTGGCCTATAGTGACATATACTTGTTGTTGTTTCTAATAAGTCTAGCTGGACAAGCCTTGGAATGGTTCTTAAAACTACCAAAGAATTTAGTTTCTATTTTTGACGATCTTTCAAATAAGCTTATGTATAATTTTTCATATAATATCAATCATGAGATTTCATTGGTAGTCTTGACAAAATCAAAATAGAAACTAGGTGAAAGGTTTACAAGTTATCTATAGTGATGGAGAACCCTTAAAAGCTAATTTACCCATAGTCTACCAAACAAACAACTGGCCACTGTGTTTACCAAAAATATACATAGTGAGATATCTTATTATCTATAGTTACAATGTGTGCATATGTTCAAGGAAATCATTGACAAAGGTTTGGTGATCTAAATATACCTTATTAATAAGGGAATCATTAAACTAATCTCATCAAATCAGAATAATAGCTAGAATCAAAATCATAACATTGGCCAAAACCAACATCCATTCCAAGAACAAACATTGCAAATAACACATGCCAATAATAATGATAGACCCAAATAATTCTCACAATAACAATGTTGTAGGAAATGGAGTAATAAAGTCATGACATGTCCAAATGATGTATTCACCATCTTCTTAGCCTATGTTGAATTTCCATCTTACTCCTAACCAACAAATTTTTTAGTAGTTACAACACATGTAACAAGCACAACAACCTAAACTAGTGAAACAAATAAAACAAACACAACAACAAATGCCTTTTCAAACCCCTCTTCTAAGTAAAAATATGCCTACTCATCTTATATTTTGTCCCCTAGGTGAACCCATCAAATTAGTATTTTGTAAGCTTGTTGTAGCTAATCTGATTAAATGGCCTACTCCAAAAGAGCAATTTTGTGAGGGTGAGGACATGAAGGACTGGTATAAACCAAAATAATTATGTGATTTTCATAGGGTTAATGGACATAACTTATAGCATTGTATACAACTCAAACATATCATTAAAAATATGTTAGAAAATGGAGAGATCACATTGGATTATAGAGCTTATACCTCTAATCAAAACCTTAGTATCCATCAAGATCCTTTTCCACAACATAAAAATGAACAATAGTATCAACAACTAAGGATGAACTAATAGACTCAACACAATCAATATCAGAACTAACATTGTTAAAACAATGGACAAAACCAAGGTCAGAATTGTAACTAATAAACCTACTATGTAGTTGCACATGATTACAACACAGTTGTAGGAAATATTATATAAGGTTACATTAACACCATTTACATTACTCCTAAACCAAGTACCAATCATATAAGATCATTACTAATCATACCAAATCAACCAAGCCATACTTTTAATCGTTCTTTGACCTAGGACCATACACAAGCAAACTAGCAAGTAGGGATTCCCATGTTAGGACCTTATACTGATAATGTATCATTAGCTTGTGACCATGCACAAGTACATTGACAATGAATACTTATCCTATCTGGTCCCCCACCATCATAATTTAATAATAACAATGGTCTTGTACCTATTCCCAATTCTGTAATCACAACAGGGTAGTCAAGGATTACCATATCAGTCTTACAATCATCTACCACTTCACCCATCATCTAACCAACCATCCTACCTTAGAATAAACCATTTAATACTATCCAAGAAAAGGCATTTGATGTTGTTTATCAATTGAAAAATATGCCAACATAAATATACATTTTAGATTTACTACATATGTCTACAATCCACAACATCTTGATAGAGTTCCTGAGTCAATCCAAAGTTCCCAATGACATATCCCTTGATAATTCTCAAGATTTGGCTAGACATCTAGCTTCTACCCAATAAGTAACCTTCAATCAAAGTGATATGTCAACCCTTGTCCTACTACACTATAATCTATTATATATTGAAGTTTACATAAAGAGGCACAAAGTAAAGCATTTCCTCATATATAATGGATCAAGTCTAAATATAGTTTCTCTAAAGCTAATTAAGCTTCTTGGGTACATGACAATATATATCTAAGAAGAAATAATCACCATCAAACCATATGATAATCAAGAATGAGAATCATAAGGCACTATCAGCTTTCCATTTATCATTGGGCCCTTAACCCATGATATACTTTTCCATGTTTTAGATCTTTATTTATCATATAATATGATTTTGTGTAGACCTTTTTTACATGAGATTCATTTCTTCCCATCAACATTACACCAGTGTATCAAATTCTCCCATTCAAGGATGGAGGTTAATATTTTAGGATATTTTTATCTATATGAGCATTGCAAACATCTTGAGGCCAAGTTTAAGAATCATAATTATCCTTTTGACATGAATCTAGTTTTCAAGCAAGATAAGGGGGAAAATACTTATTAATTTACTAGAGGACAACTGCATTAACCCTGCTACCCTTGATTCACTTTCCCACATGTCACCTCCTAAAATATCCAATCACTATACTATCTTAGATAATGGACCAGGAGAGTATTTGATGTATGACACCTTTCAAATTACAAACCTTCCACAGAACCCAAATTCCTTTGGAAGACCAAAGGACAAACCACTCATGCAATGGCAAAAAAAGGGAAATGTCCATCTATAAATTCCAACACCTATCATGTTTATACCAAATTATAGCTAAGTAAAGGACCCTCTTGATGGTGATGAATCATGGTTATATAATGACAAGTTGGCCAATTATTACAAAAACTCCAAGTATCCCATTCCTAATCAGATCATGAAAAATTAGGATTATGAAAGAGGAGGTCTCATGCCAAATCATGACTAAGTGTAAAGGAACCTATGGACTTGGATATAAAGTGCCTAGGGGTAAGCCCACATATATTATTCACGTTCCATCTCCAATGACTAGTGATGATAATTCTAATAGTAAAGTAGAGTCCAATCATGGCCATTTTGATGACTTCGACCAAAGCAACATGTTTGATAATAACACCATTTGTACCCTTCAACTAGTCATTTGTCATAACCCACTATCATTATATTATCCCCAATTGATAAAATTAGACTAACAAGAATCCAATGTGTTAATTGATGAGTTTAAAAATGATGAAGCTTTCTATGATTTTATAGGCCTTAGGGATAATGTTCTATTGGGATATCATAAATCAAGATTCTCAATCAAATTGGATCTTGTAGCCCATTTTGGAGAGTGGGTGAACACCCTTAGCCAAAATAAAATAAATAAAACATTGAGGTCCCAAAGTGAAAACCTCTTTGAGGCACTTTCTAACCAAGGAAAAAGTAGAGATTAAGGCTAGTCTAGTGGTGAAAACCTATTTCAGGTGCCACTAGATGGGAGTGTCCAACCTTCTTCAAATTTAGACCAAGAACCCACCAACAAAGAAATTTTCTATGGGTCCAAGTTTAGTCTTGAATAACATCAATATTTTGATCAAATCATTCTCAATCTTGAAGAATAACAAACATTTGATCACATTATTCAAGAGTTTCTAACTATTTTTGTCACATGGCCATTTCTCCCATTGGGGGATTTAGATTTGTCATGTCTAAGAAAAATTGAAGAATAAGTCATAATAGAGGACTCTGACATATCCAAATAGTTCAAACCTTTGCCCACTATTATTGATGATGGTTCAACCCTTCTAGTTGAAGTTACAATAGAGGTAAACATCAAGTCCCCAAATGACCCAAAGTGGATTAAATTAGGCATGTAACTCACTGAGGAGTATCATGAAGTCTTAACATCCCTATTGAGGTAATTTCTAGATATATTTACATGAGCATATTTTGATATTCTTTATAATGACCCTACCTTGGTTATTTACCACCTTGTGGTATATCCTAATGCCAAACGAGTGAAGTAAAAGCTATGGAAGATGCAACCTTGCATTGTTGTATTGGTAAAGAAAGAGTTGGAAAATATCTTGGAAGCAAGATGTATTAGGCCAATCAACTATTTTGAATGAATTTATAATGTATTTCCAATCAGTAAAAAGATAGAAGGAATCAAAATATATACTAATTTTAGGGACATTAACAAATTTTTCCCTAAGGATGACTTTTCATTACCAAACATCTACATAATTGTCAGCTCTATAGTGGGCTATGAGATGCTTTCACTGATGGATAGTTTTTAAGGCTATAATCATATAAGAATAACATTAAAATACCAACATAAGATAGTGTTCACCACTTTGTGGGGAACATTATATTATTAGGTTATAACCATTGGTTTAAGAACATAGGAGCCACCTATCAAAGAGCCATGATAGTCATATTTCATGATATGATGCATGACATTGTTGAAGACTATGTTGATGACATACTAGGAAAATCAAAGACCAAGGAAGATCATCTAACATCATTAAGGATGATATTTGAGTGACTACATAAATTCAAAGTTAAACTCAACCCTAAGAAATGTGTGTTTGGTGTTACTTCAGGTAAATTTCTTGGCTTCATCATGTCTCAAAGAGGCATATAGGTTAATCTAGCTAAAGTATGATCCATAATAAAGATTCCACCACCAACTAATTTGAATCATCTTTGTCGTTTGTAGGGGAAAATATAGTCTATTTGATGCTTCATTTCTCAACTAGCTGATAAGTGTCATCCATTTACACACATATTAAAGAAAGGTGTAACATTTATTTGAGATGATGATTACCAAAAATATTTTCAACAACTAAAGGACTATCTCATAAATCCACCAGTCTTATTACCTTCAACACTAGGGAAACCATTATTTTTATATCTATCAATGACAAATCAAGCCCTGGGGGCACTTCTCTCTCAACATGATGATAATGGAAAAGATCATGCAGTTCACTATCTAATCCCTACACTACTAGCATATTAACATAATTATATTCCCATAGAAAATAAATATTTATTCATGGTCTTCATATTTTAGAAACTATGACACTACATGTTGAATAATAAGACCATGATCATTTCAAAAGCAAACCCAATCAAGTATCTACTATCAAAAATAGCACTACAAGGCCATATGGTAAAATAGATCATGCTTCTTAGTGAGTTTGATATATAATATGTTAATCAAAAGCCATCAAGGGGCAAGTTCTTGCTGATCAACTTGCTAAAGTACCCCAAGCAGACATAGAACCCATCACATTTAAATTTCTTGATGAATCCATTATGATCATCATTAACACACCTCTTAAGGAGTAACACTAGAATTTGTATTTTGATGGATCATTACAGAACATAGATTAGGGAAATGCCTTTTGTTTATCACTCCATAACTGGATCTAATCCCTAAATCATTTAGAATCAACTTTCCTTCTACTAATAACATGGACAAATATGAAACACTTGTGGTAGGGATTTGATAGGTCATACAATGGAAAATACACCATCTAAAGGTTTATGTTGATTCATAGTTAATCATCAATCAAGTTATAAACCACTTTCAGACAAAAGATGAAAAGTTAGTTCCTTACAAGGCTATGGTCGACACTCTCAATAAACAAACTGTCAACATCTAATTTAAATAAATACCAAGGGAAAAAAATAAAACAATAGATGCAATATCTACCTTTTTATCGTTGATTTTATAAATAGATACAATAAAGGAATACCAATTTATCATTAAAAATCTAACAGTGTTATCTCATGTGCCATCAACCACCACAATGATCTATGATATTGTTGGTCCTATCTATAATTGGTATTTTGACCTATATGCCTATTTCCATGACCATGTTTTACCACCTAACTTATCCTAAAAATAAACCAAAGCCTTCATCTACAATGTCTAAATTTATACCTTACTCAAACCAACCCTATACTATCATAGTTTTGATGGAACTCTACTTCATTATTTACCTTCAAGAGAATCTCTACTAGCATTATGGGAAGTTCATGAAGGGTTATGTGGAGTCCATGCTAGCAGGGTAGTCTTATCCAAAAATATCTTGCATATTGGTTGTTATTTGCCATAAATGGATGTAGATGTAGTTGCATATGTGAAAAGATATGATAAGTGTCAATAACATGCTAATCTGATTCATGCCCCAACCCAGACTCTAAAACCAATGTTGACACCATGGCCATTTGCTACATGGGGCCTAGACCTCATTGTGAAGATAAACCTCACCTCATCAAAAAAACATAAATACATTCTCACCTACATAAAAAATTTCACTAAGTGGGTCAAAGCTACACCCCTCACTTACATGATTGGAAAGCAAATTTCAAAATTCATTTTCAACCATCTCATCTACTATTATGGTATCCCATTTAACATTATATCTAATAATTGAGGTTCATTCAAGAAAAATGATGTCAAATAACTATGTGCTAAATACAACATCAGATAATATTTCTTCATGGCATATTGCCCTCAAGGTAATGGCCAAGTTGAAGCATCAAACAAAACCATTATTAATATTCTCAAAAATATTGTCAATGATGCTAGTCATTATTGGCACCTTAAGATATTTTTTGCCCTTTATGCATACTATAAAAATCACCACACACCAATAGGAACCACTCCATACTCACATTTTTATGGCATTGAAGCCATTCTTGCCATTGATGTTGAGTTACCATCATTATGCATCTTTTTCAAGCATGTTCTAGATGATAATGACTATTAATTAGTTCATATGTAAGAGATATAGTTACTTGATGAGAAAAAAATGGATTTATTTAAAAATCTACAAGCATATCAAAATTGACTCCATGGCCACTATAATCAATAGGTGAAACCTAGACAAGTCAAACTCAGTGATCTTGTCCTAAAAGAGAACCAAAAGAATACCATGACTGAGAAGAAGCATAAAGACAAGTTTAAATATAATTGGTCAGGTACTTTTATCATTGTTATGGACTATATAATAGGAGAATATAGGATTACTACACTATATGCGGATGAAATTGATGAGCCTATGAACATTATACACCTCAAGCGGTACCACACTTCAAGTGACATGGTGTTTTTTCTATAAGGACCATTTTAAGTTGTATCATATTATCAATATTCTTATTTGTACCATAACATCCTATCATTATACCCACCTATCATTATCTTATCACTTATCCATCCTACCATTCCATTCTATCAACCCAACATGTTTTGATCACATCTTATCCTATCCCATTTGACCTTAGTTTATCCATTAGTTTCACATTTTTAACACAAATAATTAGATCAATTTCATCAATTATTTCAAGCATTCTAGACATAGGTAGTATTTTGGAGCAGTATGATAGAAGTTTGTAGTTTCATCTTTCATTTATTATTTCCCTTCTTATCATGTTTGTTTATGTGAGATTGATTGTAATTGCCTATGGGAAAATAAATATCTCATCAATCTTACTACTAATTATAACTGCCTATGGGAAAATTAGTATCATTGATCTAATCAATAGTATCTTAGTTATAACCACCTATGGGAAAACTAGGGGAAACACTTTTTTATTGTTCCTTATCATACCAGCTAGCCATTCTTATGTCGTACTATGCCACTGTGCCAATTGTGTTTGTTTTGTTTGAATTAACTACTATACTAGTCAAATTTCTTCATTGTAAGGTGGAACTACTATGACCTAGGGTTATTTTTGGACTATTGGGTCATGCTCAATTCATATTGAGGTTAGCTCAGTCCCCCTTGCCATTATGCTCTCATCATTTTTCAATTATCCATTCAAGTTTTATATGCTTTCACCATTTTAGGATCTTGAATGGTTTGGTGTCTCATAATTATTGATTGATTTGAGATACTCCAAAATTAAAAAAACATTTGAAAATCATTTATAAAAACCAAAAACTTTAACAACTTATTTACCTTAAGGATTTTGGGAACCCTTACTAAGTTACAATTAAATCACTTATCACTTAGTTTCCCCATCCTTTTTGGCCTTTTATTCCATGCACTTGTTATTTTAAAAGACCATTCCTATTCTTATATTACATCCATCATGTTTATTTTTCACCAGTTATAATTCTCTTCCCATTTCTTAGGAGAACTACATTCAGCCTAAAGTTTTTTTTTTGATATAACATCCATGGAACTATGTAATTAGCATCCACTTGCCTAGTGCTTATGGAGGCATCTCATCCACCCCCTTACTTTTCTTCTATTCCCTCATCTTGTTTGTTTGTTAAGTTGTCGCCTATTTTCTAGGGATAATGTTTGTAACATTTTTTATGTCATGTTATTTTGTACTAACTTTGGGACTAATTATTATTTATTTCTTTGGTTGTTATTTGTGTGCCTATTTTTTTACTTTAACTATTATTGCCTTGATTTAGTCTATGTGTATTCATTGGGTGATTCATTAAATTCATTAGTATTTAATCCATCCATATTCATATGCCAACATTATCATCATGTTTTTTTAACATTGGTGCATTATTTTCATTTGAGTATTTGATCATGAGAGTCAGTCCTTATGCATATTTTGGCCAAGTCTTCATGGTGTTTTATCATGATGCCTACCATTAAGTGATAAAATAAAAATTAGCTTTGAGAGGATTACACCATCAATGGCAACATCAACATCTCCTTGGTACTGACACTATCAACAATCCCAATCACATCCCAAGTAGAGTAATAAAAAAATGAAATAATTTCAACCTTTGTTAATTCATATGAGAATCTCCCTACTAACAATTTATCCCAATTCATATTTATCCTCTATATTAAGTTACCATCATCATATTTCTAATCATTAGCTATCAATCATGTTTTCCATAATCAAGGTACAATGATTATAACCACCTTGGAACAAATCATTATGTTGTTACCAATTCTAATAACTTAATTTCTTTTGCCCACTTGGGGTATGTTGTTATTATGTTTATTTTTCCTAATTAGGGCATCTCCATCTTCTCAATGATTATAAATGCCTTTGGGAAAATAATAGTGTTATCATACCATGTTGCCACTATCAAGGTATAATGCTTATAACCTCTTTTGGAAAAACCATTGTATATTGTCCCACTTATATTCTCAATGATTCTACCCAACCTTGGATAAATAATTTTATTCTCACCCCATCATATTCATTTATTTGGTCCCCCATCTCACTTCTTTATTTTGAGGGACCATTTACTGGCCCTTTTTCCAACCACTCCCTCGAAGGGGAACCCTATAGTTCATCCATCACCATTGAATTCATAAACACATAGAACATTTCTATTCTTTGAGAAGTCATTATTGCAATTACACATTATAATTCCATCCGAAATAAGGGAAAACTATACAAACCTAAAATTGGCCACCAATGGCTTCACACCCAAATTTAGACCAATTTTTACCAACCATTGCAAACTTAGCCTAATAATTCCAAAATGTCTCTAATTTGGCTTCATAACCATGTAAATAAATCAATTTGGTCCATAAATTAATTAAAAAATAAAAGAAATGTCAAAACTTCCTAAAATGGATTAATTAACCTTAAATCTTAATCTTAATTAAATTAATCCATGAGAAATTAAATCAATTATCAAAAAGTAAAATTCAAATATCCATAAATATCCTAAAAAGCTAATCATTACCTTGTGTGAGTTGTCCAAATTCAAAATATCTCAAAGCACACCTATCCATGCTAATCATGAGATTTTAGACACCTATTAACCCTACTAGGGTTAACTAAGTAAACTAAGGTTATATTTAACCCTTTCCAAGTTGATTTCAAATCCTATAAAAACAAGCCTAGAGATCTTCATTTAGAGAACTTAAAACATAGTAGAGTTATAATGCTAGATTTGATTCATGAAGAAAATTCATAGTTTTATAATTCCAAAATAAAGCCAATCCATATTAATTCAATCATGAACATGGTGACAAGAGGAGATAGAGATATCCAAACTCCATTAATGAAGACGTTTGAAGCATAATCCAAGCAAGCCAATGAAGAAATCTCTTGGAGCAACCAAACAAGGTAAAAAAAGTTATCATTTCTTTGCATTTTAGTTTCATCTTCATTTGGTTTATTCACTAATCTCCCCCATGATATAGGCATATATATGTTATCTTATTTAGTATTTTTATTTCATTTTTTTTAGAACTAACACCATAATAACCTCCTCTCTTGAGTCAAATTCGTGGATCACAAACATTACTCTCTCCCTATAGAATTATAACATGATTTCAATAGTGCTTCTCTATTTCATCATCTATCTCTCTACAATTTCAAAAACTTCAATGTCTCTTGTTATCTCATCTTCCCTTTATCTTAGGTGCCCACCTTTTATAGGCATCCAAAAATCCTTGTGTATCACTTGGTAGCTCAATTACCAACAATCAGAAGATAATGTATTTTCATCCACTTGGTAGTTAATGTAGTTCTATATTCTAAGTCATATACCTCATTATATTTTATCACTTCCCATTTACCTATTAGAATAAATATGACAGTCGTAACTCCTCCATTTATCCTCCATGATTTATGATTTCATTCTAGGATGCATATGGTCTATGAATGTTTTGATCCTAGTTTTTAATAAAATGTGCACTTGGACTTAGTCTTGTTAGATCAAATCCATGGTGGGTGCACATGTAATGGATAATTAAATTTACACACTTCACCCTCTACTCCCTTGGTGCATGTCTTTATCTTCATATGTCATGTGAAATAACTTTTGGTCTTGATTATACTTAGCCAAACTTTGGGGTCAATAGTGTAAGTGCACATAAATTTTGGAAGAAAAAAAAAGTTAATAAAGAGTAGCCTAGTAAATTTAGCTTCAAAAATTTATAAGAGATAAATTAAAAATAGATTTGACACCCTAGAGGTCTATTCCAAAGGAATATTATCTAGAATATTCTATAATTATTATTTATATTATACATAGGGGATGATATAAATGTAGAATTTTTTCAAGAGAAAATTACAACAAAAAAATATTGGGTTTTAGTTTACTTTTGGTTAACATGCTCTTTTTTTTATGTTAATAAACAAAAATAATTTCATATATCCAATGATATTAATATAGTAAGGAATATTTTAATATTCTTATGCCAAACATCTAAGTTTATATGTTAGGGGTTGTTTTTTCAAATATAATCTAATTTGGATAGTGTCATGGAATACAAAGCATAAAAGACAAATTTGTAATTAATGGAAACTTGTCAACTAGATCAATAAAATATGTGAAAAATGGTTATATAAGTTGTGTGAATGGAAAGTATATGTAAGAGGACTATTTGCATAATTGGTTGAGGAGATGAGAAAATAAATGAAATAATGACAAGGTTTTGTGGATAAGTATGTATATTTTAATAAGAACAACTCAAAATTATTTATTATAATTGGAGTGTATCAAGTAACACATAATTTTTTAAAAATAAGTAATGGAACACATATAATGTTGTGTAGGAAAGTGTCTAGAGAATTTTTCATGGATTATGGAAGCATAATCTTAGGTTCGAATGTAGGGGTAAAAGTTACATAATAGATATGACACATGATATGGGAATATATAGAGAAGAGATGGAGGAATAAGTTGATGGCATCACTTTAGAAGACAAGGATGCTCAAAAAGTAAATGAATGGGGTAGGTGAAATAATTAATTCAGTTGGGTTATGAGAATGGAATGGTGAATTATAAATGGTCATTTGAATTTAATTTGGAAAATATAAAATGGGGAAAAAGAGAAGAGATGGGTGAGAGAAATTGTGATAGTATAAGGATAATTAGATTATTGCAACATTGGATAATAAATTATAGAGAGATGGTTCATGCCAATGGTAGGAAAAATCATTATGGGTTGAATGCTACATAGCTAGGTGGATCCATGAGGATAAGTGAGTAACTATTTGGTAGGTTGAAGGGGTTAAAGAAGGGTTCTATATAAAATGTAAACCATTCCATAAGTAGCTGAGTCGAATAACATGAAGATATATAATGGTAAGGAGAAGCAAAATATAAAATATTAATGTGAAACATGGAGATGAATTTGTAGATTTTTTATTATAGGGCAAAGAAAATACATTGCAGAGAAGAGTGTATAAACCTAAGTGACCACTAATAGAAAATTAAAAAATACAAAGAATAAGCCTCTATTTTAAAAAACACTCATGATCTTTCCAAAGATGGTATTGGAAGGTGATAATTTCATTAATTGTCAAGAATTTCCATGATTGAGGGTTAAAACATTTGGGAGAAGAAATATTAGATATTTTTTGATAAAGAGTTGAGTGTTCTAAGAGGATCAAGAAATGTGAGGGGATACTTTAAACCCATAGGTGTTATAGATCAATGAGTTTCAATTAAAAACACTTAAAATTAGACACCCTAGTGTCAATTTTAACCTAATATTATCCAATTCACCAATCCACACTAAGATCATTCTAAACCCTAATTTCATTCCTAATATTATCATTGATACCTTGCACATAGATTTTGAAATGATTGACCAAAATATGATTTTTGTTGCTTTTATTTTCAAGTTTATGCATTTATTTTCTTATTTGCCTTATTTTTATCATTTATGTACATTTTTTGTCTCTATGTAAGTCCAATGACATATGACAAAAATGACATCATGGTTTTCCCATATCATAATGCATCATGTTATGTGACATATCAAAATAAGATTTCCTAAATAATCAAAATCACATACAAGATTAATTCCATGCTCCTATACCTATAAACATCCATGCATATCCTTTCCCATCCCATCAAGCTATCTAAATTATCCATAAATATCATATTATCATCCACTAATAATTAATCATATCCATTAATCCATATGTAATTATTTATCATCACTCATCCACATCATTCTTCCATCATTTATTATAAATAACTACCCATCTTGTAATCATCCATATCAAACAATCATACTTGTAGCTTAAGTATGCAGACATCAGTTTGACACATACCATATCTAATATAATTATCTACAATTAAATCTAATTAGGATCTAATCCAACCTAATTTTATCCAATTCAATTTAATCACACAATCTTTTAATCCTTATCATATATCATTTGGGGCATCCTTGTGTGCCCTTTTTTTTAGCTTCTTCATTCCTAGAAAATTCTTATACTATCATCAACTCATAAATTTATATAAACCTATCAACTTCATCATATCCATAAATGTGATCATCACATCATCAATACATGAAATTATTTAATTCTTTGAATTATCCATATTCATCCAAAATAATCAATTACATTAATTATTGAGAATCAATCAAAATCAAGTTTGTAGCTTCATTGGGATATATCATTCTCAAATTATCATCCTTGTATTTATAATTGATTCTATAAAATCAATATCATATATTCATCATGATACATCATTATAAATCATTTATGTCACATATATCATTGATAGGGGAAAATCATCAATAGTCAAAACAAGTAAGCCTTACCTCAAGTGAGTTAATCACATCACATCCATATAATGACTTATATCCACCATCATTAAATTATTTATCATCATCATACTCTCATTAATTTTGTATCCATAATCATCATTATATTCATCAAGTCCTACTATAACCCAACCCATATTTCTTCACTCTCACCCTTCCATTCTAATTATGATCCATACATTATTTTAGATTTCTTCTAATTTTAAGATCCCATCGATGTTTTTCATCCTCACATGCCCTCTCAAGAGGGAATCATCCATAACAATTCATCATACCATAACATTACTAGGGGAATACTCATGTGATATTTTAAAAATTATTCATTCTTTGAAAGGTCATTACTAATTTATCCGCCCATCTATTCATAATTCCCTTTCAAAGAGGGAAAACATGTGGAAACTTAAAATTGGACACCCTAGTATTTATTTTAACCTATTATCATCTAATTCACCAATATGAAATTAAATAATTATAAACCCTAATCCCATCATTAACTAAAATCCCTAGACAATCTACTATTCACACCATCTCCCATTTAGCTGATTAATCACATCCCTATCATGACGTTACCCCATCCCACCAATAAAAAATATGGATTACTCATACTAATTAATCATGTTAATTAGTTGATAATATAATCCATAAATATTTCATAATTTCATAAATAAAACAAATAAATATTCATCACATCATATTATAATCTCAAATCAATGACATCATCACATCATCCCCAAATCCCAAGTCTAATATCTGAATCCTAAAGTCTTACAACAAAGCTAACCACCCCACTTCTAAGGTAATAAACCAAATATCAATGCAAATCAATCATCAAATCCCAAGGTAAGACCATGCCTACCCAAAATCCATAAGTTAATGAGGAGTTTGACTCACTCCTAACCTTTAATCTTGCATCAAGATCAATAGTCCACATTCATCTTGAAAATATATAAATCCAACCATCCTCCCTCACTTCTATGAACACTTGGGAGACTATCAAAGTTCTACCTAAGAAATCATCAATCAAATCATGTCACTTTTTCCTAGCCATATATTTTCAAGATCAAGAGTAAGCATCAATCATCATATCCATCCAAATAATCTAGCATCAAGCCAATCATCTAGTTGACATGGGGAGGTGCATCTTATTTGATCGCATTATCTCCATGATAAGTAACTACATAAATGAAGTAATTGAACAACATAAAAACATAAATAGGATCAATATTCTTTATTTTTACGTTAATGTGTTTCTTGTATCCTCATCTCTTCTCATTAGGCGTATTAATTAAAGTTTTTTTAGCATAGGAATTTAGATTTTGTTTGATTTTTAACACTTGTGCTTTGCTAATGGTTTATTGTGTGTATACAAACATATATTATAAAATAAATGAGATAGTTAAATATCCTTTGATGTGAACATATGAGGTTAAAATTAAAATTAAGGGATGAATATTGAAAATATATACCACATGAATAAGAAATATCACTACCCTTAATAATGAAGGATAGGAATTATGTGGGTCAATGAAAATATTTCTAAAATCAATATGGTATCAAGGATATTAAGGAGAATGATTTGGAAATGAAAATTATAGAGGATAAATTGATTTAAAAAAAATATGAGAGTAATTTATATCTCATCATCTCTAGATTAGTATTCATATGATAATGGGAGGAGGTGACCAAACAATTTGCATATTTGGTTGGTGAAGTTGCATGAAAAACAATAGTGTATAATTATGATAAAAAAATTAATAAAGAGATTGTGATGACATGTGATCACAAGAATCAAATGGGATATGAGTTTAAATTTTGGATGATTATAGTTTTATTGATGATATAATAAATTAGTAGTCTAAAAGGAGGATTTGGGTCTCAACTACTTATTGGAACATGATCATGTGTAGTGAAATAAATAGTGAATAAATACAATTATTAGATTATAGACCCCTCCAAAAATAATATGATGGAAATGTATAAGTATGTATATGATTAATTAAATGATGATTTTAGGATACTAATGAGGATGCTATAATAATATCATGGTTTCATTTTATTTTTTGTGATATCACAATAATCCCTAATAATGCTAGTGACAAAGGATGGGAATTGGTCAAGTTGTGAGAATTTACCATATGTGGTAATATGTTGAACAAAGTAAGGATATTTCTAAGGTAAAATTTGGATTTTTAGTTATTAATGCACAAAGAAGAAAACAAAAACCTCTAGGGAAATCAAAAAATCAGAAGACATAAAGTTGGATAATGATAGCTTGGAGCTCAAACCACCTATGTTTGATAAGATTAATAAACACCAATATAATATAAGATGTGTGTTAAAACATTAAAATAGGAAATTTAAAATTCCATTAAAATAAAAACATGTTATAGAAATGGTGATTGATGAAGCTACTTAGTAAAGAAGGGAGTAAAAAATAAAAAATAAGAAACAACAAGAGGATGTTGTGCTTAGTAAAGGGAAGAATACTATAGCATAACCTATGTGAATTTTATATACTTATGATGATAGACCTAAAAAAAAATTACTACTAAGAATCTATTTGTAACATTAGGATGAGGTAGCTGAGGGATCCCTATTTAGAGAGACTCAAATAGGGTTTCAAATTTAGGCACTAATGGAGTGTTAGATAACCTAGACAACATGAGACTATTACTACTACTACTATGAGCCCAAAACCTCCTATTGTAACAATTCCCCTTGGCCAATGTATTCCACACGCAAGTTATTCAATATTTTTTTAAAGCCCATGAGGAAAAAAAATGTTGCATAATAAGATACAAATGTATTTTATTATAAATATACTAATGTATAAGAAACACTATGAATATAAGTGAAGTTTCAACAAATAATATGGAAATGAGAAAGAACCAAGTAAAGGAATTAGGTTCAATAAGTGGTTAAATAATAAGAACACAAAAAATAAGTAGAGGGAGACACAAAAGGTGAGAATAAAACTATAGGCATTATACAACAACAAGACCACACAAATTTTGATGATTTTTTTAAAGTTGGGAGAAGACATTAAATAATTTTAAAATGTATTTTAATTGAGCTATCACATTCTATAGTGTCTCTAGTGATTATTAGACATAGGAATATGACAAAAAATGTGTAGGAAAAGTTGAAGATTATATTTAATAATCATATTATAGAGATAAAATTTGAGTACCTATGAATCCTATGGTGAAGGTGAATGGAAACTATGATGAATCTAGTGAGTAAAATATGGTGTCTAGATGGTTGACTGAAGAATAATTAAAACTAATGCTGTTAGGCTATATTTGGTAAAACTAGATATGGAAATATAAAAATATGTATAATGATATACAAGGAGTTTGAACATGTGAGAAACTATTTGAATCATGAAAAAAAAATTCATAGGTTGATGGAACTAGAAAAAAAAAGTGACCACATGTTTATGAGGGTGAAGATGTTAGTGAGAAACACCCTTGGAGAAGTTTGGAATGACAATTTAATATTTTTATGCAAAAGAAAAACATACCTAAGAAGAGTTACTTATGGAGATATTGAAGGATATCAAGTCATAATTTGAAGTTCTTATGAAGTGATTGGTAGGAAAAGTATATAATATTCATTTGAAGGCTAGGGAGGATAAGAATATATTTTAAATATTTTAGTATGCACAAGATTATGTGAAAGACCACATAAAATTATATGAAGCCACACATAAGATTTTTATGATGAAATTTATGATAAAAAGTACAAGTTATAATTGGAAATGAAGTTTAAAGAGCTTACATATTTTTAAAATATATGAACATAAGCATGTGGAGTTAGATGACTTGTTTATAGATATTCAAGTAAAAATTATGGAGTAAGAACTAAAATGTGTGTTGTATATTAAAAATAAGTTGGTGTAATAAATACTTATTACTTATACAAATAAATTTATAGAATGAATAAGTATTAAATAAATTATTAAAGGATGCACAATAATTACTACCTTAGATATAATCATTAGTTTATTATTGGGATCAAATAGAGAATGAATTGAATTATAATTTGGTTAAGATTTAGATTGTGTGGGAAGGATAACTTTTCATGAAAATAAGTAAAAACATGTCTAAGGACAAATGAGACACACAGTGGGTGGAATATTGACCTTATAAATTTACATAAGGAAAACATTGAGGGGTTATCTAATACATGAGATATAAGTGAGACCTGATAAAATATCTTAGGTACTATTAATGGACGTATTCAATATAAAACATGCATAAATAACGAGGTTTTGTGGTAATGATTATTCACACTATTTTTCATAATAAATGAACATTTAGTGAATAAACACACTCAATAAATAAACACAAGTGGAAACATCATAAAGGAGAAGCTAAGAAATAAAAAGCATCAAATCAAGGGTAATGTGAATTGTGTGGGATAAATATAGGTTCAAAAATATTATGCTTTTATATAAATGGTATATGTCACTATAAAATATAGGTAGATGGTTTATAGATGAATATTTTGATGCACATGATAGGTGGTAAAGGAGAGTTAAAATAGTAACAATTGGCAGGGGTTGAATGGTTATATGAAAACTATAAATAGGGACATTGGTATCTCATTTGAGACATATTGAAATGTTACATATTTTTCAATTATTGAGTTAGATCAATTACTAAATGCTTGGAGCCCGGGTTTAAATAACTCAAGAGTCAAGTCTTTGTATAAATTTTATGTATAAATATTATGATTTTATGGAAAAAAATATAAAATAATAATGAAGACTTTGTAATAAGGATATTTAACATGATAATGAAAGATGCATTATTTTAGTGAATTATCTTTTTTGATGGTGTTTTTTGTATACTTACATGATAATTGTATTATATGTATTCTATGATTAAAGATAATATTTGTGTTTTTGTCTATAAGATTTGTTCTCATAATGGGCCTTGGTGTTCTCTATGTTCATCTTGGTTTTTATTCTAAGTCTTTTGACTTAGATGATATGTTAGCTTCATGAGTATTCATTATCTATTGTGAAATATCTATCTAGCACAAGACCCTTGTGAAGATTGTTTAAAAAAAATGCACTCAACACTAATACATGCGTTCAAGAAAATATGTGTATCTATATCCCACCCTTAAGATATCAAGGTTTTTTAAATAGAAATATATTATTGTAGACACTTATTATTGGTACAAGGACTTATATTTCATTAGTTTTAATATTATTTTGTGCATATGGTTCATTGGTTTGGTTTAGGTACTTATTGGAATTTCTCCCTGTGTTTTCTTTGTATTCTTATTTATTAGCCATATCTCCTTATATTTCTTCTATTTTCTCTCTTTCATGCATATTTAGATTTGGGGATCCCATACTTTGTCTTTATCTCTCCTCTTTATTTAGTTCTCTATTTTTATTTCATTTGGGACAAATTTAGTAGTCCATTGAATTTTCCCTATGCAAATTTGGTGGGGCATAAAATCCAACCCTATTTTTTAATGGGATCTTTTCCCCTTTTATTTTTATTTGTGTTGTGTGGACCTATTTTTTTTTTAATTTCTTCTTCCTCCATGGGTCATCTTGTGTGTAAATAGGTTCTTAATTCCACTTAAATAAGGATATATATACAATACCTATTTTATAGATGCATTTTAATAAAAAAAATGGCAAGTAGAATTTTCTATCATTGAAACTTTAAGTACACTTTACAAATATTTTTTCTACTCTTAAGTATACTAATTTCAATGTTTTAGTGACATATTGTACCAAAAGAGTATAAGTGAATGTTCATGTAATTTCATCCCCACTTAGGAAGAGGAGTTTGAATACCTTCACTCTATATATCCATTTACATTTCACATAAACTACATGGGGTTTAATTCTAGCATAGGATAAATGTAGTTGAAACTCTTTTTGAGACTCTTTGATGTAATTATTTCTATCCCTTCTCTTGAATGTGTGTTGTGGTAAATTAGGTAAATAAGTAAATAATATAATCATAAAAATTTTACACATATTTTATATAAGGCAAATACATAGGCATATATAAAAATAATTTATGAACCTACATATAAAAATATAAAATCTATAGATATTCACAATACACATTCAACACTTAGTAATAGTTTCATTGGTCATAGAGGCATTATGTTGAATATGCCCTAGACATATTTTTTAGTTAGACATCAGGTACCAAATCTATCCCTATAGAAGTAGACTTATATATCTCACATAGATCTTACCTGACACTTGTACAAACCCAATCCACTTATAGAATTATAAAATTATAAAACGGTGTGGCCTTTTTCTCTTTACTATATCTTTATCTCATTAGATTTACTTATAATACTTTATTCTTATTTTTTTGTTCATGTTAGATGTCATTAGGTTGACTAGTTTTTGTTTTGGACTATCATATCAATAATCTCTCTTATGCATCTTGTTTTACCATTTACTTAGTACCACTATACTCTAGTGTCATACTTTAGTAAAATATTTTGGTTTACCCATTCTACTTACATCAAACTAAGGGGTTTTTGCCCTCATAACCATTAACATTTGTTTATTTATATCATTTTAAGTTTTTATTTTTAGGTATTAATTCTCATATAATATCTTCATGGTTTAATTCCCCTTGCTTGCTCATAATTTGTGATTTTACCTGACATCATGGTACATATTAGTGAAATGGATATGATGTCTTTGATGAAATATATCTTTAATATGAAATATGAAAATTTTATGTCTAGTGATTGAGAAATGATGAATGAATGTAATGTAATTATTTTTGAAGAACATATTTGAAGAAACCCTAATATTACTTTGGAAATTATGAATGTTGTCAATGAAGTAGTTAATAAACATTATTTTCTTGTAGATATTCCCAAGGTTTGTATTTCAATTCCTTCCTCTTATTCAATTTTTAATAATTATGTTTCATCTAAACTAAATTCCAAATAGTTTCCTATGTTTATTATTAATGATAATATCTAACCCTTGAACAAAACAATTTATAAACATAATGTCCCTACTCATGAGATAATTTTCATGATGCATAAAATAAGTGATTTAAGAAGAAAAATATATACCTTATCTCTTATTTATGAGATCCCATGTGAGTCTCAATCATAATATAATATTAGATAATCCTATTCTTCATGAAGTGATTTATTTTTTATAAGTAAAAGAGAGTTTATTGGGGTCCTCAAACTTGTGGAATTTTGTAAAACATTACAAACATAGCATAGTATAAGAAGTAGAAATAGATAAAATTAGAAAAATGGTTCTACGAATATGGTGGATATATGTATCTAGAGAGAGGAATGAAAAACTAGATGATGAAATATACTATTAAAAATACATTTTTTCATTCCATATAATTGCATAATTTATTGCACCCAACCCAAGGTCCCATTTATCCCTTTTACTCCTCTATCAAAGAATATTTTTGAATATTTTTTTAGTTCTATTTTCAAAGTCTTATGGGTATTATTAGGATACTAGTACCCAACTTATGTCATGGCATAAAGATGCATGTGTCATAATTGATGATCAAATACTATAGAATAATGTATAAACTAATAAAGATGTCTAAGATATATGGCTTACTAGTAGGCTAGCCTTCATGATCAATAATCCATTATTTGCCATTGTACTTTTTGGTTGGCATTTTTTATTCCCATCCTTGTGAGTTTGTTTTCTCTTAGATGTCGAGGATTTGATGGAGCATGGGAAGCATTTATTTAATTATTCATTCCTATCTAATTTGTTTACATGGGTAATTAGGTCATAGCTTGGTTGTTAAATTAGATCTCTAGAATCTTCTCTAAGGATTCAATATTTTCCATAATTACCAATAGGTGAATGTTTAATTATTGGGTTACTTTGGTTTTTATCTTGTTTATCTTGAAATGTAGTATAAATTCTAAGTCTTATTTTATCAATCTTGAGGACTTCACCTTAGACATATGATATGAGTTTGGTTCCTTGTACAATGTATGACTTTTCTCAAGGTCTTTACATCTAGAAGTTTTTTCATTAGGAATAACCATAAGTAAAATGTAATGGAAGGAGAATAACATGGGCATAATTGGTTCTTGGGCCTTGATGAGATCATATTATAGAGTGTAGTTATGTATAGTGGGATCTTAATGGTTATAACCTTAGATATCAGAAAACACATGAGCTCAATCATTTTTCATCACCTTCAAATTAGTTTCTAATGCTCTCCTTTGTTAATGGATTGATAGAATTTTAAGCTCCATATAGATGTAGTTAAAATTGTTTTGAAAATGAGATTAAATTTTAAATTACATGATATTAATATAAGATCTTGTGAAATAATTAATGATGCCATGATTTTTTAAATTGAAAATATAGATTTCATACAAGGTAAGCATTCATGAGGGATGGTGCTAGAAAAAGAGGCATTGGATGAAACATTTCATTGGGAATGGGAAATATCATTTTAAATTATGGATTTGATAAAATAAAATTTTGAATCATTATTAGTTTATATGAAACTAAACAAATCCATTTTTATCAAATAAGTTTATGAAGTGATTAGTTACCACATTCACTTCTTTGAAGTAGTGGGAAATAGATGATCATTAAAAGTTATTAAGGAATGATGTGGCAGGTTAGATAATTAAATATAAATTACACTTTGTCATAGACCTATTCATAGTTACATTTATTTATTTTAGTTAATCACCTTTAATTTCAATATTGGAATTTTATGGGGATCAATCCAGTTTGAGTTTGGCAAGAAGGGATTGAAAATAAGACCAATTATTTATGGACCTTAGAATATGAGATGAAAAAATAGTTATGTAATTACCTTCGTGGTCTCAGATGAGGCAAAAAATTCCCACCTATACTTTATTATCTTTCGATGAACCATCAAAATTGAGATTAACCCAACTAGGCTTTGGAAGTTTCTAGTGTGAATTTTGTGTATTAATCTTATTTACCTAAATCCCATTAATGGGAAATTTTTCTTGTGATGTGATTGATAATAATTTCCCTCATGATATTTTCATGTCTACATATCTTATTTTTCATGGACATATAAATCCTTTTGTACATCTTAATGCTATTTATTATTCTATTAAAAATTATGATCATCAAAGTACACTAACAATTAAGTTATTTCATAGAAGCTTGAATTATGATGCCTTAGATTGGTTTATTAAGTTGGTTAGTGAATCCTCATATACTTTTATCATGCTATATGATGATTTATTAGAACAATTTATCTCAAACAATGGAGCTTGTGCTACCTATGAGTGTATCCCATCTATCAAATAAGGTCTAAATTAAAGCATATATAATTAAATTCTTAGATTAAAATTTTATATGGATTATATAATATGTCAACCCTTAGATATAAAACACCAATATATACTTATTCATGGCCTTTTATCTACATTAAAAGGTTATTTGATTTACAATGATTATCCATAATACAATAATATTTGTTATGATTCCATATCACTAGAGAATAACCATGTACTACCATATGAGACTTATGCTTCATCTTATCATTCTTATCTAAGTATTAATTAAATCCACATGTATAAAAATAATAAATGTACACCATTGGATAAGGGTGATTCTTTTAACAAGTCCTACATCATAATTTAGTGGGTTGCACTTGCTTCCTAGATTGAATTAATATCTAAGTGAAATATTAAAAAAATTATTGATTTAAAATTTATTAAACTTCATCATATTATAAATTATGTCACATATTACTCACCAAACTCAATTATATATAGATAATATCATTCATATCATACAACTCATGGAAATCCAACTAATAGATGTTACCCTTTGAAATATAAAATTTATGATCTTATGGAGAAAGGTGGATTTAAGATTAATAAAATATTATTAATACTAGTAAATATTCTAAGGTTGAATAATATATTTCACATGATATTTCATATTCTACAAGAGATATTCCTAAGAAATAATTACCTAAGAATGAATTTATTAAAAAAAAGGTACTAAAAAACAAATTACCTTATAAATATTTACCTAAGAAACATGTATATAACAATGAATCTCCTATAAAATGTCAGGGGATCTGTAGCTCTACCAATTAGAGCACAATTGATTACTTTATTATATGGAATTAAACACGGAATTATATCAGAATGATAAAGTAGCTAGAAACTTGAGACAACAAAGAATTTGAGAGACAATACACACTCTTGTATTAAATACTACTAGAAGAAAATACAATAAGGAAGATGCCACTTCTTCCTCCACCTCAAAGGCTTGCCACACCTCAAGACCTTCTTCCCTCTCTCTCTTTCTCAACACAACAACTCTAAAGCTTGAGTTGTTATCCCTCCTTGAATGCTTTAGCTGATCTCCTTGACCTTACACCTGTAGATCTCCTTGACCTTGCTTGCTTCAATGCTTTTACTTGCCTTAGAATAATTACAATACATGCCTTATGGGTCTTTAAAAAGGATCCCATGCTTACAAAAATAGAACTCTAACTACTAAAATTAGACACACAGCCCGCGACTTAAATTAGCCCCTTACCATGCAAACACTCAGTTCAACTAACTAATTGTTCGTGCAACGAACAGTTCTGGACCGCACAGGTGACCGACGCCGGTCCCTGCTTGTCTGGTGCTGCCGACGTCGACCGACTCCCTGTCGTCACCGATCTCCTTCTCCACTACATCTGACCGACGTCAGTCATACTGCTGACGCCGGTGGCTCTAGTTCTTCATCATCCTTCCTTGTGTCTGCAAATAGTTGAAGCTTTTAGCTCCACACCTTAACAATCTCCCACTTGGAGATAAATAGTTGCAACTTGTACCTATACCTGTACACCATCTATTTTGTTTTTTAGGCTTTGTATCCCTCTTCAATGTCACTCTTGAATACCAACCACCACGTAAACCTGTGATGCAATACCTGTATCTTATGCCACAAGAATTTTGCTACTCCCAAATTCTCCATGACATACTTCTGAACCAACTCTACCCTTAGCTTAGAAAACTCCCTGTATATGAAACCCTGCAACAAGTAACACAATACAGTAATAGGATAATGTAGCTAATATTATCCAACCTGGTAATGATAAAATACAATGGTCAAACCTCCATTGTTTTGTAGCATAATCAAGACCATATACCATAGCCTTCTGTCTCATGTGCCCATCCACTCTCTTCTCTAAAATAGGAATCCATCCCTCTATCTAGTACTTCCTTCCAACTGACAACACTACCAACAAATACCTGTTTGGTTCTCTAAGGACTCACACTCCTCATCCATGCCAAGCTCCCACTATTTTTGGATTCTGCCTGCATTACTTCTTCCATCTTCCTAGTTCATGACTATCAGTAAGCAATATAAAGAAGGTGAACAATGAATATGAGGTTCACATACCTTTCCTAACATCCACATGGGTGTTTAAGACCTATTAATTCACCCAACATCCATTCCAGTGACCGATCTAGGCCATCTCCCAGTCAGCTCCCGACCGATGTCGATTCCCTGCACTGATCCTGACTACCGATGTCATTTCCCTAGCCGACACCGGTGTCCCTCCTACCGATGTTGGTTCCCTATGACCAACATTAGACTTCTCTTGTCTGACCTAATGACCCTGCTAGTCTGCACATGACTGATGTCGGTACCTGGATGACTGACGTTTGTGCCAAGCTACCGACATCGGTGTCTGTGTGTTCCTATAAGTGATGAAATTTTCATTCGCGAGCTCTTCTTGGATCATACCTCTATCCATGCTGCCCTGCTCAGATTTATTTAGCCCCTGTGATTGATCTCTGTCCTTCATCTCCTCCATAAACACCAAGGCTTCTTTGTTCCTATCAAAAGCATCAAATTTCCTCTTTCTACAATGAACTATATCTATGCTTTCCAAATTTGAACACATACATTTTGAATCAAGAACTTCCATTCCCTTCCTATTCTTGTGACCAAGCCTATTAGGCCACATCTTTGAATCTACACCAGAAGTAGAATCAGTAATACAAGTAGACAGATAAAGAGTATCTACTTTCTTACCTCTTGCTAGAACAAGTGCTCCCTTGGTAACCTTCCAAGAATCCACTGTGAGGGTTATTGTGCATCCCTCATCTCCCAACCTTCTTATAGAAATCAGACTCTACTTCAAAATTGGAACATGCATGACCTCTTTCAACACCCATGTGTTGTGAATCTGCAATCTCAGCTGCACTTTCCCTTTGCCAACTATCTGACAAGGCGTACCATCCCCTAAATAAATAACTCCAAAGTCTCCCTATTCATACTCATAGAACAAATCTCTGTTTGGGGATACATGGAAAGATGAACCAGAATATAAAATCCATGATCCTACCTGACTATCTGAAGAAAGTATGAGAGCATCCTGCATCACAATATTTACATCCTTTGCTTCTTCCATACCTGCATGTTGATTCTCTTTATCTCTCAACCAACACTCCTTCTTTGTATGTCCTTTCTTTCCACAAAACCAGCAGGTAATACCTTTGGATTCGGATCTCCTTCTTGACCTTGATTTCCCTTGCTCAACCTTCTCCCTTTGCCTTTCCCTGCTTTCTGCACTTAGAGCATTCCCTGATGATTCACCTGTGCTTCTCCTGCATATTTCCTCATTTAAGATCACACTCACAACATCATCAACTTTTAAGATTTTAGAAGCAGATGCAGAATTACTTACTACCATAACCAAACCGTCCCAACTTTCAGGCAAAGAACATAAAATGAAGAGATCCTTTACCTCATCATCAAAAACAATATTGACTAAAGCTAGTTGGTTTACCAAACCATGGAAATCACTAAGATGAGTATGTACCAATCCACCTTCCTGCATTTGCAAAGTAAATAGCTACTTCATAAGATATACCTTATTAGAAGCCGAGGGCTTTTCGTATAAATTTGCCAAGGACTTTATCAACTCTTCCATTGTCTTGCACTGTGATAAGCTAGAAATCACAGATGATGCAAGACTCAACCTTATGGAACCGAGAGCCTTCCAATCAAGAATGTTCCATTCTTCATCCTTCATATCTGTGGGCTTGCATGCAACCCCACCCAATGGTAAGTACAAATCCTTTTGATACAGATAGTCCTCAATCTGCATCCTCCAATGTTGATAATTCTTGCCGTTAAACTTCTCCATTTGTAGCCTGCTTTCTTCTGCCATTGCTGAACTCCCACTCAATCAAAAAACCCTGTGAATGACCTGTAATCAAAAAACAATACCCTTCTTCCTGCAAACCGTAGCTCTGATACCACTTGTCAGGGGATCTGTAGCTCTACCAATTAGAGCACAATTGATTACTTTCTTATATGGAATTAAACACAGAATTATACCAGAATGATAAAGTAGCTAGAAACTTGAGACAACAAAGAATTTGAGAGACAATACACACTCTTGTATTAAATACTACTAGAAGAAAATACAATAAGGAAGATGCCACTTCTTCCTCCACCTCAAAGGCTTGCCACACCTCAAGACCTTCTTCCCTCTCTCTCTTGCTCAACACAACAACTCTAAAGCCTGAGTTGCTATCCCTCCTTGAATGCTTCAGCTGATCTCCTTGACCTTACACCTGTAGATCTCCTTGACCTTGCTTGCTTCAATGCTTTTACTTGCCTTAGAATAATTACAATACATGCCTTATGGGTCTTTAAAAAGGATCCCATGCTTACAAAAATAGAACTCTAACTACTAAAATTAGACACACAGCCCATGACTTAAATTAGCCCCTTAGCATGCAAACACTCGATTTAAATAACTAATTGTTCATGCAACGAATAGTTCTGGACCGCACAGGCAACCGACGCTGGTCCCTACTTGTCTGGTGCTACTGACATCGATTGACTCCCTATCGTCACTGGTCTCCTTCTCCACTGCATCTAACTGATGTCAGTCATATTACCGACGCCGGTGGCTCTAGTTCTTCAGCATCCTTCCTTGTGTCTGCAAATAGTTGAAGCTTTTAACTCCACACCTTAACATAAAATACATCCATAAAAATATAAATGAATAAATTTTGGCTTCTAATGATCTTAGCATTAAGTAGGTTTAAAATGTGGAGACATTGATCAAAAAAATTTTTGTAGAGGGACATCAACAAGAAATATTTATGATTGATATTGAAGCTTTAAGTCTATCATATATGATATTAAACATTTGAATAAAAGATATCTATTTGAAAGCATATAAATTGGATACATTAAATTCCCTATATCTCTTGATCTTAATACATGTCCCACTATATTTTATGCTACTTAATTTTTGTTTAAGTACAATGAAATAGTATAAATTCCATGGTTACAATCACTGAATGTAACTCCTAATGAATCATATGATCATATAAAATTTGATTTCTAGAGTGAAATAATTATAATTGAAATAAATAAATAAAACTAAAAATAAATAATAACATATTGAGATGGATAAGGTTACATCTCAAAAGTGGGTACCAAAGCAAAAATCTAACACTAATAAAAGTATTAAATAATCATAAGAGCACAAGGAATGTCCTATAGATACAAGTTTTGATTATAACTAAAAGTTTGATGTTTTTAAGGGGATAACCTTTTTTATGATCCTACAAGGTAGTAACCAATGAAAATGAAAATTGTATACTTTAATACATTTTATTGTGACTAAATCATTGGATAATATCATCATCTACTTAATATGAGATTCAATGTATAATTCATTATTTGTATGTAATCCTTTGTTATTTTTTTACATTATGTTACATCACATTCTCATGCATTTATTACATCACATATTTATTTATTAAATCACATATTTAATTATTTATTACATTACATGATACTTGTTACTATTCCTACTTGTTTCTTCAAATTTACAACATACATCTCTTGTGGTAAAAACATTAGAAAAGTATATATAAAAACATGGATATAAAAATACATATAAACATCAACACATGTAGTTTAATAAGACTCATTTTTTATATAATATAATAAGATAATGTTTTATACAAAAATGTGGCACATGACCCATACATATCATACATCCAAATGCCTTATATGAGGAGAGGGGGAATATTCCTCTTCCTCCTCCCAATGCCTCTCACCCTATGAAATCCCATCACATTACTCTATGCTACATCTAAGGTCATTATATTTGATTGATTTCCAACACTACGACTACAATCAACATATAACCTTGTGTAGGCCTAAAGGTATGCAAGATCCTCATGACCCTATGTATGTATCTAGTGAAATTTATCCAACTCAAACATAAAAGGATAAACCATTTCTTAAGGTTGTCTCCTACCTCTACTAATATGTGGAACATGATGTTTAAACTATCACAAGTGAGACTTAACATCATTGACCCTCTATTGATGTATGAATAGAAACTCTTGTAATTACACCTTTGTATCAAACAAATATATTTATGATCAAATGTTATATATTGTCCTCTCTAGTGGCACCTACACCTTTGGGATGTCCTATGTGAAAAATGACATGACCCTATCTATAATGAATATCCAATATGTGGAAAGTACAATTAAAAAAAGCATTATCATTTAAAGGGTTATTAGAAATATAAAATGCAACTAAATGAAAATAATATAATACTATACATATCATCATCCATGAGGGATGCTTATGAGATTTGGCCTAATGTCATAATGGCCCCACCACTTGGTTGTATGTTACCATTGGCTCCATATTCACCACTACCTATGTATAACACCTCATTAATCCTACTGGGGTAACATATCCACCACCAATCCTACCACTCAACAACATTTGTCACTATCATTATAATGGATGGAAAACATTTGATTCAATCTAAAATGTTATGTATATGTACATGACATACACATCATTAACATCAAGATATAAAATTGGGGGATATATGTTCCCAAATAATATGAATGTTATCTCTATGGACATAGGGACCCATACCTCTCCCTACCTAATCATACACCTTAGTGAACACTTATACACATGATATAGAGATGATCATTCTTTTTGTAACTCAAACTAACTCATCATGTGGTCAAACTAAAATCTCTCTACATGCCTATGGTAGTCCTAGAACCAAAACTAACATGGATGCATGGAAACATATCCCAATCCTTAATTCAACATGGGTGTAACTAGTTGTTTAATTTTTTTCATGCATAATATTATTTTAACTTATTTTAGATTTATTTATCTGAATAGGATAAAAAAATTAAATATTCATATTATATAAAATACATCATTAATTTTGTATATATGAATGTAACAAGTAAATTGAGGATAATTAATTATACTTACTATTTATAAAATGATCAAGAGGATAGGTTACTTACCTTGTTTCTATTTTTTTACGTTATGTTTTTATGTTGGTCATTAGACATATCTTGAAATGGATCTGTGGTCACTCAACTCAAGAGGATGATTGTTAAAACATGTCTAGGGAGATTTGGTAATACTCAGATGCATATGAATATAAAATATGTTTTCTATCTACCAAAAATATCTTCAATGGCTTTTCCATTCTATTCCACCATAATGCACTATTTCTTCCAATTGATATGCTTCTTGTGAAATTTTATATGCTTAGTCCTATGTGCAAATTCAAATTTTTAATCCTTCACCTTGAAACCTTAGCTGCACTTTCAACATCTTGCTTTGCCTATATAAAGTGGTTATAAATAGAATCTAGATAGAACCAACCACACTATGGTGCATGGTTGAACATTAATTATGTTTCAATACCATGAAAAGGGCTCACACCACATGTAGTTATCTCACCTAAGTGGATGCATGTTGAATAATGGTACATTAGTATGTATATAATCTATTTTAATTTTGAAACATGAAAATATACAATTTTGACCTTGTTTTAGGTGTTTAAACTTGGATTAGTGACTTCTCATTTTAAGGTTTTTCAAATTTAAATGCTTTATGGTAGTGACTCAAACATGTGTAGATGTATTTCTCAATGAGAAAGTTCAATTCCAAATAATTTATAGATAGGATTATCATTAGGCTTGATATGTATACATAGATAACTTATTGGGTAATTTTCATCTATAACTAGCATGTAAAACATGTGGGATAACTGAAGGGAAGGGTTTTAATTTGAAAAATATCTAGTTGGATAACCTAGGATTCTATCAGTGAATGTATAAAATACTAGTAAGTGGTATCATATAACTATTTTCAAAACCATCTAGAATAGAGAAGATAATGATCTAGAGAATGCTAAAAGTTTTCTCAAGATAATAGAATAGTTAGGCAAAAACTAAGGATGTATTGTATATATATTATCGAAAATTGGGAAGGCCAAGTCCATAGATAGATGAATGTCTAGGAGAGAATGTGAGAAAGTGTCAATTGTGTACACACAAGTCATGTATATTTAGGATTAGTCAAAACTAACATTATAAAGTGTTTATTACCAAATTTATGTGTTTAAAAAATCCCCCTTTTTAGTATATTATTGAAAATTATATTAAAAGGATAAAATTATAAATTTGGTTACTGAATATATCCACATTTGATGTATTTAGGTATGCCTTGAGTATAAATATTACTCCATGCAAAATCCTGTAATGAAACAAGTAGAAATCAGTGCCCAGTTATTCTAAAAAAATCTAAACCAATCTAGATCATTGAAATATTTGAATTTGAAAAATCAATGAATAGATATTACTGTGATTATGTGAACCAATATTCCATATGAAGTCATTAGATAATGTGATGATTCTACCCTAATTAGATGCTACTTGTTAAAACCATGGGTTGGAAATAATTTATCCCAACCTCAATTGAGCATTGAGAAGTGGTTAGCACTTGATAAAATTATAAAAATCAACAACATTACTCAAAATATGATCATAATTATTTTGGTGGAACTTGTATCAGGTTAACATGCCAAGGGTAGAGCCCTATACTAGGCTCTATGAAAATATGAAAATTGTAAATCAACCATTAAAATAGATTTTAGATGCTAAATGATTACATAGTTATCTTCATTACCATCATATAAATATAAGAGTGTATGCATGAAAAACATCCATGCCCCATAATCTAATCCATTTGTAACTTAATGTGATATCAAATGCCATAAATTTGTTTGTGTCATGCCCATTTTTGATTAAAGATAGGCATGACACATAATTACAAAAAAAAAAAAAAAAACACCAATAAACATGGATAGATACTAAAATTTAATCCAATCACAATATGAATCCTACAACTACCAAAAAGCTCATACATGCATAAGCCATTAATTTAAAAGCCCACAATCTTATTCTATTTGACCTAGCATGCTAGATTTCTTCCAAATCTCATGCCAAATGATAATGATGCAAATGACATTGATATGTCCATAAAAATTGACCTCAACCACTATTTATATAGTTAGGATCCACGTGTTCACTTTGGTGAGTTCTTTGGCCATGCCAACTTCCTTTTAGGCTCTCAAGCCACTCTTTCCACCTATCACTTCCAAAGTGACTTTGTGAAAAGTTCCACATGGTAATAATTTTATACTTTCTACCTTGACACTCTATATGGATAGAACAAATTCCTTGGGGATATAGAGAAATAGAATTTATGCCACATGGAAACATTCTCCTAGCTTGTTGGCCCACAAGCTTAACCCTTAATAAAGATGATTCCATAATTATGGAGTATCAAGAATATATTATACAATGATATCCCACTCACTTACTTTCCCATGGGATTCACACCTAATATAGACATATTCGATATAGTGTGTTACAGGTATGATGACACATTATAGTATCCCATGAGCTCACATGCCTAGACATTTTACAAATTTTATGAACATCTTCAATATAATGGATCACTAGGATGATGCCACATGGTAGCATCTTGTGATCCTAATTTCTCATAGGTTGTATACTCAATATGGTCATTTATGAGTCTATGGATCAATGGGATTATTTGATATTATGAAATCTCACTAGTTCACTAGCCTAGAGTCATTGATCCCTATATAGTCCTCCCTAACACCATGGGTCACTGGGATGATGCCACATGGTAACATCTTACTATCTCTTTATCCCAACATTGATAATATTATAGACCAATCTGATATCACTCCTAGGTGTGATGGGAAGATGACACATGGCTTCTCCTGAACCACTCAAGAAAATTGTAAAAATTAACTAAGGTAAAAATATGCCAAAAAGGACAATCTTAGAGGTTTCTAATGGAAAATATAGGTGGATGAATTTAGTTGACAAGGGAAATTTGGCTAAGGCAAATTCCTAAAGTTTACTAAGTAAAATATTACAAACCAATCAAAAGTGACCAAGGTAATTAAATGTTGATCACACCATTTTTGTATGAAAAATAACTTGGGCAAGAATTAAAATGACTAAGGGATGAAGGGTCACAAAGGATCCTATAAAATGGCTAAGAAAAGTGTTACACAAGAAAGGATACATAGGGAACTCATTGATTAGATAATGAAACATTATGCAAGGTAACTAACCCAAATGGATATGGTAAAACAATACTTGATTGAGTTAAAATTTGTGAACATTTATAAGTGACTAAGGCTAATAAAATATAAATGAACTAAAAAAATTCACAAAACAATTTGACAAATCTAAAATCAAATAATTTAAGTGAAGCACAAAAAACATATAAGGCCAACTTTAAAATTGATCAACCAACAAAGTAAGACTAAGTAAAAAATGAAGAAACAAATAGATGTCAAGGCTTCAACAATATCTTGACACTATACCAATATTTTCATTGATTTAGTCAAATATTTAAAAAAACATAAACAAATTTAAACACTAAATACAACTCATCCATTTAATATAAGGTCTATGTTTAATAAAACTTCATTACTTTTATTAAATGACCTAGTTGTTGGGAAGGTAATAAAATACTTAACTAACTCAATTACAAAAGCCTAGGGGATTATTTCATAGACATCATTCCAATCCACAACAACACTAAAAGGTATTTCTATTACTATTCAAATAACAATCCAAATTGTTTTACTCATCCTTGCACAATCCAAATTCAAATGAATAACCCATAACCAATTTAAAAAAGAGAGACATATGCATAAACAAGAAACTATTCTCAACAAAGATTTAATAAAATAACTCATTATCTTTTATTAGAAAATTCATAAGGCCTAAGGATTCTTAATTTACATAATGAATACTTCTAAAAGGTCTAAATACAAATGGTCATAACTAGACATGACTCATTTTATAAAAAGGTTCACTATAAGACAACATAGTCTTTAGTAATGACTAAATTAAATCTATTAACTCCTTGAATTCAAATAAAAATAGATGCTCAATGCTTAAAAGGCTAACCATATCTATACTAGCTAAGTATAATCCATATTATGAGTGGGTTGACCTAACTAGGTTCAAAAAATAAACACACCTTGTATCTTAATCTCCCAAAGCATAGGTAGCCTAAATCATATGCCTTAATATAAGACTCATTCTTCATATATATATATATATATATATATATATGGTTTGTTTAAGTAATACTATTACAAAAAACTCAAGATTTAATGATCAACAATTCCTAATATATTCAATAGAATGATGCTTATATATTAAGGCCATTAACTTGCCCAAGCTCAATCATGAATGTCAAAGCCTTCACAAGGATTCTAATTTTTAATGAGGATACATCCCAAGGAGGTCTATTAATATTTTATACTAAGCAAAATATAAAATAGTTCTCTGTAATAATAACCAAAACATTCAACTGATAAAATTCATAATAATAATAGCTCACACTCAAATCATAATCAATCATTAAAACATAAATACGAAGAGTTTAGCTTTGAATAATTAATCCTTAGCATTTATCTAGTTATAAGAGGTAGCAAAACATGAGTATATTATAGTTGATGATGAGGTCTTCTCCAGTCTAAGTACAACTTTGGACAAAAGAATGTGGGATCACCTCCAAAAAAGTTTACAATCATCAAGAAACTACTCTAGGCACACCCAAGAAGAAATTCCAAATCCAGGCATGTTCACATCATGGTGAAAGTTAAATAAAGAAAAAAATAGTCAATATGTCTTGGGGTCATGGAGATAACTACCCATAAGGTGCAAATATAATCATCTCTTAGTTAGGAGGTTACCAACCTTAGATCTATTCTTAGAAAACAAAATAGACAAAAGAGAAAACACAAGGATCTCAAAGATAAGACCCATCAGGCATACAACCAATAAGATATATTATTTAAGTATCCATGAGAGGACTTAGGCAATGTACCATCATGTCCAACATGAGAGACCTACCCTTTCCTCCATCAAGAAGAATGTGACCGTTCAAGGAACCATATGTATTACATGATGAAACCATAATATATAGGTAAGCAAAAATACCATAGTTATAATTATCATGGAGGAATATGTCAAATATAAACTCCCACATAAGGTTAATAACACTATAGGATGACTGAAGCAAAACCATAATGAAATAAACAAAGTGAATAATTAAGACAAGTGGCCTTACTCCTCTCGAATGCAATAGCTCATCAACAATCACACAAATTTCATTTAGTCAAACCATATGATATTTGAGTCAATAAGATACATACTAAATGATCTAGGTCCTTCCATGGATATTTTTTGAAGGTTTATACCAGTTGAAGCTATCCCTCTCTAGGTTATCTTATTGTTTCTTTTCTCTTATTTCTTTTACGTTCACCCCAAAAGTTATTAACTTTGAAGTCTAGATAATAGAACCATTTTCTAAGATATCTACCTTTATCAAACAAACATTTGTCCTTCTTACAACCCAATTAGAATATGACATGTGTTTTTTTATTTCCTTATATCTACCAATAACTTATTTTGGCTAGTTCATGCCTATATAATGGGTAATCTTTTATTAGTCCATAATGGTACATGAAACTCATACAAAGTCATATGGTTGATTCTATGATCAGCCCAATGATTCCCATTGGTTCAAGGCAATGTCTAGTTAATGGATAAGCCTGAAAGCTACCACTAGATAATGTAGATGTTGGTATACTTCATCTCATGCATTAAAGATGACAAGATAAAAGGTGGTTTAAATAACTTAATAGAGATTACAACTACGATGACATAACAAGTTTAAAGAAAGGGTTGAATGACATACAAGTCATTTAGTTAGGATTAGACAAGGTTAAATACAAGATTTGGGTCAAAGATAGGATCACACATGATTTAATAATTCCTTGCATAGTCCTTTTTCCTTCATTAGCAATGGCCTATTCCTGCATAATTATTGCACCAATGAAATCCACTATCCTAATAGATGAATCTTGAAATTATAACATGTAATCTATAATTTACCTAAACCAATGTAATTATATTACCAAGTTATTCACAAGGTCATGAAGTGATATTATTATAGCACCTAACACATATTTAATTTCAATTGTATCCAAAGGTAATAATTTAAGCATTGCAAAACCAACATTTATCATGTTCGTAATCCTCTTACCTTTGTAGTTAGCACCACTAAGGGAGTATAAACATTGATTTAACTATTGAATAATTTTCCACCCTAATCAAATAAGTCAACCCCCATATAATTTCAAAACTTACATAGGGTCTATCATGGTCATTAATTGAGGTCAAATAATATGTTTCATCCTTGTCACTTTCCTATAGTTTGTCCTAATGTCATTTTATGTTCTTTTAGGTCACTTTAATGAAATTATATGATTTATAACCAAAGGAAAAATGTGTCAAATATTGATCTAACATCCAAGGTGTCATTTGAGTATCAAATAACTATTTTATAACTGACATGATATAGGTTCAATGTCCATCTAATAAGATCAAGAAGTTTTAAGCAATTTTAAGTACTTGTACAAACATAAACAAATACTTTTCATGTGAAGAGGATTTAATATGATATTTATAGGCTCAAATAAGTATTTTTTAGGATTTATAAGCTTCATTAGTTCTAGACTTGGAAAAAAATGGTCCATCTTCATTATCATTCTCTTGTGCAAGTCAAAGAAGTCAATCGATTTTCCTCCAGTATAGAGAGGTCAGGAAGAGTTAAGGGGAATGCATTTGGTATATGTTATTATTCCATTTTTACTTAATTTCCATGATAATATTTATTGTTTTTGTGTTTTTTTTTTAAACAATCTTGAATATTGATGATGCCTTCAAACTGCCTACATATCCCCAATACCTCAATCTTCTCTATTTTTTATGGTTTGATGCTTCTAGGTGGTGTATGTGACTTTGAAGAGAATGTAAACTACTTTATTTATATTTTAAAACTATTTTCATGTGTTAAAATGGATTGATAAGAAGGATCACTTTCATTGTGCTAGGATGAACACATTCTGGTCTATAGAGTCATTATTTTTAGTTATAGAGTCATTTTCTTGTAAATGGCTTCAAATAAAGGTAATGCATCTATGTTCATTCACTCAAAGTAGGTATTGTCCATATTATCCATTAAAGGACTTGGAATTTGATAAATATGGGTTTCTAATACACTAGGTAAAGACTGATTAGAGTTTTAATGTGCATCGTCACCTATAACCACCTGTAGGTTTGTATGTATAGTTTTAAAACTATTCAAAACTAAAGAGATGTGGTGTGATACATATAAAGGTTTGAATGGATTTATCAAGTAACTTAGGGTTAAATATAATAGAAAACACTCCATCAAGAAACATATAGAGGTGCATATATGAGAAGGTTATTTAAAGTGAGAGTTTACCTTAATATCTTCAAAAGAGAATCTTTCCTTATGAAATATCCACTATTGGTGGAAGTTGATGAAGTCTGATAGGTGTAATGTTACCTTTATTTTATCCTATTCCTAGTATAAAAATTTGAACATGAGAGGAGGTTTATATGTCAAGATAAAGTTATGGTAGAGTGGAGTTTCATTTAGGTAAGTTCCCACTTGAAACATTTATTGAAATCTATAGTACATTGAAGCCAAAGAGAGAAACATGTGACCTATACATATACATTGCATTGGTAGTGAAATTAATGTATGTTATTAAGGAAGAGATGATTATGAATGTGTATGGATGGCATAATAAATTTAGTGGAAACCAAGAAGTGGGAAACACATTTTTAATAAAATTCTTTCACCTACAGGAAGGTCTCATACCCCTAAATAACATTTATATTCTGACTGTAGACCTATGGTATCTTGATGGTGATGGTATGAGAACATGTTATCAAGGAATGAGATGAGATCATATAGGTGTATAATTATCCTTATTGACTTAAAAATAGGATTAAGGTGTGAAAATACTATTTTAAATCATAAATTTACACCTACAGTAGTCCATTGACCTCCCTAATTACAACCTATAATCACAGGCATACAATCACAAGCATGTAGTCTACCCAATTGACTTAAGGAAATTAAGAGCTCAAAGTGGTGGATATGTATATAATTTAAATATTTTAAGGGAGCTCTCAAATTATCAAGTTATCAGGACAAACACCCAAACTTAGGTGAAAATATAACATGATCAACTCTGCCTAAAAACCCACCTGCAGTTAAAGTCCTAGAATCTAGTCTTTAGGATTTTGAAATTTTGAGAGGCCTAGAGGTGTGATAAAACTTTGGAATTTTGTATAAAGAATCCTTATGATATATTATAATATTATATAGTACCATTTATGTTAGAAAAATAGGGGAGGTACTATCAACCTATGCATCCATGATGGAAATATGAAATGGAGAGAAAAGGGGCATTGTAAGACGATGCCTAAGGTTAAAATGAAGATGAATAGGTATAGATGACACCATAAAGTCAGAATTAATATTCAAAATTGCTCATATATAGTCATAAATATTCTGAGACTACCATTTCTAAACCCTAATGGCCTCAAACTTTATCTATATGACTGCATGAACTCTCCAAACCATTTTATAACACTTAAGAGAGAGAGTACAAGGCTATTAGGAATAATTGGTTTATATGAAAAAACATAAGAGTGGTCAATTTAACCTAAAACCATCTCAAAACTACTTAGAATGCATATAAATAACTCTAAGGCCACTTTATTTTAATCACATTTATATGAACACTATGCATGGTCCCTAAGGAGTTGGTAATAGTTGAAGGGGGTCTTATAATTGATCTCAGTGTAATTTGTTTGTAGGTTGAGCATCCAAATTTTATGAATCATCACTAAGAAGGAAAACCTCCTAAAACCCTATCAAGAACCCAATGGAGAAAATATCATTGGATATGTATCTAGGAGTGGTCAAATATCCATGAAAATGACTTTAACCTATCTATCACTCTCCCATGCTCCATGACATCCATTTGGTCTATGATGTCACTTGTATAGAGAGGCCTAATTCCCTATTTTTTAAATAAGATTTGAGTTATTTCATAGGTACATAGGGAAAATAATGAATAAAAAACATTGAGGGATGTCTATAGAGACTTATTCCCACTCTCCATACTCATTTATAAGTGATACATGAAAGTAACTATGCTACATAGTTCACTACAAGTAGTTTTAGATAGATAATGAGAAGGAGAAGTGATTGCCTAGTTTAAAGATGAGAGGTATGATATTGGATCCTTATAAGGTATATTTGATTAATTTTAATTAAATGAGGTTATAAATATGTGTCAAATGCCTCCTAAATTCATATCTATGAGTATATGCAAGTAACTAAGGTGACAAGTGTGAAGACATACCTATAAGGCTAGTGAGTACTTTTTAGATAGTGAATGATAAGTGGTGTAGGAGAAGCTATCAATTGAGAGGTGTATGAGGGTTTTTACAACCATTTTTATACCTTATTATTATATTTAAAATGTGTTAAATATACCTATGATAGTCTTAGATAGTAAATTAGAGTCTTGATCATCAAGACAATTTCAAGAAGGGTAGTGAAGAGACTCTATGCCACCTTGAGGGAGAATGATGCATTTCTAATGGAAAATTGTCAAAGACCACCTTTTGAGATATTATCCACTTTATTATATTGCATTATAACTATTTTTAATAGCTTGACACGTATCCTTGTGACCCTTGTACTTTTATTCTTCTCTCTCCTTTCTTATGCTCTATTTATGCAAGTCATTTTGGTAATTGTATCAAATCCACACCTGGTATGGTGAATCCATACTATTTTGAATATTATATTTTCCTTTCAAATAAATATTTCCAATCTGATTTTAAGTTCATATATTCTTTTCCAAGTGTTTGAAGTGGTTTATAGCGGGATGACAAGTGATAACTATCTATACTTGTGTTCTATTTACTCTTTCATGTTTGGGGTAAATAGTTATCCCTCTAATAGGTCACATGAAGTGTATTCAAGTGTTTATATCTATATATAATTGTAAAGAGTAGCATTAGTGTCTATAATATAACCTCTTCTTTAATCACCTTGAGAATTATAATGCATATCACCTCCAAGTTTGAAATACTTATGTCAAAGCAGTCTAAGATGTTGAGACTAGTGTTGTGAGTCATGTTTCATAATGTAAGTGTATGGTAGTCTATTGTAGATCTATTTGGTCTATTAACTCATTAACATAGATTAATTTTTATGTTTTTTATATTTCTTTTCATCTAAGCAAACAAATATTGTAGGTGATAAGCTATCTAAGACTAATCTATGGAGCTAGCCCTTAAACCTATAGGTTTACCTCTACTATAGATAACCTATAGGCCTATAGGTAATCCAATGTTTCAATCTAAATAAGTCTTGAACAACCTCTCTAGGGTGCAAGGTTGAGTGACAATAGTTATGGCATGCTTGGTGGGACCAAGGTCTAAAAGAGTGGAAGTATTATTGATGTGTTTTTCCTCTTATCAACTTTTGAAATCATCCAAGAAAATACTAGTGGTGACTCTTAATGAAATCATCTAGTTGTAAGGAGATCGAGAGATTGTTGTAAAAGATTTTGATTAATTTTTTTTTTTATGTGACTAATTTAGTTGATATCACTGGTTATGTTGAGAATTCCTACTATGCACCTCCCTATCAACCTTGTTATGATCCATGTTATACCCCTCAATAGCCCTATCAAAGTTATTATCAGTCATATGATCATCTTATTCATTATCCATATGAATATGATGTTCTTGAATAGATCTATGAAGAAGTATATGAAAATTCCTATCGATAAGAATTAAATAAAGTTTCCCATATACATCTCAACCTAATTCCCATTAGCCTTATCATGAAGAATAAGATGACCCCATTGATTGGAAATTAAGATATTGGAAATCAAATATGAATTCATACCAACTTAATTTAGGCAACTAATTCAAAAAATTGAAGCTCACCAAAACCCCTATTATCCACATCCTCCTAATTTAATTCCACCTCAAGTTAGTTATGTCATCAATGAAGATTTACATGAAATTAAATGTTATATCTAATGAAGGGTAGATAGGTTAAAAGGGTGGATAACCAAGAGATTGAAGATGATCTTGTAGGTTAAAAGGGTGGAAAACCAAGATCTTAAAGATGAGCTTGCATCTATTGAAGAGCCTCAAGAAGGCTATAAGAAAAGTGATACTATTTTTAAAGAATATGTCTCTCCCATTAATTAATCCAACTTGTGATCCCCATGATCCCATTCATGAGCCCTCCATCACACCCCATACTCCCTTTCCAACCCATGATCCTATTCATCACCCTCCCACCTCATCCCCTATTAAAGGAGAACCTATCCTATGTGATATTAATAAATAAGAGAAAACTCAAGCTACAATTAATCAAGAAGATGACATGAGAATCTATGATTAAGAGACCACCATAGGGATTCCCCTTGATGAAGATAAGTTAAATTCAATCTTATTGAGTGAATAAAAGTATGTTGAAGGTCATGTTGTAGCTATCCACAAAGAGTTTAGTCAAGACATGAAAGAAGAGGTGCTTGAGAAGGAATCCACATCTATTGAGTTAGTTGATATTCATGTGTATGATAAATATCTTGATCAAGACATACAAGAGGAATATTTGAAGAAGAACATCACAATGGCTAAGTTGGTTGAGTTTCATGAATATGATCAAGAAGATGATGAATACTTGTTTGCAATTCTAAATACAAGTTACACTCCTCTTCAAGGAAACTATAATCTAGTCAAGAATGAAGAAAGCATCTTTCGTAAGAAAGTGAACATCCAAGGAAGAAACACTCCCTCAATTATGTAAATTTAATAAGCATATACACTCCATGAGGATATGTTTGAGGTCATCAAAATGGTCTTTCATCTCTTCAATCAATTGGAAGATTCTTTCTCACTCTTTAAGGACCAAGTATATTTTTATTGGACTCAATTTCCATAGAAGAAAGAAGTTTTTCCTATTGGAGCCATTCCTATAAATGAATCACAAGATTAATTTCAATTAATTCTATTAGATATGTCAACTTACAATGACTTTGAATAAGGAATGTTTTTGGAAGATAATGATGCAAAGTTCCTTGAAAAACTTGGTTAAGTTTTAGTTGAGGAGTATCATGAGGAGATGTTTGAGTCATAAGAGGAATTCACCTTCAAGGGTGATGTGGTTTCATCTATTGTCATTGAATTTTAATTAATACCAAAGAGATTAGAAAACATGAAGAAATTAAAGATACCAAGGCCAATGCTCAAAATGCAACAATCTTCGTTTAGTTACTCATGCCATAAATCAAATAATGGTTCAAGTTTCCCCTTTGATCCAATAGGGAGAGTTATATATAAGTTAGTTTTTGTATTAGTTAGATAGTTTGAGTTGGTTTATGTTTTCTTGAAGTGTTCATGAGAACACAAGTGTGTATGATTTCTTGTCTTGTCTTTTGTGTTTGTTTCCCTATTATTCATTATAGTTTTGAGTTCTTTTGAGAGGCATTTTAGTGTCATTGGAAATATATAAGTGAATATATATCCCAATGGATAGGATAAGGCAATTGGTCCCTAGCATAGAAGGATTTCTACCCCTGGGAAATTTCTAAAATGTTGACTAATTTGACCCCTTGGTCAAATTAGTCAACCACCCTACAAGTTTAGAACTTTCATAAAGTCTTCCATGGTTATCAATTGAGGTCAAATAATATATTTTATCCTTGTCACATTCATAATATTTATCTTAGTGTAATTTTATGTCCTTTTGGGTCACTTGAATGAAATTTTACAATTTATAACTAAAGGATAGATGTGTCAAATCTTGGTTTGATGTCCAAGGTATGAGTTGAGTGTCAGGGAAATATTATATAATTGACATGATGTAAGTTAAATGTATATCCAAGAAGATCAATAAGTTTCAAGTAGTTTTAAGTAGTTATATAGATAAGGACAACCACTTGACATGTGAAGAGGATTCAAAGGGATCTATATAGGCCCCCACAAGTCTTTTTTAGGCTTTAGAAGCTTTAGCAGTTCTAGCCTTGGAAAAAATCAATCCATCTTCCTTATCATTCATTTATGCAAATCAAAGAAGTCAATCAGTTTTCATCTAGTATGGATAGGTCAGGCAGAGTTGAGGGGAATTGATAGATGTTAGTATTCACTTCCATGGCAATATTTATTAGTTTTGTGGTGTGTGTTCTATGAACAATATTTAAGATTGTTGATTCCTTCAAAATGCCTACATATCCTCAATACCTTAGTATTTTTATTTTATTTTAGTGGGTTTATGCTTATAGGTGGTGTATGTGACTTTTTAGATAATGTCCACTCCTTGATTGTTATTTTAAAACTAGTTGCACATGCGAAAATGGATTAATAAGAAAGATCACCTTCATTGTGTCAAGATGAACACATTATGGTCTGTAGAGTAATTATTTTCATTTGTAGAGAGTCATTTTCTTGTAAATGGATTCAAATCATGGTAATGCATTTGTACTCATTCCCTTAAAGTAGTAATTATACATATTATCTATTAAAGGAATTTAAAGTTCATGGATATGGGTTTCTAATACACTAGGTAATGATTTGTCAAAGTTATGATATACATAGTCACCTAAAACCACCTATAGGTTAGTAAAGATAGTTGTAAAGCTATTCAAAACCCAAGATATATGGTGTGAGAAGTCTAAAGTATTTAATGGATTTATTAAATCTCTCAAGGTTCACTAGCATAACCAAGACTCCCTTAATCAACATACAAAGGTGCATCATTAAGAAGTTTGTTTAAAGGGAGAGTTTACCTTAATCTCTCCAAAAGATAATCTTGCCTTATTAAATATCCTTTTTTGGTTGAATTTGATGAAGTATGATAGATCTAATGTTTCCTTTCTTATAGCCTAGGCCTAGAAGAAACTTTTGAACATATGAGTAGATTTATAGGTTAGGTCAAAGTTATGGTAGAGTGAGGTCTCATTCAAGCAGGTTCCTACTTGAAATATTTAGTGAAATCTATAGTAATTTGAAGCCAAAGAGAGAAACATGTGACCTACACATCTACATTACATTGGTACTGAAATGAATGCATGTTATCAAGGTAGAGATGAGTATGACCACATATGGAATCAGATAATAGAATTAGTGAAAACCAAGAAGTGGGAAACACATGTTCAATCAAATGTCTTCACCTAAGGGAAGTTTCATACCCCTAAAAAACATTTACAGTCTAACTACACACTTATGGTCTCTAGATGGTTTAGATGGTATGAGAACATGTTTTCAAGGAATGAGATGAGCTCATATAGGTGTATAATTATCCTCAATGACTTCAAAAAAGGATAAATGTTTGAAAATACAATATTCAAATAAATGTACACCTACAATAGTCCATTGATCTCCATAATTGTAACCTATAGTCATAGGCATACAATCACAAACATGTAGTATACCCAAGTGACTTAAGGACCATAAAATATTGAAGTGGTATATATGTAGATAATTGAAATATTTGAAGGACATTATCAAATTATAAATTTATCAAGCTAAACATCTTGACTCAGGTGAAGATATAACAGGGTGAACTCTGCATAAAAACCCTACTTGTAGTCAAAGTCCTAGAAGCTAGTCTTTAGGAGTTTAAAGTTTTCAGAGGTATAGAGGTGTGATTGGAATTTGTAATTTTATATAGAGGATACTCATGATATATTATAATCCTACATATTACTCTTCAAGTTAGACAAATAGAATACTTACCCTCTATCATCCATAATGGAAAGATAAAATAGAGAGAAAAGGGGAATTAAAAGATGATGTCTAAGGTTGAAATTAATATGAAATGTTATCGAGGAAACCCTATAGGTAGCATGAATATTTATAAGTAGTCATAAATAGTCATATAGAGTTTAGGCCTACTAGGCCTAAACCCTCATGGCCTTAAACTTGATCTAGATGACTACATGAACTCTCCAAAATCATTTGATAACCCTTATGAAAGAGTAAAAGGCTGGTAGGAATCATTGGTTTATAGGAAACAACATAAGAGTGATTAATTTAACCTAAAACCATCTCATACCTACTAAAATTCATAAAAGGAGATTGAAGGCCACTTTCTTTTTCTCACATCTATACCAAGACTATGAATGGTGCCCCAAGGAGTTAGGAATAGTTTAATGGGGTCTTATAATTGATCTTAGTTGAATTTTTTTGGAGGTTAAGAGTCCAAATTTTATGAATCGTCACTAAGAAGGAAAACCTCCTAATCAATAATCTGATGGAGAAAATATCATTGGAGATGCATCTAGGAGGGGTAAAATGGCCATGAGAATGACTTAAAGCTATATATCACCCTCTCAGACTCCATGAAATGCATTTGGTCTATATTATCACTTGTACGAAGAGGCCCAATTCCCTATTTTTTGTAGGATTTGAGTTATTTCATAGGTGAAGAGGGAAACTAATGAATGAAAAACATTGAGGTAGGTATATGGAGAATTTTTCCCACTTTCCATACTCATTTATAATCACATTGATACATGAATGTACCTATGATACATAGTTCACTATAGGAAGTTTTAGATAGATAATGAGAAGGAGAAGTGACTACCTAGTTTGAAGATGAGAGGTCTAATATTGGATCCTTTTAAGGTCTATCTAATGAAGTGGAAGGAAAATATGTTATAAAAAAGTCTCTTAAACCTTTAAAATGCATATATATGAGTAGATATAAGTCACTTAGGTGACAAGTGTGAAGATAGACCGAGAAGGTTAGTGAGTAGTTGCTAGATAGTTAATGACAAATGGTGTAGGAGAAGATATCAATTGAGAAGAAAACAAGGGATATTACAACCTTGTTTCCACCATCTCATGATAGTGAAATTATTCAAATATCCATATGGTATTTTTAGATAATTAATTGGAGTCCTCGTCATTAAGATAGTTTTAAGAAGGGTAGTGAAGAGCCTTTATGCCACCTTGAGGGAGAATGGTTCATTTATGATAGACACTTGTCTAAGACCACTTATTGACCTATTATTCAATTAATTATCTTACATTTTAACTATTTTTCATAGCTTGAAACTTGGCCTTGTGACACTTCCACTTCTCTTCTTCTCTCTCATCTCCTATGCTTTATTTATTCAAGCCATTTTGGTAATTATATCTAATCCACACCTAGTATGGTGAAGCCATGCTATTTTTAATATTGTATTTGCATTTGAAATAAATATTTCCAATATAGTTATAAATTCATATCTTCTTTTATAAGTGTGTGAAGTGGTGTATAGTGGGATGAAAAGTGATAACTATTTATCCTTGTGTTCTATTTACTCTTTCATGTTTGGTACAAATAGTTATCCCTCTAACAAGTCACATGAAGTGTAGTCAAGTCTATTTATATATCTATAAGTTTAAAGAGTATCATTAGTGTCTCCAATTTGACCTCTTATTCACTTACCTTGAGAATTATAATGTATATCATCTCCATGTTTGAAATACTTATGCTAAAATTATCTATAATGTTGAGACTAGTGTTTTGAGTCATGTTTCATAGTGCAAGTGTATGGTATTCTAGTGGAAATATATACGTTGTACCACCTCATTATCATAGGTTAATTTTAATGTTAATTTTATCCCTTTTTATCTAAGTAAGTAAGTAGTGTAGGTGATACACTATCAAAGACTAATCTATGGAGCTAGCCTTTAAACCTAAAGGTTTACCTCTACTATAGGTAATCCACATGCCTAGAGGTAAACCAATGTTTCATTTGATCTAGATAAGGCTTGAGCAACCTCTCTAGGGTTCAATATTGAGTAACAATATTAACATAGTCACATTGTTTTCTCATGAGGATCTTTACATTATCCCCCCCTTAAAAGGGAACCATCCTCGATGTTGGACTATTTTTTTAATATAACAAGGTTTCTAAATCTATTGGACTGCTAGAACATCATCTTAAATTAATTTAATACCACCCTAGGTAGGCACCTAAGGTGAGAATTTCATTGAATCACTTAAGTAAATTATCAAGTGTGGATGCCAACTCCTACCTAAAACCAAACATATTATTCCTTTATATTTATAATATCCCTTGAGTTTCTTCATTTATAATTTTTAAGGCTCTTTAAACACATATGAGGGTTTGACCCATACAAATATAATATTCTAAGTCATATTGTGATTTTCAAGGTTTATATAATCCTATATTATCAATATTTTGATACTAAATCTCTTACTAGATTTTAGAATATGGTGACATAATCACTTCAATCTTGTAGCATAAGTCATAAATTCCATTTTTGGGCTGTAAGCATTTTCTTGACTTTTCCAAGGCTTCTTCTTTGTATAATTTTCATATAAATAGTCATGGGAGATTTGAACAACCTACCATCATGCCTAACATAGGAGGACTTCATCTACTTCTATCATGATGTCTAGGTAAGGGTCAAATAACATTTCACCATGCCCAACATAGAAGGAATTTGATACACTAATACGATGAAGATACTACTCATAAACCACCATCACTTAGTGTCACAATAACATGTCACAATACACACACAAGAAAAAAAGCACTTTATGCAAATAAGGGGGAAAAACTTTTTGATTTACCATATTTTTCTCGCAATACTATTATTGGTATTCCAACATAACAATAATTTCCTATGATCATATAATAAGTGCACTTCAATTCTAGAGCATAACAATTTGAACTTCCTTTCTACAAAATATCTCTAATTAGAGATGAAAGTGGTATAGTTTCAGACCCAGGCCTTTCTTTATTCAATACTATGTTACTACATGATATTTCACTGGCTTGATTGGATGGTAGATGAAATACTATTAATTTATGAAAGAGGTGATTCATTCTAATTTAAATCATACTACAAATCACACCTATCTCAATCTATTAAGACCCATAATTTATCTATTATATGCATGAGAGTTCAAGCGTTCATTGAATAAGTAACTTACTCTTAGAGAAGGATGATAGTTGCCAATCACAAAAAAACCATCCTAATAAATTAGGCATCAATCCTTGGTCATAGTTTTATGAGATCACATGAAATTATTAAAAACATATAAGGTATTTATGAGCTACCATAGATAGTGCCATCTAAAACACAAAGGTTATTTTAAATAATCATAGCATGGGGAATGCTTCCCATCACACAAATTCTACTAGATAAGAATATAAACATGGGGTTATCTCCGTTTTTCATATACCATGCCATTCATACAAGATTTTAATCAACATCATGTTATGTTATTTAATCACATAGGCTCCCAAAATATTAGTTAATTAGTCAAGATAATAATATGCTAATCCATATGTATGAGGTTCTTGAGATTTCCACCTACCATCTAAGATATCTTATACAACTCAATATGCAAGAGGTTCTTGGGACATCAATCCACTAGCTAGTAGAATTATGTGTGATTCAATGTATATGTGTGGCCTTTAATAAATTGGTACATTAACGAAGAATTAATGTGCTACTCAATATGTATGTGGCCTTTAGGACATTACTCCACTAGAAAATATCTAGGTCCAGATAGAAAAGGAGAGTCGACACACAGATGACCCATAGGCATGCAAAATTACAAAGAGTAAGAAATAGTTGATGCATATATGGACGTTTGACATGTCAAAGTGAAGAGAGTAATAAATACTCAATATAATGATGGCCTCATACACACCAAGGTGCATAGTGTATCAAATATTTTATATGTTGAAGACCACATGCACATCAAGGAACATAGATTAAGATAGTCAATATGAAAATGATGTCATTCATATCAAAGTGTAGAGAGTAAGAGATAGTTGATATGCTGATAAACTCATGCACATTAAGGTGTAGAGAATAAGATATAGTTGATACACTAATGACATAATGTACATAAAGGCACATAGTGAAGAGATAGTTGATATGCTAATGGTCTCATGCATGTAAAGGCATAAAGTGAAGAGATAGTCAATACATTCATGACCTCATGCACATAAATGCATATATGAAAGAGATAATGTATATATTGATGGCCTCATAGATGTCAAGGCATAGAGTGAAGAGACACCTAAGTGATCTTGAGAAACCTTGGTGTCTAAGACCACCACATCTAGTATGTGAGGAAAGATGGGATCTTGGACATATGTAATAGGTCCCCACCATGACCCACTTAACTATCATTTTGAATCTACTTCTTCTCCCTTATACTATCTCAAAGTGATAGTTATGCACATACTAAAACATGAAACCAACACAAGCAAACATCACAATAAATTGAAGAAACATCAACTGATCATGTAAGTGTAAAATCAATAAAATGAGACTACGTAGTCTCAATAATGAAATTAAATACAAACAAATTTAATCAATGAATTCCATGATTAGCCTTTAGCTCAAAACATTTAAATTCAAAAATAAAACAATGTTAGTTTCTAAGAAAGTTAAATAAGTGCTCAAACAAATTAAAATAAGTTCAACAAGCAAATATAGCAAACTTATATCACAATACAATCACTATGTGGATGTATAAACCACTCAGGAGCATAAGTAATAAAGTAGGAGGTCATTAGTGATCCACTAGCCATTTGGAGAATCAAACTACATCACAACAAAGGGGATATGTTCCACTGGGCATTACTAATAAAATTATCATATGGAGCCAATTACCACCTTATCATGCCTAAGTCATTATTATTCAATTATGAGTAATAAGATGTAGGATGGCACTACACCATTTCCAATACACAAAATGATATTTCTAATTTCAAGAATAACATGTAGGAGCATGATATATCATTACCACTACACAAAAGTATACTATTAAATAATTGGTACCCTATGCCTCTTTAGAGGTCATACTATAGTTAGTCTGTATTCACCAGATACCAAGGTGTTATTTGGAATTTAAATTAGGCCTTAACTATTTTAACATGAGAATTTAGATATTATGCCACATGAAATTAGGTCCCACATGTATGTGCAAACATAATATTCATGAAAAGAGAGATGCAACTCTATTATTTCAAGAGAAGGTAACCTCCATAGATGCCTCCTTCTGATTCCTATTGACACATAAATATATACAAGTTCCCATGGTAGTTAGAAGTTTAGTCGATCAAAGTTCACAAGTTATCATCATGAGAGAATCTAAAAATACCTAATGTATTCATTCATGGTTACTACCACATGGATTTACATTAAATCATGATTATCAACTCTTATGGGATTTCATTCAGCCAATCAACATTATTATAGATGTAAACTTATCTATTGATTAATTTATCATCATAATACCAATAATGTGCAAGGTTAACTCAATCCATTGCATATGCTTCATATCTAGGAAGATACTCTCTTAACCATTTGATATGCATCCATAAATAGCATCATAAGTTAGACAATACTCATATATTCACAATAAGACAATTAACACCCTAGATCTAGTCAAATATAACATGCAAAAATACTTTATCCATTCAGTTTTTAGGAGATTCATCTAATTTCACTAACAAGATACAAGATTATCACTCAACTAGTTAATATAAAGTAATATTAGATTTATACACAAAGTAATCCATCACCTTAATACCTAAGTTCTACCATATCCTAAATCATTGAATGGTCCTAATGATATAAAAATCAAGAGAAGCTTTATTTAACATTCTCACAATTTAAACATACTCAATCAACATATCCATAGAATTCATAATTTCAAAAGAGAGGTCATTAAAGCCTTTTATAGCTATTAGTTCAATTAACAACATCTGAGCATTAGTTCAAGCATATCCAACCAAATTCATTCAAATTCATGTCCTCCCATTATCATGGTAACATCTTAATCAAAGTGCATATATCTATCTTAAAACTTTAAAATAAATAAGAAACAAGTGCATACACACACAAATATATCAATTACTAGGGGATTCTTAACAACAAGTCCCATTGTGCTTTAAAATATACAACATACCATAGTCATTTCATGTTTTGAAAAAATAATCAAAATAATATTAATAAGGATTATAATAAAATTTCATTCTCATAACCAATATATATAAGGATTTGGGTATCCCTTGATCAAGTGTTTAAAGGACAATCTCATACATAATGAATAATAATTCCATAGCTAAAATATACACATAGAGAAGGTCCATCCCCAACTTGTGTCTTTGTAAATTTCCTCTTTAAATAAAAATCAAGGCATATATTAATCCTTTTTTGAAGATGAGATGCTAAGGACTACCCAGCCTACCTATACCCTTACTGGGGTGAAGAGGTTCCTTTTTATAGCATATAAATATGGATAAACATCTCCTCTAGTACAACCATCACATTCTATAAAGTCTCAAGAATTTAACCTTAGATCTTAGTTGTCTGATAAGATAAGGATCTTAGTGACACTTGACTACATTATTTTCCATTCCCTCCTTTGGTGACATCTTATCTATACAATTCAAATTTAACAAAGTTAGCAAGCAACATGTACCACATTTAATTTAGATAAATCATAATTCAACTAGATTTAGAAAGTCAATGAACTCATGCAAATCATCCTTAGAGATCCCAAAGTTTTACTTGATATCTGATACCAAAAATTCATGCCCATTATTTTATTATAGATAGGCATGACACATAATTACCCAAAAAAACCAATGAACATGGGTAAATACTATAGTCTAATCCAATCATGATAATAATCCTAAAACTACCAAAAGGTTCATATAGGTTTAAGTTATTAATTCAGAAGCCCACAACCCTAATTAATTTACCCCACCACTATGGATATATTCCTAAGCTCACACCAAATAATAATGGCACAAATAATGTTGAGACAACTATCAAAATTGACCTCAACTATTATTTATATAGTTGGGATCCATGTGTTCACTTTGGTAAGTTCTTTGGCCACTAACTTCCTTTTAGGCACCTAATCCACTTTTTCCACTTTTTTCTTCTTAGGAAACTTTTTGAAAAGATCCACATGGTGAGAATTCACTACTCGTTACTCTTCCACTGTATAAGGCTAGCATGACTTCCTTGGAGATGCAAAGCAATGTAATTTATGCCACATGAAAACATTATACTAACTTACTAGCATATAGGATTCACCCTCAATATAGATGCTTTCAAAATCATAGAGAAATACAATTATTCCATGTGGAAGTATACTTATCATCCACTTACCCATGGGATTCACACCTAATATGAATATCTCTAGGATAGTGGGTCACCAAGATGATACCATATGATGTCATCCCCATAATCTTGCTTGACTAGATATTTTTCAAATAACACAGGCATCTCCAAGATAGTAGGTCACTAGGATGATGCCATGTGGTAGCATCCCAAGAGACTACTTTCCCATATGCTATACACTTGTTATGGTCATATCTGGGACTATGGATCATTAGGATGATTCCACATGGAAACATCCTACTAACCTGTTAGCCTAGAGGCATCATTCTCTATATGGTTTTCCCTGAGATCATGGGTAATAGGGATGATGCCATGTTAAAACATCCTAATATCCCACTAGCCCAACACCAACCATACTATAGACCAAGCTAACATAACTCTTAGGTGTGATGGAAGGATGACACTTGGCTTCCTTGGAATCACTTAGGAAAGTCATAAAAATCTACTAAGGCAAAAAGCCACCAAAATCCCCCATATAAGAGGCATATAAGGTAAAGTCCAAGTATACAAATTTATATTATGAGGATAACTTGGTTAATGTAAAGGCATAAATCTAATGAAAAAAAAGCTTGCAAACCAATAAAAAGTGACCAGGGTAATTAAATCCCAATTATTCCATTCTTTTATGTAAAATAACTCAACCAACATTAAAATGACTAAGGAAAAAAGAGCTATAAAGGCTCCTATCAAACAACTAAGACAAGCACTGCATAATCAAGGATGCATAAAGAATGCACCAAGAAACTAAAGCAAAATTACATAATGTAACTCACATAAATGGCTATCGAAAAAGAAACACTCAACTAAACTAAAATCTATGAATAGTTAGAAGTGAGTAAGGCCAATAATGCTAAAGGAACCAAAAACCTCTACAAAACAATTTAGTAAGGATAAAATCAAATGATTTTTGTCAAGTGTTGAAAACATCTAAGGTTAAATACAAATCTAATCAACTAAAAAATCAATACTGAGTCAAAAATTAAGAAAAAAATGGGCATTAAAGATTAAACAATCTCTTGACACCAAACCAATATTTCTATTATTTTAGTCAAATGTCTAAAAAACATCAGGCAAGATACACCATAAATTTGACTCATCTATTCAATAAAAGGTATATGCTTAATAAAACCTCATTAGTTTTATTAAATGACCTAGTTGTTGGGAAGGAAATAAAATAGGTATCTAACTCAATTGTAAAAGCTTATGGGATTCTTTCATAGACATCATTCCAATCCACAAAAAACACCAAAAGGTTCATGAATTATTTTTATTGTTTTTCCAATAATAATCCATAGCTCAATAGATGTGTTCTACTCATCCTTTCACAAGACAAATTCACATTAATAACCCACAACTAATTTAAAAAGGATAGAATACACATAAATAAGAAATTGTTGTCACCAAAGATAAAATAAAATAACTCACTATATTTTAATAGAAAATCTGTAAGGCCTAAGGATTATTTCATTACATAAAAACTCATTTCAAGGGTCTAAATACAAAAGGTCATAACCATACATGACTCATTTAAAAAAAAGGTTCAGTAAAATACAAAACAATCTTTATTCATGATTGGCTTAAATCCATTAACTCCTCACATTTAGCTAAAAAGAGATACTCGATGCTTAAAAAGATAGTCAGATCTAGACTAGCTGAGCATAATCCATATTATGAATAGTTTAACCTAGCTAGGTTTCCATGAATATGTTTATATATTAATGCCATTAACTTGGATAAGATCAATCATCAATGTACAAGCCTTCACCAAGATTCCATTTTCAACAAGGATCTATCCCAAGGAGGTCTATTAATCATTTATACTAAGTAGACTATAGAATAGTTCTCTATATTAATAACCTTAACATTCATCTAATAAACTTCATAATAATAATGGCTCATACTTGGTCCACAATCAATCATTAAAACATAAATATAAAAAGTTTAGCTGAGAACAATTAATCCTTGGTATCTATACAGTTATAAGAGGCAACAAAACATGAGTAGATTTTAGATGATTAGGAACTCCTCTTCACTTCAAGTTCAAATTTATCCAATAGAAATTGGTCTTTCCTCCTAACCTTTTTCCATCATCAAGTGACTACTCTAGGCACTCAAAAGTAGGACTCTCAGATCTAGTCATGTTCACAACATGGTGCAAGTTAAATAAAGGAAAAAAAATAGTCAAGATGTCTTGGGGTCAAGGATATATCTACTCATAAGATAAAAATCCAAGCATGTATTTTTTAAAAGGTTACTAACCTTGGATCTATTTTTAGTAAACAAAATGCACACAAGAGAAAACATAAGGATCTCAACGATAGGACCCATCAAACATACAACCACTAAGATATATTCTTTAAGAAATTGTGAGAGGACTTAGGAAACTTACCATCATGTCCAACATGAGAGACCTTATCCTTCTTCCATCATAAATAATGTGACCATTCAAGTCATCATAAGTGTTACATAATGAATCCATAATATTTAGGTAAGTATATATACCATAGTTATAACTATCATGGAGGGATATCTTGATTCCAAACTCCCACACAAGGGTAATAACACTATGGGGTGACTAAAGCACAACCATAATGAAATTGGAAAAGAGAATAAGTAAAACAAGCAACCTTACTTGTCTTGAATGAAATAACTCATAAATAATCACATAAACTTCATTTAGTTAAATAATAGGATACTCAAGTCAATAGGATACCTACCAAATGATCCAAACCCTTCCATGGATCTTTTTTGAATGTTTATACCAATTGAGGCTCTCCATTTATAGGATCTCTTCTTATTTCCCTTTTCAAATAAGTATTATTTCCTTATTGAAACCCAATTCAAAGATGACATGTGTTTGTTCTTTCCTTGGATTGACCAACTACTTATACTATCTAGAACATGACTACATAATAGACAATCTTTTATCATTCCATAATAGTGCATGATAGCTCACATAGAGTCCTACAATTGATTCCAAGATCAACCCAATGATTCTCATTGGTTCAAGGTAGTGGCCAATTAATGGATAGGACTAAAAGCTACCACTAGATAATGTAGATGTTGGTTTAATTAATCTCATGTATTAAAGATGACAAACACAAAGGTGGTTTAACCAACCCAACAAATATCACAATCACTAGAACTACCAAGTTTAAATAAAGGGTCAAATGTATTAAAATGAATTTAATTAGGATCAATAAAGGTTCAAAACAATATTTAGGACAAATATGGGATCACACATGATGTAATAATTCCTAGTGTAGTATTTTTTCTTTCATTAGAAATGACCTATTGTTTCACACTTATTACACCCAAGAAATTTGTATCGTAATATCCGAGTCTTACAATTATAACTTTATAGATCATTTACTTAAACCAATGTAATTATCTTAACAAGATATTCACCAGGTCATGAGTTAATATTCTTATATCACCTAATGCATATGTAATTTCAATTGTATCCAAATGTAATAATTTAAGCATTGCTAAACTAGTATGTGTCATTTTCATAATCTTCTTACCCTCATAGTCATCACCACCAAGGTAGTATAACCATTAGTTTAACATGGTCACATTATTTTTTCATGAGGGTCCTTACAGTTTGGCACTCTATCCAATCTAATAATATAACCCAATATGATAACCTAACCCATATAATCTTATAATTTTCTTAGTAGATAGATAGAATATATCACATCATATCATATAATATATATACTTTCCTATATAATATGCCACATATTCATCACATATTTGGAAATTTTTCAATCCATACCAATCTAAATCATTATATGTGCCATTAGAATCATATTATGTCCAATCTATGGCATCTGAATCATGTAATTGACCCAAAATCTGAATCATATATCTATTAAGGATTGAATCTCTATGAAAAGCCCACTAGTATGCCCCCTTATTGAGGTGAGGGATGTATCTTGTGAATAACTCATCTCAAAAGAAAAGAGTTATATGAATCATATTGTATATTAAATATATAGTCATACAAGGCATGTTTGCTAACATTATTATACTATGTCATCATCAAAATATATCATTCATGCACATATAAAAATGTATCCTAACATGTATAACTATCAAGTCAACATAAATAGAAAAAGTAAGAACATAGTAGGAGTCATCACAATAATGATCATCACACATATAAACACTCATTACTAATCCATACATAAGATGAATTATATGGATCATGGCATCAAACACAAGTAGAAGAATGTTGATATGAATATCGATGCCAAAATATTATAAATCATGTAGCTATGCACACACATACACACATAATTTATTGATCATGACACATGTAAATACTCAATAAATTATAGATTTTATCAACCTTAACCCAATATAGACAACATGGACATGATACAAACTATAAGATCTTAGACAAAACTTATGCATGATGTGATAACACATAATACATGCACTCATAGAATCATGTAAGATAACATTTTATTTTCACACAAGAATAATCATGGAACCTAACAATAAATAATAGTCACTTATTAAGAACACAATGTAATCATAATGGTCACATAATAGTGTAATCATAATGGTCACATAATATCACACACACACACACACACACACACACACACACACACACACACACACACACACACACACACACACACACATCATCATCATCATCATCATCATCATCATCATCATCATCATCATCACATAATGTAATAATAAATCAAGGATCACACTAGGTAACAATCATTAGTAAAAAAAATGAATAGAACAAGCAAAAATAGTCTACACAATTAATCCATGTCATCATTTAACATAATTAAGTATAATATCCATATTATATAGCTATTTATAAATTATATAAAATAAAAATTCATGTATAATCAATATAAGTATCTCTATATGATCAATGTAATTGTCATAGATATATATAACTTATATAGTGATGTACCAAGATGCCCTCAAAGTAGGAAGGTAGCTCTTAGGTGTTGGAAGGCCCTACATATATATGTCCATGACATATTCAACCTATATGTATTGTATCCCAATCATGTATACCATGAAAATAATATGAATACCAAATGTATATGTTATCTATCATGTATATAATAAATAAAATAAATCCGTGATGTAAACTAGAAATAAATTTCATGCATAGGTATTGAATTTTTTTTTAAATATTTTGATTTTTTTGATTTTTGATTTTTTGGTATGTTTTTATAATTTGAATTATGTTGATGATAACCAATGATCCCACTAATGAGATTCTCACATGTAAGTCTTGGATCAATCATAATGAATTTTACCTAATTTGCGTGAGGAGTAATGCATATTTATATCATACTTTGAGAAGTGATCATGTGTTGTAACATATCCATCATGGTCATCATAACCAAAATGTCTTTATATACCCTATGTATATATATAAATGATTGTATCCTAAGTTTTTTTGTACCCAAGGTGTACGATATGGTGTTCACTATGGAGCACATATAAAAGCTTGTATAATTAACTTAGGATATGAATGACTAGGCAAAATATGATGTGTAACCTAAATAGATGTTTGACATTGATGATGTTGTAGTATTAGTATTTTAGGAAGATAAATTTCATGTCATTTAATAAATTTTGTATAATGAACTTGTATAGGTTGTATAATATGTTATGGGTATATTCCCATGAAAAGGTCCTCTACTGAATAGGATATTCATAGAAAAGACTTGGATTTGTAACTACTTAGATGCTATAGATATACTTCACACATTGGTGTATATAAGATGGTACTAGATATATATTATGTATTCAAATATGATCTCATAACATGTTAAATTCACCTATATTGGGAAAGACTAAGAATAAAGTAGAAATAATTATAAGCCCTACTGTAAGTGGTAGCATAATAATCAAAAAATATTTTTATCTCTTTCCATCAAATCATTTAACTAACTTTGTTTTACACATAAAGTCCTCATGTGTTCGTCTAAGACTAGTAAGATGTGTCATTATGTGAATGTTTTTAATTAAGCCATTATCCACTATGGAATTATGTATAATATGTGAATCAATGTAGGTGCATGCAAATAATAGTGCATTAATATAATCATCATCAATAATCTCATACTCAACTGTGATATTAGGTCTATGTAATTTTTTGTCCTTAATTTTATCAATAATACTATCTATAAGATAAACTTATTCAATATTAGAATCATAATAATTAGGAGGGAATGTGTTGTAAGTCATATAGACCCAAGGATTAGTCTTAGTTTATTTTACATTAGGTTTTCTCCTAAAACATTGATAAGTGTGTTAATATAATTTTGATTAATAATATTATTATCAATTAGATCTTGTATATTATGTCGTAATCCACAACATTTATTTGTAGAGCATCCCATGCATTTGTGATAATTATAGTATGCATTTTCATTAAATACCTTAGATGGTTTCCTATTCATATCAACCTATTTTTGGGGAGAGAGAGATATGACATTTCATTCACATAATTTTTTTATTATTTTATGAAGAGGTTCAGATAACTGTTAAAATTGCATCCTTTATAGGGTTGATAAGACAAACAGATTAGTAGTTTTTGACACCGCATTACCTATTATTTTATATTCATTATTAGTACCATTTTCTTTAGATTTAAAAGTTGTTTTTATCTAAAAAATCACATCCAAAGTATTTGGATCATTGGACCCATACTTTATCTTATTCATAATAAGGATCTTAACTTCACAGTCCTCAATTTATTGCATAAGTCATACAAACTACTGAATACCATGCAAGGTTTTCATGAATATATATTAATAAAAATTATCAACCATTATATTTGTCATATTATAGATCATGATCTTGTAACAAAACACATACTCAATAATGATTTTATTGGGTCCTTACTTAAGTTTTGAGATTTGAGTGTAGAACATATTCTCATTGATGTTAATTGAAAAGCATGTTATAAACTAATCAATCAAAGGATTTAAGGCACACATTGATTGATAGAGTGCATCATAAAAACATCACAAAGCATAGTATTTCAGAATCCATGGAAATAAGTTAGTAAAAAAAGTATCATTCAATGCATAGTCCAAACATGTTTCATGAAATGCTCTACGGTACTAGTTAGGATCACCTTTACCATTGTATAGTGTAATATTAGGTACCAAAAATATCATATGTAAGGGATAAGATGAAATTTATAGGGTAAATAGTTTGTATAATGATGTGCTATAGTTAGTCAAATGACCCACACTAGAATAATCTTGTTTCATTTGTGAAACCTTAGTTTGAAGATCTTATATAATTTTTAGCAGGACTTAAGAAGTAATCATAGCTAATTTTGTAGTAATGGATGATGCCAAATGATTAGCCATATTATGAGGTAGAAAATTACATTGTATAAAGATATCCATAGAAATATGAGGAAAAAATTATGTTTACCCAACACTATGAGTAGGCATCATATGTTTAACCAAATATAGAGATGGTGTAGTAGGAGTAGTAATTTGAACACCTATTACAAATTTGACATGTTTAAAAGGTAATATAGTATCATTTATGGCTTCATGTTGTTACTCAAAATGGAAAAAAATTTCACTCTTAGTCTAGGATTATATTGAAGACCCTATTTAGATCATTATGTTACATACATACTCATTCCCAAAAGCTATAAAGAGATGAAAGTTTTTTAAGATCTAAACTAATAAGTTTATTATATCATGATATTCATTATTATGTACATTATCCTCTTCATAATTAGTTTAAATTTTAGGCCTATAATCATTAATAATATGTTCCTCTACTTTTATATGCTCATTAGTAACTCATGCATCAATAGAAGAATAAAGAATTTGAATTTCATTTACTTTAGCCATTTTATATTTTACACACACATGGTTTGGGAAAAGGGATTTGATTATTATCAATTTCAAGACCCCTTTGTTGTGGCCAACACACCCCCTTTTTCATAAAAAATGGGGGACCCATATTTAAATTAATAATTTTGAGTTCCTGGGTCTTCTATCCACCTCCATCCAACTCCATTAGGAGAGAATCCTCAAGTTTCTAGTCCTCCATGATCTCCCCAAGCATATGATTTGTTTATAATGGTTGATTGATCCATGTTGGGAGCTTGAGTGACCTCTAAAAATTTAACGTAGATAAATCTTAGTGGTATCCCAAAATAAACTATGCACTCTTTTACTTAGAATATTTAATATGCTATTTTTTTTGTAGGTTGTTTTCATTATGAGATTTTTGGAGTCTTAGTGTCTCAGTTTATCAAACTCTTAGAGTCCTATGTGGAACCTTACTGAATCCATGTGGCAACCAAGTAAGTATTGTATCAATCATATTTATTTTAATTTTACTTAGTCTATTTTTTTATAATAAAAGTAGTGGAATGAAAAGGAGCCATGTGGATAGTTGTTAGTGAAATCAGGATGTGGCATGACACAACCAATTAGGGTACCTCCATGTCAAAAGTGTCAATATTTCAGATTTAATAGAGATGTAAGAGCATGGGAGATCTTAACAATATAATAAAGTGCCATGAAGCCCTTGGTCAAAACCTATCTAAGCCTAACCAATTAATGTGCCTTGATGTTAGAGTGGTCAGTCTCCTAATCTTGACAAGGATGTCAGAGCCCAAGAGAGCTTGACTCAATAGGAGAGTGCCACATGCCCTAAATTGAAAATGGTTAGTCTCTTAACACTAACAAAGATGTTAGATCCTAGAAGAACCTAACCAAGTGAAAACACACCATGTGGTTTAGAAGACAAAGTTTCCAAGATCTAACTAATGAAGGTAACCTAATTCTAGGTTTGTCAGTCTCTTAGACTTAACAAAGATGTCAAGGTATAGGAGAGATCAACTTATCAAATTAGGCCATATGGAATTGACATACAAAATTGAGAGGGAAGATCCTGATAAGCCATGAGATGGTCAGAATGAATTAAATTCAAATTTAGAGGGATAATAAAAATATGCCATGCATATTCTAACTAGAATTATATTTATCTTAAATATATAAAGACAAGGTGCCAAGTTACACCTAGGTGTTGACCATTTTAGCACGGGCCAATGAGGAGAGGTCATGTGGCATAAAGAAAGAACTATACAAGAATCCTTAAATATGATATGTCTCTGTGCCTACCATGATCTAATCATTAATTAAATGGGAAAATGGGCCCAAATTAGAAATTATAAAATTTTGTGTCACAATCACCAAATGTAGAAGGTATTATATAATTAAAATCTCTAATTTTAATTCTTGATTAGTAATAAATAGAAGGATTGAGCCACCAAATTGAATTTTAATTCTCACCAAGTGAGCCATCAAATTCTATTAAATTGGGAAATGTATGCATATCCATATAAGTGCCTTGGGATAAGATCATTAACCATTATTATTCCTAGTTTCCCATAAATCACTCCTTAATTTATGTTCTGACCAGTGCTCTTGGCATCTTCCACCTTAGCTCAATTTTATTTATAACCAAGAGCCCTCCTAGATGTAATGTTTGGCTCATCCTCAAACCCAAAAGTTGAGCTAGAATATTGAGACACCTTATTCCCAAATGGATTTATACAATATAGGTACTACAATGAAATATTCAAGGTTATTGGTTTATTATTCAAGTTGTCTAGTAGTAATAATGAGAATGAGGTTGAATTTGAAGATGACCTTTGGGTCTATAACAAGTGTGGGATACACAAAGTTGTAGTTAAGATTGATGGTTTCCTTTATGATAACTTGTTCAATAAATTATTACATATAGTAAAGTGGATGAAAGATAACATCCATGACATGGTTTGATCTACAAATAACTAGCATCAGATCACCACCATATCAAGAGTAGTATTCAAGTCTTATTATGATTTATTGGAGTACACCTTATCTTATGATCTAACCACCATGACCACATATACAAGATCCCACCAGATTGATGATGTCCTAAATATTTGGGTCAAGAACCTTGATGAAAGGTGGGTAAATAAGATAGACATCAACATATATAACATCCACACTTTCAAAGAGGGGATTTGTATTATGATGATCCTACTCGATCAATTATTTTAGGATAATGAATGCCTACATGTAAACATCTTATAGATTCCCTTATTCCACATAAATATCTAAGGTGAGCAGGTCCCTAACCTAAGAGGGTAAATTAAAATAAACATGATCAAGGTGATGGAGGATTCCTATGGAGGTGGTAATTTATATATGATGATTTACCTAGTAGACATGGGACACTCTCCTTCAAGCCATATGCCTTTCTTGTATGTGTTTTCAAAGGCTCGATGGTCCATGTAGTCTTTTATAAGATATAAAGACATCACTATCATAATGATATTACAAATATTTATGAGTCCTTATACCTAGTGGTTTAAAATAATATCAATCAGGTACCCATGTCATGGCTATAAAAATAAGTTAGGGACTCGCTCACCTCTATTGGTGATTACTAGTAATATCAAGAGGATACCATCATTTGGGTTACATGAGTTCTCAAATATCCCCTCTACTTACCCTACTAGGTCTTTTACTACCTATAAGATCAATATATTATGTATCATCTAGTGGAGGTCATATTTTGGAATTTCATTAATCTTCAATAGAAGTCCTACCCACCCCTCTCAATCACTATCAGGCACCATGTGTATAAGGCCTTACCTTTGTTATGGAAGATGGAATTTGGGAGGGACTCTTTGGCCTTGGGAAGAGTTGATCATCAAGATTTAGACCCTTTTGGCATCATCAATTCCCACTTAGATAAATACTCAAACTATCTCAGCATCAATTATGGCTACCCACCTAAGGATGATGATGAGATCTACTTGAATTTAGTTGACCAAGAGGTGATTTTTTGAATTTAGGCCTACAAGAAGAATAAAGGGAATAAAGTTTAGCATGGGTCATATATTTCCACTTATATAAATACTTATCATATAAATGACATTGAATAAACTCCCCTAAAACTCTCTAGAAGTATTCTACAAGGTTTCCTAGTAGATTCTACCTTGATAGATCTTCCTACACCTCAACCCTCAGATCCTCCTACACCTCAAACATCATATTATCTATTGCATCCTTCAATTCAATTAGATCATCCCTAATAGGTATAGATATAATAACCTAGCCTTAAATGTCTCAATTCCTAGAAGCTTTACCTCTAGTCATGCAAGTCCTAAGGTTTGATACCATTACTAGCCAAAACACTAGTCTATAATTAGACTAATAATTGACACTAGCATAAGTCCCTTCCTTTGACTCCCTCCACTTTCCAACAACCTCTCATGGCACCAACTAAATTCCTAATTCCCATAGCATCCCCTTAGGTTATTCCTTCCTTATTCCCCATTTTACCTCCTCCACTATTATCCCAAGTGATTATAGCCTCAGTCCTACTTAGTTTCCTCACCTCCTCTTCCCATCTACACTATCTATTTCATAACCTAAGACATCTCTGGTGCCCTTATTAGTCATCCCATAGTATCCATACCTCCAACTAGTTTGGATTATGGATCTTGTAATAAGTGCACCTATGTGTGCATCTCAAGAGACCCAGACCATTCTAATGATGACCTATATGGTCCAGTAGCTCCTTTAGTCATCCCCATTAGATCCTACCACTTCTACTCTATCAACTACAATAGTCCAAGCTGACCCAGTCAAGAGGCCAAGGAAGAAGTAGAAGGTGGTCCCTCATTGTCCTTCCATTTAGGTACTAATTACTCCTACTTAACCTCTTCCATAGGTTCTTACTAATCCTCTTTTAATAGTCCAAGTGGCTCCCTATGTCATTTCCTATCCTAGTATTTCCCTCATCCCAGGTGTTAAGAGATTTAGCTTTAATAAACTAATATCCTCCTTTCTACTAAATTCTCATCTACCTAGAGTCATATCCCCTTAGGTTAGCATGAATAAAATCTAGTGGTAGACACATATATTCCCTTGGGCCTCCCCATTTGTCCTACCTCCCTATGCCCCCATGCCTATTCCTCCTCCACTATTTTCTTCATTCATCCCTTCTAATTCTTGTGTATCACCTTCACCTCATCCTCCATTTGTCACCATTATCTCCATCACTTTAACAACACCTCCTCTAATCTTGGGTATGGATATGATGTCTTAGGCACTTGAGCTGAAAATACAAGGTGACTTAGACATGTAGTGGGAATTTTATTTCACCACTAGAAATATGTGAAAGAACCTCACTCAAAAATCCATGTAGGAAGGGAACTTTATGGTCTAGAATACGCAACATGATTTATTCTCTCACACTAAAGTAAGGACTCATATGGGATAGGATAAGGTGGTTGAAGACCCAATCTTAGTCCTCTAAACCACCCATTACATGTTAAAAATTTTTATTAAGGGCATGTAGGAGCAAGTCTAAGCCCTCAAAGTGTAAGTGAAAATTTCCTTCTTGATGGGTCTGATTAGACAAGTCAAAGGTACCCTATTGTAACTTTTATTAGTAATGTGAAAAGTAGTGGAGACTTAATAAGGATGTAGGATGAAAATTTAGAGGAATATGGTCTATTTATAAAGGAATAATATAGTAAAGATCAAATGTTTTGAAGTCATGGTAAATAATGACATGTTCTCAAAGCTAAAGCATATGCCCACTTTAAAATTGAGCTAGTACCAAACATATGTCAGGAGCATGAGGGAAACTATTAAGGAATGGATAAGGATGGCATAAAATATAGTGAATAATTTGGAATAAGGTAATAAGAATATATTGGACTACTTCAAGGAGGTCAATATCTTAGTGTTATTCTACCTAGATGGCACTTTAATAGACAAGAGAAAATTTAGAGTCCACTTAGGTCACTTCAACCAAATTATGTGGAAAAAGGTGGATAAGGCAAATAAGGATGGATCCTAGACTATGCTTAAACTCTTCACCCAACACACCATGATTATTAGCTAAATTTTATAATTATAAGTGGCTATGTCATCCTCACTCCAAGTTACTAGAGATTGGTGGCCCAGTCAGAAGTTATCTTCATGTAGCCTCTAAAGAATTTATCTAAGTTGGACCTAAGAATTTGACTTAGTGGTGATAGTGCTATGAGGAAAATAAGTGGAGTCCAAAAAATTGGGAGGTATTTCATATATGGATCCTCCCTATATAATTTAGGTGGTCCCTTTGGGATATTTTGGAGTGAGTGGGGAAAATTTTGTCCTTGTTTCAAATTTGACATAGTTATAACAAATAAGAGTGGCCATCATGGCCCAAGATGGGAATCTAGTGATAATAAGAGGTGAGACCCATCCTCATCTATAAATATGTACCTATATTTCATTTTAAAGGTTGGCATTTTTTAGTCCCAAAATATTGTTGAAATTAAGTTAAGATTTCACCTGGTACTTCCTTCACCCTTTTGGATTGTGGATGTCTTCCATGATTGATATATTTATAATTTTTTTTAATGAATGTAATATTTATCTTTCTATAAAATTCATGGTCTATTTGTCAAAGTATCAAGCATTTATAATTTTTAATGAGTGTTAGTGCCAAAAAAAATTAAACTAAAGCTCTATTACTTGTTTTTAATGAATTCAATGGTCATTATGTGCTTTGATATTCTAACCCATTTATAAACATTTTTCATTTTCCCCAAAATATTTATAATCTATGTGTTGATATATAGGTTATATTTGAAGAGTTCATGTGCTATTTACTATGGGTTTTTCTTGAATATTGATTTTAGTGAAGGGTTTATAAAAAAATTCGTATCTCATATTTCTTCTAATATTTCCCATTGTGTAATATTAATTCATAACCTTTAGTGAAGATTGGAACATAGTGGTATAAATATGGTAGGGCATCTAGCTTAGTTATTGAATCATTAACACCTTTTTGGCATGGAAATGCTCTTTCCTACCCTACTTTACCCTCCTTTTTGATGTTTATTTTAGAACTCAAATATTATCCCCTATTTTATAAATCTATAAAGGATGGAAAAAATATTAAGCAACAACTAATATTTCCCTCATTTAACAACTCACCCAAGGTGTAATTGTAGATATCTTGAACCTATGGTAGTAACATTCACAACTCTTTGAGTAATAAAGGTTAATGTGCTTCATCCTTGGATTAAAATAGCATCAATCCTAAAATTAATGAGGGGATGTTTTATCCCATGTGTTGTCTACCACTTTCCCCTTAGAGACACTCAATATAATGAGTTCCTTTGGAGGCATAGAGGATATTGGGTGCAACAACACACTTAACCTATAAATTTGCCTTATAGGGACAAGAATGTTATCCTTCTTAGATGGCATAGAACAGATCAAGAAAATAATTAAGAGGGATAAAACCAATGATGAATAGAGTATTGTCTTATAAGTGGGGCTTAGAAATCATATTGGAAACCCTAAGAAGGTAAAATTAACCTTAATGGAATTTAGGTTTTACTACACTCAAATAAGGGTTGGGTTAACCAATATGTTTTAAATTATTTTGTATTTAGTTATCTAAACAAGGTTTTTTTTAATATTCAAATTGTAGACAATTAGGACTTGGATTAGGAGAGAAAGGATTGGATATCTAAAAGTGGGGAGATGAAATTTCATTCTCTATTGAAGGTGATTCAAAATCTCTTCCTTACCTCTTTATTTCCTTAATTCCATTTTTCTCCTTAGTCATGTAGTTTATTCACCTTGGTTAGACGTGTGTTGCATAGAAGTATTAGTCATTGGTCTTTGTTTTTCCTTTGTTTATCATCTTCCATTTTATTTTATTTAATTATTCATTTTTCTTAATTTTCCACCCTTGATTAATGTGAATATGGGATTTTGGTGATGTTTGGTTGTTTATTCATTTATTTTGCGGTGGTTTATGGAGATAGCCAGAAGTGATACCACTGTGTGTGTGAAAATTTTGAATGATGGTAGTTTTAATGAACCTCATAAGGATCCAAGAGATATTGAATGTAGACTTGGTGAGAGAATTGATTTAAATTTAATTGGTGGGAAAGAAGGAAAAAAAGAGATAGACAAGAAGCTTTTATCTAATATTTAGCATCAGCGAGAAGTTAAAAACATTCAAAAGGTGTAGATTTTGTCCTCAAAAATTATGAAATAGTTAAGGATGAATTAGGTGACTAATGTCTAGTCAAATATGACAACCCCTTGGTTTGGGAAGAAACATGAATCTATTTACTAATGAATCTATGGATAAATATTTAAAGTTGGAAGAATATTCCTTAATGAATATTGGGGTGTTTTTTTGAATAAAAATTATGTTCCCTCTAGAATTTTCTTTGACAATTGGCTTAACTCTATGTGGGTAAAAGGTGGGTATTTATATTTATTTTTTGAAATTTGTCTAAAAAGGGAGTGTTTATGATTTTTTTCAAAAACTCTAATATTTAAATATGTATTATTAGTTAGCCCCTTTAAAATGTTGGCCAGTTGGTGTTTAATGTTGTGCCATAGAAACCTAAAGTGGATTACAATGATATTGTTTTTAAATTTAATCCAAGATGGGTATATATTTGATACATCCATATAAAAATATGGAATTTTTTACCCCAAACTCTTAAACCCATAGGATAAATCTTAATTATTGAAGACATGAGAAGGTATTTAGTGCATATGCATGCTAGAGTCCTTACTTCCTTGGAACCATTATAGGTCTTCCTATCAATGCTATTTTTTAATATAAAAGGAGAGTATTTATCTTGTTCTATCAAAGGTCTAGGAGGTCTTAATGCTTTTTTTTGTAAAAATGATGGTTACCTAAAAAATATTTACCCTATTGGATAATCCTAAGATGTTGAATAAAATTGTGTAGAGTGGGCCTCATCCTTTCAATAATGGTGATAATGAACACCCTACCTCAATTCCTATGGTTGTTGTGGATATTAGAGATAATCCTTACATTAACCTAGACCCTAATAAAATATTAACACCTTTTGTTAAGAAATATAGGGTATTAAGTATAATATATATATATATATATATATATATATATATGGTTGAAGTTCACACTTGTTTCCCTTTAGTTGATGTTCTAACATTGGTTCAAGTGTGGTTATAGATTGCTCTATTCCATCTGTTGATAGTAAGGAAGTGTTTGGCTATCTATAGAGACATAAATTTTTATCCTCAAATCCTTGTTGGCCTAGGATGATTAGTGAGAGATTAAAAGTGAAGTTATTTCATTATCTAAAGGGATATTTTTAGATGAAAATATTATTATTTTGGTTAACCCACTTAGAAAGGAGACCTATATTCTTAACCCTTTATCTTTTGTAGGGTTGAAAGGTTTAAGTAATGAGTTGGTCTCTATGGATGTATCTTCAACCTCTATTTATTTGGTTAAATATGGTGATCCAAAAGAAGAAGCTAATACATTAGTTCCCCTATATTTTAGCTCCCTTTCAGAAGGAAATCCTAAATTTAGTGTTAAAAGTTTGAAAACTAAATCCAATTATGACCCCTTAGTTCATTATTAGGGGAGGATTAAGAAACCCAAATTAGGTTATCAAGGTTGTGTTTAGGATGAAAATAAGATAAATAAAAATAATAATTTGCCTCAATGCTTCATAATATTATATCAAAACAAAGGAGCCTTTAAGGCCTCTAGTCTACAAAGGGATAATCCCCTCCTTCCTTTGTTATCAAGATTATCAGTAGGAATGTGAGGGGCATTTCAATCCATGATTGTAAGCCTATTGTTAAACAACTCAAGAGTTCAAGGGATGATATTTACTTTTTAATTCTTAAATAATTTAAGGCTATGGGTTTTAAGAGAGACTTTATGCTCAATTTCATATAGCCAAATTCTTCCCTTTTCTATACTTGTCACTCCAAAGGGAAAGGTGGAACTTAAATTTCTATTGATCCTAAGTGGAGGGAGTTTTTTGTTAATCATGGCTCTTTCACATGCCACATACTAGTGTGTATTATCATAAAAAAATAAATATATCTTTGGATTCTATAATGTCTATGTTGTAAATGATTATAGGGAAAGGTTTGATTTATGGAACTGGCAAGCTTTTAATCTGAAAGACATCCCTTATATTATGGGGCTGTGATTTTAACATGGTTGAGGAGAAAAAAGATAAGCAAGGAGGTGATACACATTCTTGGAAAAGTAATAAACTTTTCTTATAGTTAAAGCTCAAGAGTATTCATAATATATCTAATCCTCTTACTCAAGGTAAAAGGCAAAGCAAAGTCATTTAGTTTACATGATGTAATAAATAGGTTAATCCTAAGAGGATGGATTATATACTTGATAGATTTTATTTAATAAGATCTTGTTTATTATAAAGTAGGAGACTTGTAAATTCTTGAAGGTACTAAACTTCACCATCTCAGATCACCAACCCATAGAGATTATTATCTCCCTAAAAACTGACTTGGAGTTTGTTGCTTCTAATTGGAAAGGTCTTTATAAGTTTAATGTCTCCCTCTTGAAGGACCTTGACTATAATGAGGGTATATTTTATTCTTGGAATATTGGTAAACTTATCATGGGATCCTCATACAATATTGATAAAGGGATTAGAAGTATATATTTGTGTAATAAAATTTCTAGAACATATGGTCAGTATAAGGCTAATAAGAGAAGAAAGATTTTTCATATTACACAAGAAAAAATGATTTTATATAAAAATTACATGTAGAATGATCTTGATACCAATTTTGTTGATGTGTCACTTGACACTGTTGAGGTCAACATACCCCCATTTAAAAAAAAAAATGAGGACCCTTGTTTCAAATTCTATAAATTTGTGCTTTGAATTGAAAATTCCACTTGATTAAAGTTATTTATTTGAAGATCATCCACACTAATGGCTTGATTGAAATTTTACCATATTATTTATTTTATTTTATCTAATATTTCTAATGATTTCTTCATTTGTTTCCATGTTGTAGGTTTAATGAAGTCTCAATTGAATGAACAATGTTCAGGATTTCATGCTTTCATGTTAAAATTGACTATTTGACTAATCTTTGGTCTTTAATTGTTTAATTTAAAATATTATTAAATCATGTTTAAAAATACCTTAGTCTAATTTATTTTAGCCTAAGTCATTTTTAAATAGATTCAAATTAATGCGGGTTCATTTTATTCAAATTTATGTGGGAATGCTTATTATGTCTCAGACTTATTCTAAATAATTGTCCTAAGGTTATAATCATGTTTATTAACATGACCAAAACCTTAGTATAAAATTTTTATACTAAGTCTTTTATATATTGAAACCCCACCTAGACTATTTTATTATTCGTAGGGACTAACTAAACACAAGAGCACTTTACTACATATTAAACTTAGTCTAAAATTTTATCCTAAGTTTCAATCATGTTTATTAACACAACCAAAACCTTAGTCTAAAACTTTATCCTAAGTTCTCTTTATTTTCCCTAATCCCTAAATTATTTTATTTTCATTTCCTATAGGAATGAATTCACACAAGGATGCCAAGTGTCAATATATCTAGACCTCGAGTCAAAGATCAATGATACATGGGTGCCTGCCTGAGTCAAATTGTCAAAACTCTTGAGATGAAATGCAAGAATGATAAGTGTCATGAGGGATTTCAACTTGATTTTAAGGTACACAGATAACCCAAAACAAATGTGGAAGTGATACATGTCACAACCATGATGAATGAAATGGAGATCAACCAATCACATTCAATCTCTTGAATCAAGATCTATGGTAGTGAGGAGTCAATAAGTCAAGGAGGTTGAGAAGTAATGTGAGAGTGAAAAGTGTCATGAGATCATTCAACCTATTTGTAAAAGTAACAAAGATAAATGGACCCTATTTTATCATGTATCTAGTTGATCAATGGTGTAAATGAAAGTAGACTTTTCAAAGAGCTCAGAATGAATTTGGTAGTGATGTGTGTCATAACTATAAGGAATGGAATGAAGATTGACCAATCACGTTTAATCTCTTAGATCAAGATATATGGTGAACAAAGAGGTGGAATTTTAAAATAACCTCAACTAAATGAGAAGCTTTCATGTGGTGCAAGAGCATCTAATTGAGCTTCTAAAGTAAATAGGGAGCTTGTGAAACTTCCAAGTGGTAAAATCTTAGGAGCTTTAAAATAAATCAATGGCCCATAATGAATTCAAGGCTATAAAGATACATAGAAGTGTTAGAGGTATAATCACTAAGAGGGAGAGTGAATCAGTGAGCCCAGATATTTTAATTACAATTCCAATCCTTTAAAACTATTATAAAATCAACATATATCAATTTGATCAAGCAACATTAACAATAGAGAGCTCATTCATTCAATGCATACACAAGATTAAACACACAACACATAGTTTCTATGGAAAACTCTCATGGGGAATAAAAACCACTCTCAATTCTATAAAACATGGACTACCTATCTTATAAGAAATTACAAACAAGAGACTAGTCAACTCCTTTCAACCAACAAACCTTAATCACATCCTCATGACCAAAGGTCTTTAGTGAAAAACTTGTTTCATAAGGAGTAACTACCTCTAAAGTAGATCAAGTACTTTAGACCCTCCTTTGAACACCCCCACCTTAGAACTTATTTCTTCAACACCTAATGATGGATCTCTATTTTTTAACCCCTACACAAACTCTCTCTCTCTATCTCATACATGCCTCTCACATAATCATGCCACAATATATCTCCTTATTCACTTAAATTGTCCTCATATGCACAAATAGACCTCTTGGCATATCCTCAAATCATAATATAACTATTTGGACATTATAAATATGACCTATAGGTCATACACATAGTCCTTAATTTGATGTGCTCATTAACTCATCAATTATGTACTCTACTTATCCTCATACACAATCAAACTTACAAAATCACTATTATGACATCAAATATATGACCTAAAGGTCATACACACCATCATCAACTTGATATACCCTCAAACCCATTCAATAATCACATATAATCCTTCACCTTGACTTTTCTCACCATACACACTCTCTCAAAACATCCTTTTGAGCATACTCACTCATTCTGCCTCTTCTAGGCTTATTAGGTCTAATGACCTATGTGATCACCTTCATCACCCTGATTAGATAAGCATGTCTAATCCTTTTTACTCTATATTGGTCCTCAATAACCTATACCTTTGCTTTCAAAGTTTCTCTCCTTTACTTGGCTCCACATTTTCAAAAGCCTTCACTTTGAGCACCTACTCACAAGTCTTCTCAAAAGTCTAGAAACTAACGCATTTGGTTTTACTATATAAAAGCATTCATGAATTATAAATTCCATAATATTTACTATTATAAAAAATACATGACTTTACCCTTAAGTCATATAACATGGGTCATGATTAATCACAACATACTTTCAAATAAGCCCAAGTCATCTTTTAGGTCCTATGATGACCCATTCACCACTTTGACATTTCTTTGAGAAAAATAAGAACATAGGTACACTTCAAAATGCATGTACCCATTACATATGATATATAGGTTCTCCTTAATTTCTAAAAACCATCATATTACCCTTCTAATTGACCATAATTCAATCAAAAAACATTCTATGCACACAATCATCATGAATGAACACATAGTCAACTTCTAAACCTTTGTTCATACTATATATGACTATTCAAACCCTCATAATGCACATAGAGCTTCATTATGGAGTCTAAAACTTGATACAATATCTAACTCATCATTAAACATTTAAAATAATATCGTAATGTGATCATTTACCCTTCTTATGTCACTTGGAGAACACAATCATACATATATTCAACTTTGGACCTTCATAACTTTTATTTTACAAACCTACATATCTTAAAATATATATTACTAGATGAATCTTGAAGTCATATACATATTTGATTTTTACTATACTATCAAATTTTTCCAGGATCAAAAGTTATATCCCATAAACTAGACACTGGTCTTTCCTTCATAAATTCAAATATTAAAAAACAAAGGGTCACAGTTAAACTTTGGACAATATGATTGCATTTCATACTCTTGTGTCTTCATATTGATCACAAACCATCAATATTATTTGAAATTTAATAAATATTTTAGTAATCCCTAAATTTTAAACTTTGAATAGTTGACCTCATCTCATCCAATTTGGCGACTTTGACTCAACACGCACCATCGATATTTTATACGTAGCTTAGTCTTTAGTAATGCTAAACAACTATCACTTTGACCTCTTAATTTTAATGTACACCAGTGATCTCAATCAATATGAAAACCCACTTACCATTGATCATTATAATAAGATCTACCTTTATCTCTATTTAGAATTAAACTTAAAACAAATGTCCTCATTCAACTCAACATGGACCATTGATCTTGATCTGTATGATCACCTAAACATCATTAGATCTTCATTTGGTCTTTGTCTTTAACTCTATTAACCAACAAACACTTTAACCTATTTGACCTAATACACACCATAGATTTATATGTATGAACTCTTGCACACTATTTTATCTCTATCTGTTCTTGATCTTTAACATTATTTAAAAATGGCTAAGTATGGGGACCATTTCTTATCTACCTAGAAGGCAAACTTTGCACCTCCATATCTCTTACTTTTCTCGAGTGCATGTTCTAAAATTTAGACCATATGATCTCCTCACATAAGATAATATAACCACATGTTAATATCATGTGTAACATATAATGAAATTAAAATTCTCACTTAGATTTATTTGTTCACAGAGCTAACCATGTCAAGAACATGTTTGGAAGGCCAAATTTTCACATGTATATCTTTTGATGTGCTTTAGTGCTTGACCTAAAAGTTAGAACAAATTAAATAAGCATAAAATTGAATAAATACATATTATTACCTTCTCCTAAAACATCCACACATGTGAGATATAACTTCATTAATATGCTTACTCAACTCTTCTTGCCTCATTGTAAATTTGGCTAAGTATGGGAGCACTTCCAAAATGCATGGGAGCCCAACTTTACACTTTTCTATATTTTATATTGATTCATCAATAGACTTGAGAATTTTAACATAGTAATTAGGGACTAATGTGATAAAAACCATATGACCAACTCCCCCTGAATCATTCACATCTGGTAATGGTGATGTCAACAAATTACCTACTTAGATTTTCTGCCATTAGACCCAAAATGTCTAGTTGAAAACAATGGACTAACAGATGAAATCCACTCATGCAAAAAATAAATAAAAGAATAAAAAACTCTTATAATACCCCTTATACATCCTCAAATCACCATACTCATTCTTGAACATCTCTAACCATGCCAAAATAAAAGATCAACCAAGCCAACCTCAAGCATACTAGGACAAACACATTACACATTTTGTCATTATCACTTAGACTATAAATCCACTTCATCCACTCAACTAGACACCTTCATGACATCACCATGACATAATTGACAACTCTCCAAAAATATCCCCCTTTGTCTTTGATTTCAAAAAACATCATTCAGCTCACATTCTCTCTCTTCAAACACTCTCACAATAAGAACTTTCTCCCCCTTTGACATAATGAAAAAGTGGGAAGAAACCAATCTTAAAGACTTGAAAAATAATAAAAATAAGATAGGACCATATTATAAATATGATACAAACTCCCCCTTACCTTGAGCCTACCTCTTCTTACCTTGATAAACTTTTTCTTGCTCCGTGTCAACACTCTCTTCAACCAAGCATTGCAGTCAATGAATAAATAACACATAAAATATTGAAATATTATGTAACTTACCAAAAAAAAATTTGATAGGAACTCTTTTAAGTTTTTTGAGACATTTCACCACTTGAGCATCTTCAGATCTCCATACACCATGAGGAACCACCATACATGCTTACTAGCTTTCCCTCTCAAACCACCTCAAAGACCATCAACAGAAATTCATGCCACTAACCAAATATGAAACATTCTCTCAAAAAACTTGATAAATTTAAATGAAACAAAAATACCTTTCTCTTTTGGATAAACTAAGCAAAAATTACTCTTCTTCACACTAGGCTTGTTTAGTCTCCTTGTATCCCTACCTAGAACTTATAGAGCCTAAAAATTTTAGTAGACACACTATCAAGACCTAAACATCATTTTTAGAGCACTCTCATATGCCCCATAAAGCACATCAAATTTCATTACCTGGATCATCTTCAACAACATGCATCCTTTACAAACCTATTAGATAATTAGGCCTCCATCTTGACAAAAACATGAATAACTTGAAATCCAAAAACCTTCAAAACTCTATGAATATTTATTTGATGACCCATTTTTCCCTTTAAATATATTAAAAATCCTCATATCTTAACTCATAATGCAAACCACTTTTATAACATAGACCAAAACCCTAGATTCTCAAAACAAATATAGTCAATAAACCTCCTTCTATTCAACATTCACCTCTAAAACTTATTACAAACCTGTAAACAACCATCACACACTTATTGGACCAAAAATTAAGCCTCCATAACTTTGGTAACTTTGACTTCTTATAACCCATTTTAGGCCTACTTTCCCTTAAGCCAACAACTAAGAAAATCAAGAGCACTAAAAAATCTTAAATTTGCCTTTAATATATCTTTAGATAACAAAAACACCTAGAGCATGTCAAAAATAAGTGCACAGACCTTTATAAGCACCAAACTCTACTTTAAATTTCAATAATCTCATTAGGCCACCTAGAAACACTCATTATGACCCTATATTATAGCTCCTTCATAAATCTCTGGAATAAGCTCTTGAACTTATTGTTCCCCCTTAAACAATGTATCTTTTCTAATTGGAATTATTATCCTAATCATACAAACATGCTTCTCCACAAGAAATATGTTTCCTAATATGCATAGGTAGAGACACCCTACTTCATAATGTCCTATAACAATTCGAAACTAGGAGTTGCCCACAACTCCTCATATTCCTTCTCCTCCTTGGTCATTTGACACTTATAGTTATTCTTATTATTTTTAGGATTAAGAGAAGCAACATGTTCATCCAATACAAGATTCTCCTTTTCTTCTAGGATTGGATTGAAAATACATGGAGATATCAAAGATTCATGACATACTTTTTCATTTGAAGAATCCACCTTGTAGTTTGAAACCTCATCATTAGGCACAAACAATTGATGTTCTTTTCATGATACATGCTTAGCAATATTGGGATGTTCACTTAGATCCATACATACCCCAAGACTAGCTTCAACCAACACCTTGATCTTCTCTTTGAGCTTGGTTTCTTCATTCACAACATGAGTAGATAATGAGAGCCCTTGGCACTCTTCAACTTATGAAACATTCTCCACCATAGCAAACAAATTACTCAGACATGTAATCTCATCATGACACGTACTTACCATCTTTAGATTCTACACTTTAGAAGCTCCATACACCTTATTCTTCTTTGGGAACTAATTCAACCTATTCTTTTAATACCTAAAAATGTGACCAACTCTATGACAACTAAAATAAATGAGATCAATCATACCTTTTATTTGATGATGATTTTGATATTCTTTTTCTATTTAAAAAGAAGACAAATTCTCTTAGTAGTCATATATCTTCTTCATATCTAATTCCTTCTTTATTGTATCAGGTAGTCCACCTTGATCAAGATTATCCTTCATAGTCTTATTAACACTATTGATTGAATTTTAAGAGTAGAGTGCTTCTTCACACTATTCTTGTAGAATCTAGAAATATGTCCTATTTTATTGCAACTATAGAGAACAATATCATTCAACATACCTCTTTACTAATCCAATTTATGAATTTTCCATGACTAATTGTTCCTTCTTCTAAGGCCCCATGAATGTCCATATATGACTAACTTTCTTCTACAATCCTTAACACTATGACCATAATTATTACATGTATAATAATGACCATGAAATAAACTAGCATACCTTGAAACATTTGATTTTCTAACAAACCTTCTTGTATCACTTTCAAATATTGCTTTCTCCTTGACATACTTAGGCTTCTCATGCTTCTTTTCAATTTTATCCAAATTGAATACAACAAGATCATGCTAACTCTTCAAGGACCCCATCTCAATCTTTAGCTGAGTGTACACATCTCTTACTTTCAAATTTGCATTTGCAGTCCTTAACTAATCCTCAAGAATACTAATCTTCTCTTCATCCTCTTTGGCCTTATTTCCCATGTCTTTCAATATATATGCTTTCACTTCATTAGACTTTATCTATTCTTGCTACTTCTTTTCTTATTTTTGGACATGCCTAAAAAAAGCTTCCCAAAATAACTAACTTGTACTTTAATACCTTTGATTATATTCCTCATTTTATTCTTCCTCTTCTTCTACTCCTTTAGTTCACCAAGTACACTCATGAGCTCAACTCCATCTTCCTTCCTATCATCTTCTCTATTGCTATGGCAAGTTTCTTTGCCAAACATGATGACCTTTTCTTTTGAACACAAACTTGTCTTAGCATCTACTAAATGAACCTTGAGATCATTTCTAACATTCTCATCCTCTTTGGCATGTTTCTTCAAAGTACATATCTACTCTTTAAGTGCCTTGATCACAACCTTCCACTGTTGATTCTCTTTCTTCAACTATTTATCCATCTTTGTAATAACTTAGGATATCCTTCAAGATTTTAAGATTCCTCCAAATGACCCACTATGATACCAATTATTAGATGTTAAATCACTAAGGTGGAGGTGAATCAGTGAGCCTAGATATTTTAATTATAATTCCAATCCTTTAAAACTATTAAATAATTTGAATATATTAATTTGATCAAGAAACATTAATAAGAGAGAGTTGATTCATTCAATGCATACACAATATCAAACACACAATACATAATTCCTATGGGAAACCCTCATGGGGAATAATACCCACTCTCAAGTCTGCAACACATGGGCTACCTATACTATAAGAAATTATAAACAAGAGATTGGTCAACTTTTTTAGACTAGCAAAACTTGATCATAGACTCTTAACTAAAGGTATTTAGTAAAACACCTATTTCAAAAGGAGAAAATACCTCTAAGGAAGATCAAGTCCTTTAGACCCTCCTTTAAACACCTCCACATTGGAACTGATGTCTTTAATGCCTGATAATGGATCTGTATTTTCTAAACCCTACACAAATTATCTCTCTATCTCATATAGGCCTCTCACATAATCATACCATAATCTCTCTCCTTCTTCACTAAAATTATCCTCATATGCACACTTATACCTATTTTCATATCCTAAAACTATAATAGTAATATTTAGACATTATAAATATGACCTATAGGTCATACACACAATCCTCAAGCTACTCAACTCATTAACTCATCAATTAGGTACTCTACCTCTCCACATACATAATCAAACCTACAAAATCACTATTATAAAATCATAAATATGACTTAAAAGTAATACACACCATCATCAAATTACTCTTCCCTTCAACCCATTCACTAAGCACACACAACCTTCACCTTTCCTTCACTCACCATACACACTCTCTCAAAATAGCCTCTTGAACATACTCACTCATTCTACCTCTTCTAGGCTTATTAGGTCCAATGACCTATTTGGTCAACTTCATCACCTTTCTCAGACAATCATGTTTGATCCTCTTCACTCTCTACTAGTCCTTACTAAACTTCACCTTCTCTTTCAAAGGTTTTCTCTTTTACTTGGATTTACATTTGCATAAGCCTTCACTTTGAGCACCTACTCAAAAGTCTAGAAACCAACACATTTGTATCACTATATATAGATAATTCATGAATTATCATGTCCACAATATTTATTATTGGTCACAACACATGTCTTCACCCTTAAGGTATATGAATGGGTCATGCTTAAGCTTAACATACTTTCAAATAAGCCCAAGTCACCTTTTAGGTCCGATGATGACCCATTCATATCTTTGAAATTTCTCTGACGACACTAAGAACATAAGAACACATAAAAATTCATGGAACCATTTCATATAATCTATATTTCCTCCTTAAGTTCCAACAACCATCATAATACCCTTTTGCTTGACTATAATTTATTCATACAATATTCTGTGCACACAATCACCATGAACAAACACCCAATCAACTTACAAACCTATATTCATACTATATATGATTGTTCAAACCATCATAATGCACACAAATCATCCTTATGGAGTCTAAAACATGATATAATATCTAATTCGTCATTAAAAATTGAAACAACATTAGAATAAGCTCAATTACCCTTCTCGAGTAACTTGTAGAACATAGTCGAACACATAGACAACTTTGTACCTTCATAAATTTGACTATATAGACTCCCAAATCTTAAAATCTATAATTATAGATGTGCCTTGTATTTCTCTACATATTTTATTTATACTACATGATAAAATTCTACTTGGATTGAAAGTTATGGCCCATAAACTAGACCCTAGTCTTTCCTTTGTAAATTCAAATATTCAAAAGCAAATGGTCACAATTAAACTTTGGAAAATATGCTCACATATCATGCTCTCATGCCTTTATATTTATCATACACCATCAATCTTCTTATTACTTTAATGCATAGTTCTCCAATGACCAAACTTTAAAATTTGAATATTTGACCTCATCTCATGTAGTCTGACAACTTTGACTCAATGTGCACCATCAATATTTTGTATGTAGCTTGATATTTAGCAATGCTAAACAACTATCACTTTAAACTCTTAAATTCAATGCATATAATTTATCTCAATCAGCATGAACATACATTCACCATTTATACTTTAAAAAATATTGTTCTTTATCTTTGCTTAGTGTTAAAATTTGAACACTTGTCCTCATTCAACTCAACATGCACCATTGATCTTGATCTATATGATCACCTGTGCACCATTAGATATTCATTTGGTCTTGTTCTTTAACTCTATTAACCAATAAACACATTAACCTATCTGACTTACTATGCACTATAGATATATATGTATGAACTCCTATGCACTTTCAGATCTCTCTCTAGTCCTGATATTTAACATTGTGCAAAAATGACTAAGTATGGGGACCAATTATTATCTTCCTACAAGGCCAACTTTGCACCTCCATATATTTTGCTTCACTCAAGTTCATGTTCTAAAATTTATACCATATGATTTCCTCACATAGGAAAATCCAACCATGTGTTAATATTTTCCTATAAACCTCACACATGTGAGATATAATGATATTAAAATTCTCACTCATATTTATCTCTTCATAGAGCCAATTATGTCAAGAACATGTTTGGAAGGCCAAATTTGCACATGCATATATTTTGATGCACTTCAACATTTAACCTAAAAGTTAGTATAAATAACTAGGCACAAAACTAAATAAACCCATATGATCACCTTATCCTTAAAATTCCACATGTGTGAGATATAAATTCATTAATATGATTACTCGACTCTTCTTGCCTCATTGTAAATTTGGCTAAGTATGGGAAAACACTGTCAAAATGCCTAGGAGCCCAACTTTGCACTTGCATATATTTTATCATGCTTCATTTCTAGACTTAATACTTTCCCATAAAAACTATAGACTAGTTTGATCATAACCATATGAATAACTCCCTTAGACTCATTCACACATGACAATGGTGATGTCAACAAATTGCCTACTCATATTTTCTACCACTAGACTTAAAATATCTAGATGAAAATAATGGACTACCAAATGAAATACAGTCATGAAAAAAATTAATAAAAGAATAGAAAACCTCTTATATTACCCCTTACACATCATCAAATCACCATACTCATTCCTAAACATCTCTAACTATGCCAAAATAGAAGATCAACCAATCCAACTTCAATCATACTAGGACAAGCACATTGTACACTTTATCATTATCACTTAGAATATCAAGGAACTTCATCCACTCACCTAGAAACATTCATGACATAACCATGCCATCATTTAAAAATATCCAAAAATAAGATCAATGGTGAAAATTTAATCATGCCTTAGGATTGCACATGAAGGTGACACGTGTCTAAAAGTGATAAATGGTCATATTTTAAAAATTAATGAATAGTGTGATCAGCAATGCTACATAGGTATAACACGTCAAATTAAATATATTGTAGGAAAAAACACATAACAGGTATAAATACATGATATAAATAAAATCTAAGTCATGAAAGCTCATAAGTTTGAACTTTATTGCCACCATTGAAGCTCTATGCAAAAAACCCTAGAGTGTACGAACTACCCCAATTATTTCCATTTTCACTATAATTAAGCCAAGATAAGGTTTAATTATTATCTAAAATTAGACAATTACATCAATATTATATCAATGGCATCACATAATCATGTTACAAGGAAGATGTTGAGTTGTATTTGACCATAGATGCTAAAGGATGTGTGTTCAAGGATACTGAGTTCATTGTTTCTACCTTGAACACAGGGGATAAAAATTGGTTAAAATTATTCTATAAAATTGAGAACCAACCAACTATCACCCAATGAGAAGAGAATAATCTCTCTACCAAGAGGCTATATGATTATATCATAGCAATTCAAATCACTAGTCTACATTATACAACAACAAAACCAAAGGTACTCCATTACATTGATATTCTTTCTCCAATTTTTAAAGAAACTAAGATACACAAGGGCACGACTATTAATGAAAATAATTATAAGAAAGTATCTTATATTTATGCTATTACATTTTAGTCTTATTAAAAATTTACCAAGCCCCAAATTGACCTAGCCTTTACAACTCCTAGGCTAAAGAGCATGATTTGAAGGACATCTTTCCATGTGGTTGGAATTTGGAAACTAGGTCTTTTCAAACCCCAATAATAATATCCCTATCAACCAATTTAGACTGATAATTAGGATGATAATGATAATTTTGAACAAGTTATGTGGGTTTATAACCATAGCTAATGTAGATTCTATCTAGGTGCCCATGGTCTACTTCATTATTGAAGAGGTAATTGTACCCCATTTGGGTGAGATAATTAACAACTCTTTAAATATATAAATATATGAAGTTAGGAACAAGAATAAAACTCAATTTTTAATGATTTATTATCTCCTATATTCCCTTTATGCAACCACTAAGATCCCAAATCAAAGGGAATGCTCCCTACATGGAACCTAGACTATTTCTTAGTATTACTCCAAGATACATATCTTTAATTATAGAGACCACATTTAATTTATCTATGATTATGTCTATCCAACCCTAAGTGAAGCTATAACTAAAATCCTAATTATGAGAGTTAGCCCACTAATTAATAAGTCTATTGAAACTATGGTGGATATATGGTTGTATCCATTTAACATAGTCATAAGGATTGAGGGGAATCAAAATTCCCCTCTCAAGTTACCTATCCACATCTTTGATAATTTAGATGAACAAGAGGTATCCTACAAATTATTCCCTGGCATTGATGGTATTTGCAAGACCAAGAGAAAAGGATTCCTTCATAACATCCTAATGACAATTGGAAAGACTACATTCAAATAATGGGATCATATTGAGGTTGCATCAAAACATAGGTCATCCTTCAACCTACAAATTGATGAGCTTAGGTAGTATGATCATTATGGAAGGGTCAAAGAACATTTGAAAATTAGTGTATTATGAGTATACCCCATGAACATGAGCTTGAGGCATTTAATCCTATATACACCAAGGCATTTACTTACTTAGAAGTCACTAGAAGGTTGAAGGAGCACAACCTAAAGCTTGAGTCTAGACTAGAAAGAAATCAAAAAGTGGATGATAGATGGTAATTGGGCCCTAAGCAATATCATCTAATTAACAATGGATCTTATAGACCCACATCAGTCAATAATAATTAAAATAGAATCCTAAAGAGCATAAGCTAGAAGAAAAGAGGGCAGATGAGATTGCTTCTAGCTCATAAACTCATGAATACCCTAAGGTAACAAAATAATAATTACATCAGGAAGAGGTTCATATGATAGCATTAAACCCTAACGAGACTATTGAAGATACACTAAAGATGCTATCTAAGGCTTATGAATTAGATTTAGATGAAGAAACCAATTAAGAGAAAGGGAAAGAGTATAATTAGACTTGGTGGTTGTGACTCCTCTAAAGAGAAAGGCTGAGACATCTATTGTCTCAAAGATAAAGAGACCCAAAGTGACTATCACTCATCCTTTGAGTAAAGTCAATTTGTCTAGTGAGGAGAACTTATTATATGGACCACCAATCCTAGAGTGGTTCATTTATGAACCAAGGTTAGAGAGAGTACCTACTATGCATCATCCTTGAGCCTTGGTCAAAGCTACTGACATCCCCTTGAAATAAGAAATGAAATCATGGATCATTGATCTACAAGAAGAAAAGGAAAGGAGACTAGCTACACCAAGTGATTTAACAACTCCATCACAAATGGAGGTCCCAATTTCACAAGAGACCTAATCTTTAGTTGGGCTTAAATATGATCCAAAGACTACTAGTTTTCAAAGAGTGATAAATAATAAGGTCATGGTAGGGGGTGAATAAATCACATATCAAAAGGTGGATCCTTTGACTAGTTTGACTCAAAAGCAAGGGTAAAGGCCTAGTGAAGACCTAATATTTGATGAAGATGTCTTAGAATTGGCACAAACACAATCAGACTAGTTATAAGCTATCATCAAGGGATTGAAGTAACAAAAGAATGATTTAGAAGAATAATATATCATATCTATGCTAGGGGATATGGTTAAGAAATTTGAAACAACCATTTATGACTTATTCATCTCCTTAAAGGCTATAAGATCCAAGTAAGATGTAGTGAACAATTAGAGTTCCATGGCTATAGGTTCAGTTGGCCAATGGCAAGCTTTAAGTAACAAAGTGAAGAATTTGATCAATGTCTTGATAGAGGACCAAATCCTTGGGTTTAAAATAGTGATATTGGAATATTTAAATATGGACATAACAATATTGGTAGATAAGATCAAGGCTTTGAATATATGGTCTAAGATCATGGGAGATCTTTTTGATGATCTTAGATAGTTAGAGGAAAGGATGATGAATATATTGGGAATCTTAATGAAGTATCCCACAACACTAAACCCAATTGGTTTAATCACAAAGGATGAATTCAAGCATAGGGAAACTTGGTTCATGAAATAAGTACATAGCCAAAGCCAAGGTAAGAATGGGGTAGACAACAAAATGATGTTAGACATGATCATGTCTACAGATGAGAAGATTGGAGATGTAAGGAGCATCAAAGAGGATTTGAATAGGGTAGACAAGGACCTCAAAGGATTGAAAGATCAATAAATGTAGATATTCATGGAACACATTGTGAACCTTAAGTTGATTTATGAGAAGCACTATAGAATGAAGATCTTGGAATAGAGGCAAAGGACTACTACAATAGAGGAGTCCTAAAGTCAAATTTCTTGACTTTAGCATATTATTTTGTAACTAAACATGTATAACATTTTTAAATGAGAATATTTTTTTGTAAAAGTGTGTGTAACGTTGTAACGTGCATTACTTATAAGTCAGTCCATTAGAAAGTATCATTAGTTTTAGAAAATTATAAACGGACAATTGTCCTCGACATGTGTACAATTGTAATTTGACATGATTTACCAGCATACCTCCTTAGTATTCTATATAATAGGTATTGTAATTTTTAAAAATGGAAGGATTTTTTGAGCTAAAACTTTGTGTAAAATTTAAGCAATTAATACTGGTAAGGAATTTTTCAAGGATTATCCATATTTGTTTGTGTAATTTCTATTATGGCTTCTCTCTCAATTATTTATTTGGATGTTTAGATTTTAATTGTTTAATAGATTCTAGATGTGATAATATGAATGCAAAGCTATCAATTTGTCCTTATGATAAGTTGATTGAAGGATTTTAGATTCAATTCACTTTCTTTGCTTTTTTTTGTATATGTGCTAATACAATTTGCTTGAGAGAATAAATCTTCAAATTGAATCTGGTTTCTTATTTGCAATATTTCACCTTTCCTTAGACATTTGCCTGATATATGGTAGGATCTATGCCTATGAAATTTCATGTCATATATTAGTTTAATGCATGTCTAGATGAAGTTTAAAATTTATCATAATGTTTGGATTGAGAATCAAAACACCTTCTTTCTACCCTACCCTTCTTTTTGCTCCTTTTTCTTTTATAAATTCAATTTAGTTTAGCTTTTCATCATAAATATTCATGCTAGCTTAGGTTTTAGACTTAGGTTCTGATCATTATTCAATATAATTAGTATAGACTACTTTTAGATTTCACAAACTAGTTTTTAGACCAAGGTTGCTCCCAACAACAAGTATATCATTATTTTGTGAAACAATTGCATTGCTTTGCTACTATTCCACCAAAGATAACAGGATTATCACAAATGGCTAATCATGCAATGGGTTCTTTGAATCCAAAAATGAGAAAAGTGTTTCTCGACACTTTTAAAACCCTATGATATACTTTTAAGCATCAATAGGATGGTTTCACTAGCACTAGAAGGAGGGCCTTTAGTTAAATATTTGTGAATTTGGAGTATCTTTGCTAATTTTGGTGAATTTTATTCAAAGATTAGTGAATCTTTTGCATATTTGTGTTATTCTTAGCTCAATTGTGTAAAGATAATTGATATTCATGGTTTTAAACCAATCTTTAATCTTTCTCAATTAAAGATAGTTATTCTTTAAAGATAAATAACAAATTATTGAAAAGATAGGTTAATTTTTGTGAATCCAATGAGTTTAAGGTTAGTAATAGTAATATTGTTCAAAGATTAATTGGTTATTTGAAAATTTGAGTTTATTTGAGCTTATAAATGTAAATATCAATCATGTTTACATAATTGGATACATTTTTGAGCTAATATAGTTAAAGATAGTTATCCTTTATCATTCTTTATATGAATTTATGCAAAATTTGCTTAATGTGTAATTCTGATCATTATTCTTTGCATAGATAAGGTTCACACATTGTATTTTAAGTATAATTAAAAGCTCACAAGATAGAATTACCAAGGATAAGGATTATGTCACATTTAAAGAAAAGAGTACCTCTTCTTTCATTAGAAATTCATAGGAGAGGAAGAGCAGAAAAAGATAAGCGCAAAGTTTCAAAGTCCCATACTACTTCACCTATACGTGATACTCCTATGTTCAACCCTTATTAAGGTATGGCCTAGTTAGGTGGTTATTCCATCAATTTACCAAGTATAGTACATGATATACCTCAAAACCTTGATAAATATTTGCCTTATTTTAGTCTTACTAGTGTTGTGATTGTTGAAGAACATATTAAGAGCTTCAAGGCTACTTTAAGACTTTTATATTTTCATGAAGATGTTAATTTTATATTGTTTCCATTTACTTTCAGAGATGCAACATATGAATGGTTTCTTAACCTTCCTAAAAACTATTTTGTCATTTGGAAAAAATTTAATGAATATTTCATTGATCAGTTTGGAAATATTGTTAGTCTATGTGTCTTTTATCAATAATTCACCACTATGAAGACAAATGATCCGAACAACATTTCATGTGATAATTCAAGTGATGGTTCTACCCCAATTGGTGGAATAACTTCCAAGAGCCATAGATTTTGCACCATAGCTCCATTTGACTCCCCGTTTGAACCATTGGAAAGCTAAGAACAAGAACACAATGAGATGGCATGGATATATTATTGATGGTTTTGACCCAAAAAATCCTATTGGAAGTGTCCTAAATTTTAAATTTAATATTTTAGTCTAAAAATAGGAAGTTTTTTAAAATAGTAATTTCTCAAATTTTGTAATGTTGTAAATCATGGAAGTCGAACCACTTCATCTCCCTCAAGATTGGTGACCTTCTACATCCTCCTCCTACCTTAAAAATATGTATAAAAATAGATGTAGCCTAAAAAGGCAATCATACATCTCTTCCCAAAGATAGGTGTATGTTGTATCTACAATTTTGAGCAACAAAACATCTCTTCTCAAAGATAACATTATTATTCATGTGTTCTTGAAATATTCTTCAACCAAGACTTTTGAGTTTTGGATCAATAGATGCAAATGAGTCCACAAGAGATTTTATTTCTAGATTTTGAAATATGTTTAGTAGGACTACAAATCCTTATAGACCTGATGTAGCTTTAGCTTTATAAATCTATAAAGGTGCTTTAAATCCCATGTCTTCTATGTTTTTTAAAAGATCTACAAATTTCATTAACACATTAGCCTTAGACTATGTGAAAGCTATGGTAATTAATGACCATATGCAACCCTAGGGTCAAATGGCATATACTATTCCAAATTTTAATCTAAATTTATTTATGTTGAATGCCATTCCTAATGCAAACCAAAATAGATCTAATTTGAATAACACACCATTACTAAGATAATTACCCTTGAATCATGCTCACCCTGGTCAAAACTTAGGGTTATTGAATAACACTACAAATGGATCTAATCCACAAGATCAAAGATCTTTGGTGCCAATAGCTAGTAATAGTAACACTCAAGTTCATAATTTTGAAGCAATACAAAATAAGAATGACTTCATTCTCAAAATGGTTCAAAAATTGATCACTAATTTTCTTTAGTTACAAAAGTAATTAGGTAATATTGGGGAAGTTATAATATAAATTACTCTTAAAAAGGTTCAATAGACCTTCAAATAGGTTTAAAAATAATGACAACAATAATTAAAATAATGAGTCATCTATTAAAAATAGCATGCTTGAAATGAACATGTGTGATGTGGCTTTAGCAGACTATTATAGGGTTTATAACACTTCAAAGCATGGTGAACTAGATTGTATAGAATTCTATAATGTTTTTTAGGATTTTAAATAAGAGCTAGATACTTTTGAAGTTGTGCCTAATAAGGATAATATTATAGGTACATCTAGTTCTTCAAAATCATCTAATTTAATTGATACAACTATCATGGTGGAGACATTTTATTTTTCATTCCAAGATGAGAATGAGCCTAAGGATACTCCTAAAAACATTCATGATTTTCAATAGTACCTAAAGAATACTTATCCTCTAAGGAATAGAGAGCATAAGAAACCTTTGACAAGATCAACTCCACCAAACCATGTTGATACTCTTCCTAATCCTATAGCTAACAAAAATCCTAAACCTCCAAAGAGAAGTACCTCTAGAAATAATGTTTATGCATCTAGTTCTTATACTAGAGGTGGATATAACATAGTTGAGGCTATGAAAAAGATTAAAGCTAACATTACTTTACATCAGTTGACTTAAATTACTAAACAAAGAGATTTGTTGTTATAATCTTTGTCTAAGAAGCCTAGTGAATCATAAAAGGATATAAATTATAATGTTTTAATGCACAAGAATAAATTAGAGGTTCCACCTTTCTTGCTTGTAATTAGATTTTTGGTAAAAACTTGCATAATTGTTTGCTAAATTCAGGTGCTTTTGCCAATATCATGCCAACATGTATTTTTGAACAACTCAGTTTGAATCCAATTAATTTTGATAGGGTAATTACTCAATTAGACAAATCAAGAGTCAAATTAATTGGTGAATTATTTAATATTCATATGAAACATGTTTCTAAGCCAAGGATATGACCATTCATAGACATTCAAGTGGTGGATATTAATGATGCTTATGGAATGCTATTGAGTAGATATTGGACAAAGGCCTTAAATGGTTACATATATACTATATTTTCATATATGTGGCTACCCTAAAGAGGAGTTCCCAATCAAATCAATATAGAGAGGGAACCCAACATGAAACATATGATCACTAAGTTCAATTCAGAAAATGAAAAGGTCAACATGGTTAATCTTGATTTAGGAGTTTACACTCTTGACACTCTTAAAGTATGTGGATATAAAATTTCTTATGCTATTCTTGGATTATGGAAACTATATTTTTATGGTTCTAGATGTAAGTCTAGTTCTGGAGTAGGAGTTGTGTTAATCAATACCATTGGGAAATAATTCAATGCTTCTTACAAACTCTAGTTCCCTTGAACTAATTACTTAGCTGAGTGTGAAGAACTAATTCTTGGGTTTCATTTTGATATCAAATATAAGGTCAAATAACTTCTAGTTTATGGTGATTCTAATCTGGTAGTTAATCAAGTTAGAAGTAAATACTAATTCAAACTATCTTATCTTAAGAAATATAAGTTAATAATTTGGGATTCGATTAAATACTTTGATGCTTTTAACATTTTTTCCATTCTTAAATAATAGAACAAGTCTACTAATGAGCTAGACTCAATTGTATCCAACCTTATGCCACGTCAAAGTTCTAAGTTGAATAACCTTAACATGGAATTGATTCCATGTCCCTCAGTTCCTAATAATGTCAACCATTTTTAGGTAATTAATGATGATCAATAGATCATAGATTTCATGAATAGTTATGGAGTATTTGAGTCTCACATCATAGGTGAGGTTAATGAAAAATATCTTAATGGAGACAACATTGATGACAAGATCATTCAATTAAATGACAAGATTCCCAAAGGCATGATTACCTTAAAGAAATTGTTTGACAAATACAAACTAGCTGAGACTATTAATATTCTTAAGGTGAATGGGAAAGACTACAATGCTGTTGATATAGGTTCCCATGGCCAACCTCAAGTGGTAAACATTGGCATGACCTATACAAGCATAGAGACCAAAAGAGCCAAAGAGCTACTAACCAAGTATAAAGATGTTATAGCATGGTCCTATGAAGACTTAAAGATCTTTGATCCTAGAGTCATTACCTATACCATACCATTGAAAGAAACTTGTAAACATTTTAGACATAAATAAAGACTAGTTAACCCTAACTTAAAACCATTAATATATAAAGAGGTTAAGAAGTTGTTAGATGAAAAGATATTTTTTCCCATTAGACATTCTACCTAGGTGGCTAACTTGGTGCTAATTAGGAATAAAAATGGACAAATAAGATTGTGTATAGACTTTAGAAACTTTAATAGATCATCTAAAAAATATAATTATCCTTTACCTACTCTTGACCAAGTCATTCAAATTGTTAGTGGTTCAGCTATGATGTCTTTTATTGATGGTTTCTCAAGATATAATCAAGTACTTGTGAATAAGGAGGATCAAATGAAGATGCATTTACTACTAAGTGGGGTACTTTTGCCTACAAGAGAATGCCATTTGGACTCATTAATAAAGGATTAAATTTTCAAATATCTATAGACCATGATTTTTAAGGTCTCATAGGTAAGTGAATTATTATATACATGGATGATTTTCTAAAAATAGGGAAGATCATATTATGCACTTGCAATAAGTATTTGAATGGTGTAGAAGGTATGAAATTTACCTCGATCCCAAGAAAATTATTTTTATGTTACTAAAGGGAAGTTACTATGGCATGTAATAATCAAAGATCAGATTTATATATAACTTGATAGAGTTAATGCAATATCCAAAATAGAACCCCTAATGGTAGAAAATAAATAAAATATTTCTTTGGGAAAATCAACTTTGTGAGAAAGTTTATTTCTAGTTTTTTAGGGATTATAAATACATTAAATGATATGTCAAAGAAAGATCTAAGGTCATTTTGAATGAAGAGTCAAGAAAAGCCTTCAAGGTCATTAAAGAAGTAATTAGACAGGTACCTGTGTTGATAAGTCCTAATTTATCAAAAGATTTGTACCTTTACTCTTTTACTTATGATCATACCATAAATGTTATTCTAACTCATAAAATAGATAAATGTGACCATCCTATTACATTCATGATCACTAAATTCAATAATGTTGAGTTAAAATACTCTTTAATTGATAAACAAGAATTTATTTTAGTTAAGGTAGTAAAGAAGTTTAGACACCATATTCTTAGGAATAAAGTGCATGCAATATTGCCAGACCCTACTGCTAAGATGATCTTGAGTCAATGTGAATTGAGAGAGAGAGAATAAGTAAATGGATGTCTACACTTCAATATTATGATCTTGAGATAAAATTTTCCAAGTTGGTAAGATCTCAAGGGTTGATTTAGTTAATTGTTAATACTAATCCTAAGTTAAGTGTTATGTAGGTTGATCAACAAAATTTCCAACCAAATGATTAGTATGATCCAATTATTCATTTTCTAATCAATGGTTCTTATCCTATAGGATTGAGTAGAGAGAAAAGAAGAGCTTTGAGGCTGAAGGCAGCTCATAACCTAATCAAATATGGATTGATCTATATAAATAACTATGAAGGTATCTAATTAAGGTGTGTTTCCAAAAAAGTAGCTAAGATCTTGAGTAAATTTCATGAAAAGCTTGGAAGTGGACATCCCTATGGAAGAATAATAGCTCATATGATCTTGAGGGTAGGTTAATATTGGCCTACTAGGATGCTCACAAACATATGAGAGAGTGTCATTCATGTCATATTTTCAACACTAAGGAACCAAAAGCAACCATGCCATTAAGACCAATTATGATTGATAAACCTTTTTCTCAATGGGGATTAGAATTGTTGGGGGTGATCAACCCTAATTTTTTAAATAGACATAAATATGTGCTTATTAATACTAATTATTATACAATATGGACAATGGTAGTGGTAACTAAGCAATGTAGAACTAAAGATATCATTAAGTTCTTGGAAGAGAACATATGCACTAGATTTGGGACACCAGTATCTCTAGTCTGTGATAATGGATTAGCCTTGTCCATTGAGATGATTGAGTGGGCATATGATAACAACATTGTTATTAATTTTTCATCAAATCATTACCCCCAAGGTAATGGAGTCTCTAAGTAAACAAATAAGAACTTAATGAAGGCTATTAAAAATTTTGTAATTGACAAACCAAATACATGGCAAAAATTTCTCAATTATGCCCTTTGGCCAAATAGAACTAGAGTAAACCAAGCCCTAAAGGCATCACCATTTCTACTAGTATATGGTTAAGAACCAATATTTCCCATTACACTCAAGATAACAACATACAAGTTCATGCAAGAGTACATGGGAGAGGATCAAGAATTTGTAGGTTCAAGGCTACTTGACATCATACAAATGGAGGATGCAAGAGAGGAGGCTTTTGCCAAACTCAATAGACATCAAACAATAGTTAAAATATGTTTTGACAAGCATTCCAAGATTAAGGTGTGCAAATAATAAGACTTAGTTCTTCTTTAGGACAAAGCATCTGAACCAAAGGGAAAATAATGCAAACTCACACCTTTATAGATTGGTTCATATTAGATTGCTTAGACATTGGGAGATAACACCTTCAATCTCAAAGACTTTCATGGAGTAGAGTTAATTATTCCAACTAATGGGTAATACCTCAATCACTACTTCTCTATTGTTCCACCACAAGTCTTCATGGAGTAATTTGTAATAATAGGTAGAGTTATTGTAGGTATGCTTTAGCTTAGTTTCTTTCCTATTTCTTTTTTGTTCCTAGTTTGTACACAATGTTTGTATATATTTGTTTGCTTATTTGGGGTGTTTATTTTCTCTACTCTGTTCCTTGCTCTCAATAAGTCTTTTTAAGATAGTCCTTATCTCAAAATACATGTAGTTTCTAAAGAAAAACTTCTCAAATCAAGAATGTAGGTATGACTCTCGAACAATGGTTGATCATGGAATGTATAAATGTGAGTTTGATGTTATAGTTTTGAGAAACTGGTGAAGACTAATGAGTAGGCAAATTGTTCCTTAAAATCTTAAACATTGTTATGATCTAAGTTTGATTCTAATAAGTATTGATTATGTAGGATGAAAGTTTGAATTATTAATATAAATTCATGTTTGCACTAAAATAAAATTATTACCTATGATAAATATTATAACCAAGTATGATTGTTTGAGGATCAAACATTTAACTAAATCACAAAACTTGGATAATCTAGTTGCCAACCTTTGCTAACAAGCTAAATATGGTTTTAAAAATACAAAAAATAATATCTTTATTACAAAATCCAAAATCATTCTGAGCAAAGGTGATTCTGGTAATCTCCATCGAGGCTATAGATGCCTAGACAGTAGTGGAGAAATGCCTAGAGTGGAGCTAAAGGCATCTTTGTAGGGGATATGGATGTCTAGTTGTCAACAAAGCAATGCCCAAGCCTTACATATTCTAAAAGCATGATTCTTAATGGATATCTAAATATGATACAAGTCAATGTTAATGGATAAGGTCATGAAATCTAGAAGTTGTTCTCTAAATCCCATGGTAATCAGTAAGTGGAATCAAAACACATACACACATGACTGAGTTTTGATGTTTGATCCTAATTCCATATGTGTAAGACTTGTTTTAATTATGAGGTGATCTTAACAATGGTACTTGATTAAGTGGAATAAGTAGCCTAGTTATTAGTCTAAACTAAGAATATCTAAATTCTAACATATTTCTATGTTCCCCTAGAAGTCACCGTTTTTTGAGGTCAACATACTTCCATTTTTTGAAAAATGAGGATCCTTATTTCAAATTTTACAAATTTGTGCTTTGAATTGAAAATTCTACTTGATTAGATTTATTTATTTGACGATCATCCATACCAATGGCTTGATTGATATTTTAGGATAATATTCATTTGTTTTTATCTAATATTGCTAATGATTGCTTCATGTGTTTCCATGTTTCAAGTCTAATGGAGTCTCAATTGAATGAAAAATTTTCAAGGTTTCATGCTTTTGTGTTAAAATTGACCCTTTGATTAATCTCTGGTATTTAATTGTCTAATTGAATCTATGATTAAATCATGTTTGAAAAAACCTTAGTATAATTTGTTTTAGCCTAAGTACTTTTGAAATAGATTCAAATTTACATGGGTTCATTTTATTTAAATTTATGCAGGAACACTTATTATGTCTTAGAAATAGTCTAAAAAATTACCCTAAGATTATAATCATTTTTACTAACATGACAAAAACCTTAGTCTAAAATTTGTATGCTCAGTCCTTTATACCCCAAAAGCCCATCTAGTCTATTTTATTATTCACAGGAACTAACTAAATGTGGGAACACTTTATTACATTTTAAACTTATTATAAAATGGTATTCTAAGTTTTAGTCATGTTTATTGACATGCCCAAAATATTAGTATAAAACTTTATCCCAAGTTCTCTTTATGTTCCTCTATCCCTAACTTAGTTTATTTTCATTTCCCATAGGAATGAATTAACATTAGGATTCCAAGTGTCAAGATCTCAAGAGATCGAGTCAAAGATGAACAATACATGGATGCCTACCTAATTCAAATTGTCAAAACTCTTAAGATGAAAAACAAGAATGCCAATTATCATGAGAGCATTCAACTTGGTTTCAAGGTGTACAGATAACTCAAAAAAAACATGATAATGACATGTGTCACAACCATAATGAATGAAATAGAGATCGACTAATCATGTTCAATCTCTCATATCAATATCTACAACAAGTGAAGAATCAATAAGTCAAGGATGCTAAGAAGAAATTCTAGAGTGACAAGTGTCATGAAATCATTCAAACTATTTGAAAAAGCAACAAAGATCAAAGGCATGTGTTTGATCATGCATCCATCTGATCAATGGTTTGAATGAAATTAGATTTTTCAAAGAGCTTAGAATGAATGTGGTAGTGATGTATGTCACAAATATAATGAATGGAATGGATATGAACTAATTTCATTAAATCTCTTGGATCAAGATATATGATGAGCAAATAGGTGGAATTTTTAGAGAACCTAGACTAAATTAGAAGTTTCCATGTGGTGCGAGAGCATCCAAATGAGCTTCCAAAGTACATAGAGAGCCCATGGAGCTACCAAGTGTAAAAATCTTAGGAGCTTGAAAATAAATCAATGGCCCATGATACATACAAGGATATAAGGATCTATATAAGCTCAATGGTGTGAATTTAATTGTGCCTCAGTATTGCACATGAAGGTAACACCTGTTCAAAAGTGATAAATGGTCATATTTTAAAAACTAATGAGCAATATGAGTCAATAATGCCACATAGGTAGAACACATAAAATTGAAGATATTATAGGTAAAAACACACAAAAGGTATAAATACATGATCCAAAAAAATCTAATTCATGAAAGCTCATAAGTTCAAACTTGATTGCCACCATTGAATCTCTATGTAAACCTCCAAAAAATCCTAGTGTATGAATTACCCCAATTATCTCTATTTTCACTATAATTAAGCCAAGAGAAGGTTGAATTATTGTATAAAATTGGATAATTTGATCAAGATTATAGTAATAGGAGCACATAATCATATTTTAAAGGAATATGTTGAGCTTTATTTGACCAAAAATGTTGAAGGACATGTATTCAAGGATATTGAGTTCATTTCTATTGCCTTGAACACAGAAGATAACAATTGGTCAAAATTATTCTAAAGAATTGAGAACCAGCTAGATATCACCAAGGGAGAAGAGAATAATCTCTCTACTAGGAGGCTATATGATGATATCATAGAAATCCAAATGACCAGTCTACATTCTGTAGTAGAAAAACTAGAGGTACTCCATTGCATTGATATTTGTGCTCTAATTTTTAAAGAAACTAAGATAGATAATGGCATGATTATTAATGAACATAATCATAGGAAAGTATCTTATATTTTTTCTATTGTATTTGAGTCCTAGTAAAAATTTCTCAAGACCTAAATTATCCTAGCCTCTATCAACTCCTAGTCTAAAGAGCATAATTTGAAGGACATCTTAGCCATGTGGTTGGAATTTGGAAACCAAGTATTTTCAAACCCTAATAAGAAACTCCCTATTAGTCAGTTTAGAATTGAAATTAGGATGATAATGATAATGTTGAACAAGTTGTGTGTGTCTACAACCACATCCTATGTAGATCCTATCTGAATACCCATGGTTTACTTTAATATTGAAAAGGTAATTATCCCCTTATTAGGAAAGATAAGTACCATCTCTTTAAGTATAAAAATATATGTAATTAGGTACAAGAATAAGACTCAACTCTTCATAATGTCTTATCTCCTAGATTCCATTTGTGTAACCACTAAGATCCCAAATCAAAGGGAATGGTCCCTAGATGGAACCTAAACTATTTCACATTCTTACTCTAAGCTACACATATTCAAGTAGAGAGACTACATTTAATTTATCTATGATTATGTCTATCCATCCCTAAGTGATTCTATAACTAGAATCCTAATGATGAGAGTTAGCTCACTGATTAAGAAGTATGTTGAATTTATGGGGGATATATTATTATATCCACATTATATAGTCATAATGATTGAGGGGACTCAAAATTCCCCTCTCAAGTTATCTATCCATGTCCTTGATAAGTTAGCTAAATAAGAGGTGGCATACCAATTTTTCCATGGCATTGATGGTATTTACAAGACCAAGAGAAAAATATTCCTTCATAACATCTTAATGATAATTATAAATACTACATTCAGACAATGGGATCATATGAAGTTGCATCAAAACATAGGTCATCCTTCAACCTACAAATTGATGAACTTAGGTAGTAGGATCTTTATGGAAGGGTCAAAGAACATTTAAAAATCAAGGGTATTCTAAATGTACCCTATGAACTTGAGACTATGACATTTGATCCTATATACACTAAGGCATTTACTTACTTGGAAGTCACTACAAGGTTGAAGTTTCACAACCTCAAGCCTGAGTCTAGACTAGAAAGAAATAAAAAAGTGGATGAATAATGGTAATTGGGCCCCAATAAATATCATCTAATTAGTAGTGGATATTCTAAACCCCATCAGTTAGTAAAAAAATAGAATAAAAGCTTAAAAAGCATAGACTTGAGGAGAAGAATCCATATGAGATTGATTTTAGCTCATCAACTCATGAACCTCCCAAGGCAACAAAACAAAAATTACATTAGGAAGAGGTTCATATCATAGCATTGGATCTAATGAGACTATTGAAGATGCAATAAAGATGGTATCTAGGGCTTATGAGTCAGATTCAGATGAAGAGGTAAAGTTTGAACAAACCAAGGAAGAGAAAGGGAAAGAAGTAGTATTAGACTTGGTAGTCATGACTCCTATAAAGAGAAAGGTTGAGAAAATAATTGTCTCAAAAACAAAGAGACCCAAAGTGACTATCAATCGTCCTTTGAGTGAAGCCAATATGTTTAGTGATGATAACTTATTATATGGACCACCAATCCTAGAATGGTTAATTTATAAACCAAGGCTAGAGAGAGTACCTATTATGCATCATCATTAGGCCTTGGTCAAAGCTATTATAATCCCCTTGTAATAAGAAATGAAACCATGGATCATTGATCTACAAGAAGAGGAGGCAAGGAGACTAGCTAATCCATTGTCATCCTTAAGATAATTGATGAACATCACTACAAAATGAAGATCCTATAGTAAAGGCAAAAGATATATACAAAAGTCAAATTTGTTGAATTTAGCATATTATTTTGTAATTAAACATGTATAAAATTTTCAAAAGAGAATATTATTTTATAAAATCATGTCAAACATTATAAATTGTATTGGTTATAGGTTAGTCCATTAAAAAGTGTCATTATTTCTATAAGATTATAAGAGGACAGTTATCCTAAACACTTATATAATTGTAATTTAACATGATCAACCACCATACCTCCTTAGTCTGCTATATAAGATTCATTGTCATTTGTAAAAATGGAGGGAGTTTTTGAGCTAAAAATTTGTGTAATATTTAGCAATTAATACAAGCAAGGAATTTTTCAAAGATTGTCCATATTTGTTTGTGTATTTGCTATTATGAATTCTCTCTCAATTATCCTTTCGGATGTTCAAATTTGAATTGTTTTCATAGATTCTAGATGTGAAAATATGAATGTAGAGCTATCAATTTGTGCTTATGCTAAGTTAATTGAAGGATTCTAGATTTAGTTCACTTTCTTTGCTTTTTGTATAAATGTGTTAATGCAATTTGCTTAAAAGAGTAAATCTTCAAATTGAGTCTGGTTTATTATTTACATTGTTTCATCTTTCCTTATACATTTTCTTGATATATGGTAGGATATGTGCCTATGAAATTTCATGTCATTTATTAGTTTAATGCATGTCTAGATGAAGTTTACACTATGTCATAATGTCTAGATTGATAATCAAAACACCTTCTTTCTGCCCTACCCTTCCTTTTGCTCCTTTTTTTTATCAATTCACTTTAGTTTAGCTTGTCATTATAAATATTCATGCTAGCTCAGGTTTTAGATTTAGGTTTTGATCATTATTCACTATAATCAGTACATATTACTTTCACATTTCATAAACTATCTTTCAGACCAAGGTTTCTCCCAACAACTAGTATATCATTATTTTGTGAAATAATTGCATTATTTTTCTGATATTCCATTAAAGATAATAGGATTTTCACAACTAGCTACTCGTGTGATGGGTTATTTGAATCCAAAAATGAGAAAAGTGTTTATCAACACTTTTCAAACCCCATGATACACTTTCAGGCATCAACAAACATAATCCAAAAATTAGGTGAATGGTTTATTAAGCCCTACCTCTCTTAAAAGGAGGAAGATGCCACTAGGAAAATACCTCCCCAAGGTCTAAATATACCAGGTCTTGGTATGCTAATATCCACTAAATTTATTGATGGGAACTATTCCATGTAAGGGGCATGTTTTAAAAAATTTAGGTGTAGTTATCTTTGGCTAAGGCATTCATCAAGAGGTTGCATACTTATTGAGAGACTATGCACTCATTTAAAGACTACATACTCATTAAGAGACTGCACACTTTCTTCAATACTTGTAAGGCCTAACATGTATTAGAAATCAAACTCCTTAGGATATGATTCAATGAAAACAATTGATTTATTTACCAATTTATCATGTTTATGGCTGCAATAATTCTATAGTAGTGATAAACATAATGTAATATTAATCAAGATAAACATTTAACTTTATATCATTTTTGTTCATAGACTAACTTAATTATAAAAAAAAGTGCAAAAGAGTAGGGATAAAGAGATATAATGCCTAATACCAATAGAGATGAATCTAGGGTCCTCTAAATGAATGGATCATGTGAAACCAATCTTCACTTGACCTATACCTATCACAACTCCAACTAAATATGGTGTGAGAACTTGGGGAGGTTGACTATGAGAAGGAAATACATAACTACCATAAACATACACAAGAAAAGAATGCACAGTCTCAATAACCTTTAAAGTATCAAGAGTTTCCTTTTGATTAAAAATGTACATCTTATAATTCCCACATTTATTTAGTAGACATACACTGCATCACCTTCATAAGTTTTGCCTTTGATAGGCCACACATAATACCATTCATTACTTTTGAGTTATTGTCATTAGCCTTCTTACCTGATACATATGTAGGGGGAATAGGGGGTGTATTATATATATCCAAAATTGATTTCCAAACATCATGACCTTGAGACATAAAATATTTTCTCATCTTGACACTCCAAAAATCATAATTAGATTTGTTGAAAAATGGAGCCTTACTTGTAGAAAAACCACCTTGTGCTTGACTATCCATCTTCACTTATTTATGATCTCCTTTAGGATATTAGGCCTGATTCAAAGGACCTAATATAATAAACAATGTTTTAATTAAAACTAATGATATGGGGGGTGTGAATCAATGACTTTAAAATAATAATTTAATTTCACTTATCATCCATGAAGCATTCATTCACATACATACATTTACCAATGCATAAATAGGCATCTACAAAAGCATATAACATAAGAACATAATATATATGTGGAATTTACTCATGGGGGACAAACCCACTAAAACATAACTTATAATATATTCCTATATCAAATTAATCAATATTTATTGAGCCACCAACCCCTCACTAGTCAAGTACCAACTCAACTAGTCCTTGAGCAAGCACAAACTTGCAAGGAGACACCAACCCCCTAGGTGACTCAACACCAAATCAGCCACATAGAATATATTATCACATTTGGACACCTATTATCTCTCTCAAATGATTACGATCTCCTTTTTTTCTCCACACACTCTTCAATCTCTCTCAAATAGTCTATTAGGCCTCTTCACTCAACTAGCCTTTTTATTGGTAGAATGAAGTCATATGACCTTTATCATCACCTATATAATCAATATTATAAACTCATGACATATTAAACACACATATATAATGGTATTAAGTCCATTTAACTTATTTACAAACCTCTATATCATTCGTTAATTCCCTCAATATTTGAACTAGTCAAATTAGGCCTATTAGACCTTTTTTTAATACTTGACTCTTGATCTCACCCACCTTGGTCAAACACAATACTATCCATACTTGGATCACCCTTGGAATATATTAAAAAACAATTTTCATAGTTTGAACAACCATTACATAGGTTGGTCACCACCCATAAGGACCAAAACCACCTTTAGGCCTAATAGAGACGTAATGCAATTAGGCCTTCTCAAAGCACACATTTCACCTTGAACACATTGATCCCACACAAATGGATTAAAAAATTCACACATAATTAAATTATACCCCTGATAATCTCACCTTATGTCCCTAGCACAATTTATCTCATTTCATTCCTTGAACTACACCATTAGGCCTACTCACAATTAGGCCTTCTCACTGTCAGAAAGTCTGCATTGGATATCTGAAGTATACACTCAACTTTGACACATAACCACATTAAAATATAATATTTATAGTAATTTAATGACCTTAGGGTAATAAAAAATTTATTTATATTTCACCATATAAGTTAAAATACCTCAAATATACCACTTCCATATGCTCACTCGGAACTACAAATAATACTCAAACACCCAGTCAAGAACCTTTGACTTTTCACACCTTCATAGGCATTTATCATGAATAAAAATGAATTAAAATTAACATATTATACATATATAACAACTTAATATGAATTTTATTATTCAAATATATGCATAATTACTTGGTAACATCATTCTCACTAACACACAAAAAACTATCTAAATGCTCTAAAACATAGTCATGGAAACCAAGACTTAGAACACCTATGTGAACAATTTAAAGAACTTAAAATTGGTTTATATTATAACTAATAATGATTAAAACATATTTAAATATATATATATATATATATATATATATATATATATATATATATATATATATATATATAAATTTTCAATATCAATATGTGTCTTATATACCAATCTCATTTCTTCACCCTACATAGACCTCACTATGTTAGGTCACTTTGAGAGCAACTTTATGCTTGTATATGAGTATATCCAAATATTGTATTATAATTATATATGTGATATAGGTTTTTAAAAATAACCCCATGCATTTTTATCTATCCCTAATTTAATACAACCCATCCCTAATATCATTCTCACTTCTACCTGGTTTTCTCACTATCTTCCTCGTTAGGCCTTTTTAGTGATAGGCCAAATTTCATGACTATTTTAGCATATTTGAAATATATAACCTACTAAAAAAATTAAATTATCATAAAATATAAGTACATCACATAATCCTCCAATAATTAACAAACTTTTCAAAACCTATCACACCTCTAAAAATTATCTCATGATTTATTTTTATCTTTTAAATTGAACTTGACTCCTCATTAGACCATATTATGTCTCGTTGCACATTAGAACTTGAATTACTAACCACACTTAGACCTTGAACTTACTATGAAACCACTTAAAATTATCTCAAAATTTCATAATCATTTCATATGACCTCATACCATGATCAAACACTACCAAACTTATTCTCTCAAGCCTTAGAAAACTCACCTCATCAAGTTACTAAGCTTGTGCCTTCTCATTAGATCTCTCCATGCAAGGAATAAGCCTTAAAAATGACCTTGGAACTCTTATTAAAGAATTATTTTCCTCTTTATAATTATTAAACAAATTTATAGACTTTATCATGCCTATACTAACATAATTAACCAAGCTTAATTATGATTCATGCATACACCTTCTCACAAAGCTAGACTAGGCTTCTCAATACACCTAATACTTAATGATTGGAATGAAACAAGATAAATCTTAATGATATCAAACAATAACATTCTTAAATAAATATTCTATAAATAAAATAATATTATCAATGGGTTTATGTTCTTTTCATTCCACAACATTATGCCAAGACCTCATACAAAACTCAAAGACTATGGAATCATGCTTATGATATGATAATGCTCCTCAAGACTAGTGCTCAATAGTATGCTTTCCTTGTATCTTGATAGTGACCTATTCATGTCAAAAATTCTTAGAATAAATACCCATTTTCCTTAAAATTATCTCTCAACATAGATAAAATAGGTTACCTTCAAATTTTCACTTGTCATAATACTTCTTTATCACATACAACTTCACCATGCATGACATCAATCTTTGACCTTGACATTAATGACATCCAAATTAAACTTGACATCAATTAAAACATTTATTCCAAAATACAAAAAATAGGAAAATACCTCAACATAAAATACCTATTAATTACTTTTTGGCTGCCCTCTATGTTCCTTCTCTTGAACCTTGTGTTCGCTACCATAAGAATGTTTGCCTGTATAGTACTATCTTATTGATTAAAATCATAACACTAATCTAGTTGGTAGTTAACCAATGTAGTATCAAATTTATGTTTTCCCTCATTATCCCCTTGGAATTTTTAAGTCTCTTCTAGTTTAATCATCATAGGCACTTCTGCATTTTGTGCCATTAAAGCTTGGTTGAACCCATAACTAGCACTCTGTTGCCATTGCTCATTGAATCCTTGATTAAAATATAAATTTGGGGTGATGTATTTATTATAATATTTATTCCAAGGTATATAACACTCACCTTATTATGTAAGGTTTTTTTGAATAGCGAACAAGGTCCTATAAGTACTTGCAACATTAGGATTGTAGTTATTATTTGGTTTAACATAGGTGAGTTATCTTTGCCCTTGAGAATTAGCCTTGAAGGGTGGATTATTGTCTTGATAGGTTTTTTTAGGATGATATGGGGTATTATATGGTCTATTAAAATGAACTCAATGCCTCTTAACACTCACTAACTCATTTCCAAATGTTTGGAACATGTTCTTGAGTTCTTGGGGTTCACTATACTAACTAGTTGAAGCTTTGTCTTGTCTTAGTGCAGGTATGGCAACTAGTGTTAACATAATAAGAATGGTACAAAGAGGAGAAAAAATATAAGGATGTGGTTGAATCTCTAGGAAAAATGGAATAGGAGGCCTAGGTGTGAGCTTTCTATCTTGTATTAGGCTATTCTCTATCTTGATATGCTACCTCATAAGTATCAAGTAAAGTGTTACCCCCATTAACTATATCATAATTACAATGTCACTATTGAGGGACCTTAGATAATAGAGGAAATAATAGTTATGAGTGGTCTTGAAAAGGATTAGAATCATATCCCATGTTTTTTGAAACCTATTTTTAAATTCCTACATCACCTCTTGAGGAACTTTATTGATTGTTGTCAACTACTTTGCTAGTGGTAAGTTGTCTCTCTTATCTTAAAACCTATTGCATAGTTACTCTCCTAACTAGTCCCATGTTGTTATTTAATTAGGAGTTAGGTTACTATACCAATTTAGGGCCTTGACCTTGAAACAAATGGCCAATAACTTGATAGATACATTCTCTTCAGTGATGTTGTGGATGTTGCAAAAATCAGTTATGTTTATGATGTGTTCAAAAGGAGTTGTAGAGATATCCCCTAAGTAGTAAGGCACACTCTTAATGTCTACCACTGGGATATGATCATACTAGTTAAGCTCTAAATTAATTTGAATATTGAAATCCATAAAATTTAAGGCCATAAGGGCATCCATGGTAATGAAAGGAGCTAACAAGGATCTTCTAGTAGAGGTAGACATGCAAATTGGCTTAGGGGGGAAGTTTCTCAAGTATGGATGAGTGTTATCAAACCTCAATATTCTTATTGAGTTAAAAGGCAATTCAAAAAAATAAAAATTATTACCACTTGAAGCTAACCTTGTAATCACCTTCAGCATGAAACATAGGCACTATTTTGCCACCAAAAAGCTAAATATTCATTAGAGTTACCAGATGCTAAGAGTTTCAATGCTACAATTTTTGTAAATGGATAAAGACCACCATAAATCTAGATCAATCTTATTAAAATGTGTCCCATTGGGAATGCTATAAAATATTATCACATATAATTGCACCTTGTAAGAGGGTTATTTAGGCTCTCTCACTCCTAGTCACACAATGGGATCAATCCTAGGCTCTGGGTATCCTACGATGGGGTTAAACCTCTAGAGAAGGTCAATTCCTCTTGGTAGATCACATAAACTACCAATTTTGATTGGGAAATGGATAAAAGAGCTTTATAAAATAACTAAAATCATAAAAAAGGTGATGCACCAAATTAAAAGATACTCTTATTGATCCTAAACAAATACAAGGGTAGCTCAAATATCTCTCACTCACACAATCTCCTACACTAGCTAGTTTTGCATAAATGATTCCAAGTAAGGCATCCTAAACAAGGGTAAAGCATAGAGGAATGGTAAAAATCACACTATAACCAAACCTATGACTTAAATAACACAAAATAAAACATAAAAACACCTTAAACCACCTACAAAATGGAAAGAAAGAGAGGACAAACACCAAGGAAGAAGACCTCTTCACAAGGTAGCCATGCACAAACTATATAGAACACAAAGTGTAGTCAAAGAGATGGGTAAAATAGATGATCTTATTGATTCAAAGGATATTTATTACAAATTTTGGTAGGGTTTTACCTTGTAAAATGAGAATATATATTTTATGAGAATAAAATGATATATGTATATATAAATATATACATACATATATATATATATCTATACATATATATATATATGTATATAGATATAGATATACATATATATATATACATATACATATATATATATATACATATATACATATATATATACATATACATATACATATATATACATATACATATATATATACACATACATATATATATACATATACATATATATACATATATACATACATATATACATACGTACATATATACATATATAAGGCATCTTAGATAAGGATAAAGCATAGAGGAATGGTAAAAATCACACTATAACCCCACCTATGACTTGAATAACACAAACTTAGATATTTAAATACCTTAAACCACTTACAAAAGGAAAGAAAGAGAGGATAAAAATCTAGGAAGAAGACCTCTTCACAAGGTAGTCATGCACAAACTATATAGAACACAAAGTGTAGTCAAAGAGATGGGTAAAATAGATGATCTTATTGATTCAAAGGATATTTATTACAAATTTTGGTAGGGTTTTACCTTGTAAAATGAGAATATATATTTTATGAGAATAAAATGATATATGTATATATATATATATATATATACATATATATATATATATATATATATATATATGTATATAGATATAGATATACATATATATATATATATATATATATATATACACATATACATATATATATATATATACATATACATATATATATATATACATATATACATATATACATATATATATATATATACATATACATATACATATATATACATATACATATATATATACACATACATATATATATATACACATACATATATATATATACATATACATATATATACATACATATATACATATATATATATATATACATATATATATATATATATATACATACATACATACATACATATATATATATATATACATACATACATACATACATATATACATACATACATACATATATATATATATATATATATATATATATATATATATATATATATATATATAAGAAGGGATGATAAATAAGAGGAGAAAGATTTATATCGTCTATAAAGTGCTTTTTAACTACTAATGTCATCATCCAAAAGCTGGAGAAAAGTCTCTATTCTTCTATTATGCTTATTAAATGATTTGAGTTTCTTTCCCAACTCCCTACACTCCTCTTAACCCACTTGACTCTCCTTCTATGCCACATCTCCACTTGGTCTTCTAGAATTCTCTAAACACTTGATGATTAGTCATGTTAGTATTTGATGTTGGTAGACCTTAAGGTTTTTTTTCTAATTTCATATTTTCCTAACTATTCTTTGCTCCTTCAACTTGTAATAATACCATGAACCCTATAACTATGAGCTTTACTTCACCTTGGCCCGAAAGAGGCCTATTGAGGAGCTAGACCATCATGATAGTTTTTTTAAAACTTACCAAGACATTTAATGGCCTATACATGTGTTTTCAAAGTTCTTTCTCATGTATTTGACACTTTTTTGACCATTTATGGTCTCTTCAAAACATATAATTCCTTTGGACTATGTTAATGGAGGTCTTCAAGGTCAAACCTTTATTCATTAGTTGCTATAAAAATCCCATTAAGGATCATATTGACACCATGGTATCCATTTTTTGACCTGTATAAGTTTTATAGAGCTCTATGCCATACATATAAGGATGAAAATGAGGTTTTAGGCCTCTTTCAAGACCTATAGTAATGATGGAAACCTCCATTAGACCTGTAAACATCAAAAAATCATTATAAACATTGGGTTATTCACCATTTATCTCATAAAATCAACATAAAAACCATTTGGAAGGACCCCTAGTTTTATAAAACAATTATTTAGGTCTCATTAGACCTCCTTCATGCCACTAGATAATTTCCTCAATCAAAGACCTAAAACTATGAGCTTTTTTAGGCCATTTTGAGCCTAAAAAGCACCCACATGTGCCAACAAATGACTCAAGTTGGTGTAATTTATACATATAAGTACCATACTAACCATTTCCAAGATAAACAAGGTCATTTGAGTTCTTTTAGACCATCAATTTCTCTATCTTGGTAAGCATGCAAAATATACAATAAGAGATTGTAACTCAGTGAATCTTAATGATTTAAGATGGAATGGGTATAAAGAGTAATTTTACATATCCAAAACTATGGTGTGGACCTACAAAAAAAAATTCATCTCTTAATTCCAAGTATAACTCTTAGAAATACAATCTTGGTGCTCTCTTGAGCTCTCCAAGCCAATACAATTGCCTGCAAGTGATTTTTTTTGCAAGGAGACAACTTTAGATTAGTTTTTATTATATTATGATTTATTAATACCATTAAAATATTTATACATAATATAAAATCATTTTTTTCCTTTTTAAATACTTGGAACACTTATTTTGAACTCCATGTGTGAGGAAGCAAGTGAGAATCCTTGACATGCTTCTTCAACAAACTTGTAATTTGCCATTTTATATATAATAAAGTATAGTATGGGAATTAAATAATTTTAAAAAATTAAATTAAATAAAAAAATACCTCCAATTCATATTTAAATTCATTTAATTGAGTATAACTCAAAATAGGCATCTTTTAGGGTTGCCTCAACTTGTTTAGTCTCATTTCTGAACATGTGTAGCTTTGTGTTTTTCCATTTTATTTAGTTTTATGAGGTAAAAATTAGTAATATTATGGTAAAAAAATATTTCAATCATTTTTTGGTTATTATAAACCATAAAAACCATACAGAATCACCAATCTAGACCTGTAACACAATTAGAAAGTGAGAATCAAAAAACCTAGGAAAATATAATTAGGCATATGTTGAGATTTATGAGGTATAAATACATCATTATTTTTTAATTGGTACATTTAATTAACCCTATAATTTTTTCAATCATTATATATCATAATCCAATCCTTCAAAATTCTTAAGAACACCTTTTCTGATTGTCCCCACTTGCACGCTAAAACCCTAAAACTTACAAATTTGAATTTATCCACTTTTTGCCTAAAATTTAATGTTTATAAAGGTAATATATTCATATAGTATCCCAATTTTTTTTTAATCAAATAACTCAAAAAATGCAATATAATTCCCAAAATTGAGTTGTGAAGGTTTAAGAAGGGTTTTACTCCTTAGCGATTGTTCATAAATTTGCAAGCATATAAATTTTTTTAAATGAATGAAATGGATTGATTAAAACCCCATAAAACTTATAAAACAATATCATATTCCAATTCAACCTCTCAAGCATGTGCTAAGCATAATAAAATCCATCTCAAGCTCTTAGTTGCATGATTGGCTGAGAGAGTGCATTTTGTCCTCAAACACCAAAATTAGGTTCATAAATGCTTGGAAACCTTTATATATAGTATGAAAAACTTTATAATATCTTAAATATCTCACTCCAGTATTTGGAAGCTTCACTTATGACAAAAACTAGTTTGGTCACTGATGATTAGGTATAGGCTTCTTAAGTCCTACAAGGGGTTTGACTCCTCTACAATTGATTGAGGAATTAAATGACTTATTTTATTGCTAAATAATCCTTAAATAATGTTATTGGACCATTTTAAACCACTTTAAACCTCCATATCCACCATTTATTCTTGGATTTAGCTTTGGTAGACCTACAACTTTTTAGCTTGGTGGTGTGCATGGGTGTCTTAGGCTAGTTTAAGCATCTTAGGCTCTTTATGTCTCTTATAATCCTTATGATCATTTATAAATTTTACCTATATTAATTATTTATAATTATTAAAGTGAATCAAGACAATTTTAGTGCACTTAAATAAGGCATTTATACTTGAAACTAATTGGTTGCCATTAATGGAGAATGGTAATTTTACTCAAAAACCCTCAAAACATGCTTGGAAATTCATGTACACAAATTCCTTGTCTCAAATGTTTATTTATAATAATTATACTATTCTAATTCTCTTGGGCACATCATTCACTTCCTAAAACTTAGTTTCATGATTAAGGCACTTACTAGTCCTATCTCCTTGTAGCCTTGAAGTCATGCAAAGCTCCTTGTCTATAGCAATCCATAAGTGACCTCAATAAACCAAACATATTTTTGAGTACCTATTTGTACCTTAATACTATTTGAATCATTTAATCATAAAAAATCCAAGGTAAACATGTTTAATCCATTCTCTCTCTCTCTCTCTCTCTCTCTCCAATTAGGCCTCTTTTAGGCTTGTGAACTCCAAGACTAAGTTTTTGCCTTTTTGAGCTCCCAAACGTGGTAAAACTCATTAAAGTGTTTGATTCACTTTTTAGGGGATTTTTTAATACTTAATACGAAATTTGGAGGTTTAAAACCTCATGCACATGTGTAAACTAGGAAATGTTCATGAGGCTAGAATAGGCAAAATGCCTTATTCTTCACTCAAAACCTCTCCCCTCCAAATCCAAATGATTTGAATGAATTTGTAAACATTATGGAGGGATTAAATTTTCCAAGTGGGAAGGGAAATTAAAATCCAATTTAACATCTTCAAAAATGCACTTTTGCCTTCTAAATTTCTATTTGAAATTCTCTTTAACTGACTTAATGCACTTTTGATGGTTTTTAATCCCTTTTGGTCCTTATGTCCTCATTTTCTATCCTTTGAAGGATTTGATATTTTTTTGATTTTTTCCAACACTTCATACTTGCCACTAGATGGTGAATAACTTGAAAACTATCTTGATCTAACACTTGTAGTGTAAAACATCACTTTTAAGAATTTACCTTAAAGTTTCATAACTTACCTTAAAATTTGTTAAAAGATTCATAATAAGGTTGATAACATGAAGTATGGACATGAAACTTATATTCCCTCTTTACCATTGGATCATCCACTACAATAGGCTCCTAAGATAGTTTAATTCATCATGCCAAGACCCTCTAAGATAGTGCACTACATCATCAAGTCATGACTAGAAAGATATTAGTCATCAAGGAAAAAGGTCAATGATTGGTTTGGGAGAATGGAATAGTCCATCTAGGAAAAAAATTTGTATGTAGGCCAATTTTGGCCAACAGGCCCCAAATCTACCCAATTTTTTTCCTCTCTTGGATTTTTTTTAAATTTTAGACTAGAAACTATGTTTTATCATTTTTAAAGCTTATAGAATTTTTTTTTTTAGGATAAGTGGTTATCAATTTTACCTAATTCCATGAAGTGAGAGGTTATGTCCCAATTGACAAGCCATTATACATAATTTTTCATGAACTTGTAGTTTCACATATTAGAAGATCCATAGTGGTTTTCAAAACTTATCCATATAACATTTGTGTCTATGATGAATTGGTAAGTAGTTAGCCTTGGGAAGTTAATTGTACCATAACTAAAATATGGTATAGTGGGATATGAAATGGTTATCTTACATAATTATATCACTTAATTAGTACAAACTAATAGTTTGAATAATATGTCTTCTGATAGCTGACATAAACATAGTAATAACAATTAGAATATTCCTAAATGGTTACTTTAAATTGATACCATAGACAACTAATATAATATCCAAACAAAAAATTAAAATTTATTTTTTCTTCTTATCCTAAAATTATTTTTTCTTCATGATAATCATTTTCGTATATAACTCCATGAACACTATCTGAGAAACCCTAGAAAAACCCCCTCAACCCCCTACTTATGGTAGTACTAACCAAATGATGAGATATGGAGATAAAAATTTATAACTTGTTCACCTAAATACATGATATACAATATTAATTTCAATCCCAAATCTTTGGCATTAATTCCCAACAAACAACCATAATGGAACTCTATATGATCTAAGTGGTCATAATTCACAAACTAGACCAAAACACAATTCTAAACAAAATTAATTTTAAGATAATGGTCATGGTACTAAATTGTATTTTATTAAATTTTATGGTAAATATCCCAATAATTTTAATTAAAATTTACATCAATATTTCCATCAGCATGACACCCCATCTCGAGACAAGGTCCTTATTGCTTTTTTCTAAATTGAGAAGGATTTTATCCAATGAATTCACTATTATAAAAAATATAATGTTCCAATGAAATGGTCCAAATTTTATGAGGTACTATTTGTTTTGTTTTTCCATAATTAAAATTGGGATTTCATGATACCCTTAACTAAATTATAATAGATTGGTTCTATTTGATAATACCAAGCTTAATCTAAAAATATTTCTAGTATAACAGAAGGATTGAAAATGAATTCTTTAAAAAAAAATCCTCAAAGGTATAAAATAGTACATACAAGCAGAGGATAAAATTTTCAAACCATAATACATGATGGCATCCATTTAGATAGATAAATTGGATAAATAAAAATTCATAGTTCAACACAAATCTTCCTAATCACACCCATTCAATAATTCTTTGCTAACACAATCAACAACACTTGCAAACCCAATATTTGTACCCATCAAACACCTCACATAGTTTGTTATGCAAGATAAATATAAAAATGGATTATGCTATAACTATGATGATAAATAAAAACTAGGCCACTAATGTATGGAACAAAAACTATACCTTCTTGATGTTGAATCCCTTCTAGAATCTAAAAAATAGGAATATGTACCAGAAACACTCAAGGAAGAAAATGAATAATATCCTTATATAGGGAATATCCTATGCCAAAGTTTATGAGACATTAATTGGATGATGTCACACTCCTAAATAAATAAAGATAAAGGATTTCTTTAAAAAAACCTACTTACTATCCTCATTAACTCTAGCAGTACACATAAGTTCATTAATCCTAGGCTAGCCAAATAGGATGATTTTTATCTGTATCTTTATTCAAGTTTTGAAGTTTTGATCACCAATATATTAAACTTATTTTTTAAGTGAAAATTCTACAATGTTTTCAATTCAATGGAGGACTATAATTTGAGATCAGACTTGTTTATTCTACTTCTATGAGTTTATGACATAATTTTAGGAGCGCAATGACAATGGACACTAGGCCCTACCTTATGATATTTCTTAGAGCTATGGATTTAAATAATTTATAAGGATGATAAATACATACACATTAATAGGCCTCAAATTAGGCTATACAATTATCATTATCTCTCACCACATGGAGAAGTTTATTAAAAAGGGATTTCATGGGATTGTTGCCTAGCATTACATAATCTAATATAATTAATCTAATGATTAAAACCACTCACTATATTTACATGAACTAATGTCAAAGCATTAAATTATTTTTAAGGAACCTAAATGGTTACCCTAAGAGTATATTGAATATCATGTCATATAGTTAGTTCTAGGGATTGTAACTCCTAACATTCTCCCTCACTAGTACACATTTATATAGAAGAATGGAATAAAAAATGGTTTAATAATTATTACAGATTGAAGTCATCAATTCTTACTATTCTCCTATATATCCGGTAAGAAAAAAATAGGTTTATTAAAGCCTTTGTATTTAATTCTTTACACTGAGCAAAAGTGTAATCATGGATAAGTTTTTCAGTCCATAGATTGATGATTTGTAGGATAAATACATAGAGCTCACTTCTTATTGAAACTTGACTGGTAATTAAGTTATCACCAGATCTACATCAAGGAAGATGATTTTTGTAATACAACCTTTCAAACTCATGATGGCCATTATGAGTTTATTTACATTCTATTTGGCCTCACCAATGTGCCATCAACATTTCAAGGCTTATTGGACAATATATTCCAAATATTTTTATGTAAATTCATATAGGTGTTTTTTGATGATATCTTTATCTATACTCATACCTAAGATGAGTGTCTGATACATTTAAAACACACATTCCAACTCCTTTTTTATAACCAATAATGTGCCAAATGATCCAAGTGTGCTTTTGGAAAATTTAAAGTTGAGTATATTGGACACATCATCTTTGAGGAAGACATCAAAGTGGATCCTAAAAAACATTGAGGCTATGAAAAATTGGCCTAAACCCAAGTTAATCAAGGGATTTCATGGGTTTTTTTGGCTTTAATAGGTATTAAATAACATTTTTGTAGGACTATGGGAATATTATATCTCCATGAATGACCATGTTAAAAAATTATGCCTTTCATTGGCTTGAGGGAGAAAAAAATCATTCAAATTGCTCAAGCATGCAATTTTCACTACACCTATGATCACTATGTCTTACTTATATAAACCATTTGTCATTGAAAGTAATTCCTTAATAAGTGGCATTGTATTTTTATAATTTAGGAGGTTTACCACTAGAATTCACAAAAAAGACACTTATGAGGAAATTTTTTTCTTGATCCACACATGAGAAATAAATTTAAACTATCCTTCATGTTTTCAACAAGTTGTGCCTGTATGTTTTCAGAAGAAACTTCTAAATAAAAATTTATTACCATAGCCTCAATTAATTATTATATCAAATAGTCTCTTCATATTAGAAATAAAAGTGGGTAACCAAATTGATGGGATATGACTATGAGAATACCTACAATAAGGTTAGATATAATGTTCTTGCATATGTGTTATCTTAAATGTATTAATAATAGAAAACCTTGTGATAACTATCCTTCCCCATGTTAAATTGGGTGTAATAGGCACAATAAAAATGGTCCCATGACATTCAAATTATAAAACTCCTTCAAGATATGACCATTAACCTAACATCTCAACCAATATATTCTTGGGATCGTCATTCTTTAAATCACAAAGGACATCTAGTACCATAACCAAAATTAACACTTATAAAAACAATTCTATAAAGCCACATGCCTTTCAATCCACTATAAGATCATGTTTTTTAAACCCTAACATGATCCACCATAAGTTTTTTGGAAGGAATTAAATATGAAATCAAATAGTTTATGACATAATGTTAAACATTTCAATGTAACTCTTTCCTATCCCTATCTAGGTATGGTTAGATATTTTCATGAAATTTATTAAATAAATACCCAAGTCAAGAAGGAAATTGGTGATTCTCATGGTGATGAATTTGAATCTCCAAGTATGACCATTTTTGTGCCCTTCGTTTTCTTTTTGATTCCTCTATTGGTGCTCAAAAATTTATTGATAAGATATGTCAACTCCATGGGCTACTTACCTCAATTGTGTGTGACCATGATTCCACTTTTACTAGTCCTTTCTATAAATAACTATTCCACTGCTCTAGCACCCAACTTAAAATTAATTATTCCTACCATCTATAAATTGATGTTTAAAAGGTAATTATCAACAATTGCTGGGAGACTTATCTGTGTTGTTTTTATGAAGTAATTTATGATCAACCATTGTCTTCTATTCAAACATACCTCTTAGGTAGTTCAATGGTACCAATAATTTATTCCACACATTTTATACATCTAATTATCCTTAAAAAATTTTACGATAATCTCCATATGTCATATAAATACATGAAGAAATATGAAAATAAACATTGCTTAATATAGACTTTTGAAGTTGGAGACATGGTTTTTCTTGGATTCAATCTTATAATCAATCCTCTTTTAAGCTAAAAGGTCATCAAAAAATTTCACCAAAGTTTTATGATCCTTATAAATTGATTTCAAATATTTTTCCTGTGTCATACAAGTTGAAGCTTCCTCATGCTCTAATATCCATCTAGTTTTCCATGTCTCATTTTTAAGGTGGTCATTGGTCAACATGTTTGGGCACAAATAACACTACTAGATATTGACACTAAACACTCTATCCTATTATATCCTAGCTCTATCCTCTATATAAAATCATGAAAACTAATACATGACATGGGAACCCTTGAACTAGTTATAACACCAATTTCCTCATCTCAAGCTTTGAGGAGAAATATTTTTTAAGCATGAGTGCATGCTAGGAACCCTTTATCCTAACTCTTTTTATTTATATAATTTATTATTATTAAAATCTCATATTCATATTTTTTAAGTCATCCCATTTTCTATTTGTAATTATCCCACATATACAGAAGTAGTAGTTGTATTGAGTAGAATAACCTAAATGTAGAACTTGTGACAAATGAAATATCATCTATTGAATATTTGTATTGATTCGTGATAAAAATAGGCTTCATCATGAATATGAATATGATAATTTTTAGTGATATTATATCATTTAAATACAATATTTTTATTCTTTTTCCCTTCAATACATATTGGTTATATTTATGTTGCTATATTAAATTGTCTACAAGAAGGTTCCTAAAAATAACATGCAACTTTGACCTCATAATTAGTGTTTAACTTAACTTTTGCACTATTATTTTTAGGGGTTTATCAAATTTGTATTCTTTTATAATATTATTTAATGGCGTTTAAATATATTTTTTAATATGTAAGCTATTTTATAAGCAGTGATCAAAAAGTGAATAAGACCTTAGGCTTGTATTGTATTATTTATAGATGACTGATTGGGTAATATCCTCCCATAATATATAAGTAAAATGTGTAGGTAGACCCTAGGGAATTATTTTAAATTAAAAAGTAGTCCTTATGGTAACTTGGTACACATCTAATAAAGGCAAACACTACAAGGAACTATCAGTGTCTAGATGTTGTTGGCATTGTCTAGGAGGAAGAGACAATGACCTAAAATATGGTCACTTTCTACTTAGGATAATAAATTATTAAGGCAAAAAATAGGGATATCCTTTTTATGAATTCTATAAAATTGGGTTGGCCAAGTCCATAGATATATGAGTGGATAAGATAAAATGTGATCAAGATCTAAATGTGCATGCATAAGTCATGTATGTTTAATGTAAGTCAAAATTGATGTTTTCAAGTGTTTAATACCAAATTTATGTGTCTTAAAATTCCCCACTTTTAGTTTACAATTTATAATGATAAATAAAAAATATAAAATAAATAAATTTGTTACCTATGGTTAATCATGTTTGATGTTAATAGTTATGCCCCAAATATCCAACTTACTTCATTCAAAATCTACAAGGAAATATTTATAAATCAATGTCCACTCATGGTAAATTTTTTGAAACAATATATATCATTGAAATATTTGTGATTGAAAATTAAATTAAAAAATACACTTATGGGTGTACGAATAAAACTTCTCTCTAAATACATTGGATAATTCCATGGGGTTATTATTACCCAAGGCGATTGCCATCATTAAATCCATGGATTGTGAAGATAAAATGCTTCAAACCTCATTATATATAAAAAATGACACATTTTTCACCAATTTGTTTGTGTAACCTTGTACCAAGTTTGTATGTAAAATTTTGGAGCCCCATAACAAACTATATCTAAGAGGTGAACCCAACATCAGGTTTATATATAAAATTTAAAATTTTGAATCAACCATTTTAGACATAATTTAGAATTAAAGTGATTACATAGTAATATTGTTTACCATTAATATAAATAGATAGAACATGCATGAAAAACATCCATGTCCCAAACTTTATCTATTTTTAGCTCAATGTGATATATAATTCCATAATTTATATGTCATTCTATTCAATCTAATAGATATGATAATATTATCAATATGACCTTTGTAATATATCCCATAATGTCATAGGGTCTATCAATTATTACTCATAATCCTATAAAATTCCCTAGATATTCCTCACATTCATCTCAAATTGTTAATATATCCCAATTTGAATCTTAATGTACTCTAATATGTCCCATGTGAATCACATAATATGACCCATAACTAGATATAATTATTTTTCAAGGCCTAACTCTCTAGAATAAACCCATTAATATGCCTCAATTTTAAGGTAAGGGATGAAGCCTATGAATCACTCATCTCAAAATAAAAGAGTTATACACATAATATTATATATAAATATGTAGGCACATAAATCATGTGTGGTAACATGGTAATATTATGTCATCATAACACCATTTTATCACACACACACATGGAGCACATAACCAAAGGAATATAAATGTTATATCAAGTGTATATAGAAATTAATCATATAGTAATAGTCATTGTAGATATAATAACTATGTAATAATACACATATAATATTATGCATGATGTAATTAATGTCATTGTACATAATATAATAATGAGTGATAACAACCATGACACCATAAACTTGGTAATCATCATAGGAGCACATACTTATGCACATAATGTCATGATCATGACACACACAAAACCTCAATAAATTATTGAACCCTAACTAAACATAGGCACAACATAACCATGACATGTACTATAGGATCCTAGACATAATTGATCCATGACAAGACAACACAAAATCAATGCAATCATATAATCACACAAGACATAATTTAATGTAATGGTCACTAGTGATAACTTAATGTAACACTAATCAATGATTAGACATAGAACATGTAATGTCATACACATGAATCACGATACATTTTAATACAAAATAAATTATCACACCATGTATCATGAAACAACATGAATACATATATAACAAGTAATGTTAGTCTACATAATCAATCTATGTCATCATCAAAACATATAAAAGTATAATATCTATAAAATATAACACAATAAATAGTATATATAAGATAAAACCATATATAAACATTATAATTATTTAAATATGATCAATGAAATGGTCATATAAATATATAACCTAATAGTATTCACCAAGATGTCCCCAGTGTATATAGGTATCCCATGTTTATAAGGAATGTCTTACATCTACATGTCTATGCATTATTTGTAACATGTATTTCCTACATCCCACTCATGTATGCTGTGAGAATCACATGAATAAAAAATAGGTATGTAATATAACATGTATATGATAAATAAAATAAATTAATCAAGTAGCTATCAAATAATGTCATGCACATGTCCTATTTTTAATTTTTTAATTTTTAATTTTTAATTTTTAATTTTTAATTTTTAATTTTTGATTTTTGATTTTTGATTTTTGATTTTTGATTTTTGATATTTGATTTTTGATTTTTGATTTTTGATTTTTGATTTTTGATTTTTGAATATAAAATCATGCTCTTTCTAACTAATGATCTCATCACAATCAATAAAATTTATTAGAACAGAATGATCTGACCAAAAACTTAGATATAATAATTATTCATTGTATTAAACTTCATGAGATTACAAATCCTATTTACATACATTTGGCAAATTACTCTTAGGAACGCTCACACTTGAACTATATAATTATTTTAAACATGCTTGAGGTTATGATTGTAGAGGTACTTGGATAATGACATTATCTTGAGATTATTTAGTTTATTTTTTTATGGAGTACTTTTTTTTCATAATTCCTTGATCTATACTTTTTTGGCATTGCTTTGGTATTCATACATGTGTGCTTCAATATCTAACTATACACTTTAATATGAGTATTTTTTTCAAATGTTATGTCTATTTGATATGTAAACAAACCATATAATAAATAAAATGAAATGGTCATATTAATTTGATCCAATTTTGATTCCATTTTCCATAACCATGATTGTCTAAGTATTATATTAAAGTTTGTAATAGTAAGCATCAAATAGAATAATGTTTCCACTATATTCAGCCCAAGATAAATTGGTATAGTGATATACCTTATTAGGTCTTCATAAGTGCTCATATGTTGTACTAAAGATCATTATATC